>OZ018317.1:165524670-166042170 GCA_963969495.1 Ceratothoa steindachneri
GGTAATTTTTCTTGGGATCCACGGACAGTCTCCGTGCCATTGTCTTGGGCCTTGTTACCTAAGGGTGATAGTAATTCACACTCCTTTTATGCCGTCCTAAAGTCCTGGTTAAGGGTCTCCAAGAAATCGGACGGTATCGGGGTTTAGATGGGGACGGGCTCCTGGGCTTCCTACTTAGCTCGGCCTCGAGGAAGGGCGGCCTGAGACACAGGGTCGGAACTTACTTGAGGGCTCTGTCCTATAAGTACGGAACAAAATTGTATGGGTGCTGAAACGACTTCAGCCCAGCCATCATAATATTGACACTGCAGGTAACATCTAACGACGGGGAATTGGTTCGCCCGCCCAAGGTAGTCATGTACCACCGCAAATTTTTCTTGGTTAGGGTCCAGTGGGGGAAGGAGCTCGTCGGACGCGATGAAACACGTACATCCTGTGTCCCTGACGAGAGTCGATAATCGGCAGCCGTTCACGCTGCCCTCCTCGAAATTTCAAAGTTCCCGATGAACTTTTATCAAAAATAAAATTTACCTGGTGGCCTGACAGAGGGGGAGAAGTTGCTGCTTGGGTCTGCACCACCGGGGGAGCCGGAGTGGCATTAATCTGGTGAACTTGGTGGGCTGGTCCGCTCTTAAGCCTAGAATTTGGGGGGCAATTCAAGCTCATGTGGTTTTCTATACCACAGGTGAAGCATATGATTGGTCGCTTCGGGAAGAGAGATGAAGGAGAAATCTTAACGGGAGGTTTGGAGTCCCGTTGTTGTTTTGGGGAATGAAGTTGTGGGGTTTTACGGGGCTCGGAAACTTCGTCGACTTTCCTGTGAAGGGGCGTGAATCCTTCCTTCTTTCAATGTAGGGGGATTGGTGAGAAGTTCGATTCTCCTTTGGGTATAAATTATGGCTGGCGGCATAGACATCCGCTTCTTCGTTACATTCTTTAAAGGTCTGGCACCGACGATCCTTGACAAACGCGCGGATCTCCGTCGGGAGAGACGACAAAAATTGATCCCGCAACACGAAGTCTGTTAAGGACTCGTAGTTCGGATCAACCTTTGAGGATTCTAACCAAAATTTAAAATTCCTCTGAAGAATGTATCCGAATTGACGGAACGTCTGTCCGGGTTTAATACGACCTCCTCGAAACACCTGGTGGTAAAATCTGGAGTCATATTATGAGCATCCAATAACTCAGCTTTTAAGGTGCGATAGTTAATTGTACATTCAGATGGTAAAGATATAAAAAATTCGCGCAATTTACAATTTAACAAGGGAAGTAATCTGACTACACCTTCAGCCTCCAGATCCATGTTATTGATTTCGAGGATCTTTTCGAATTGGGCTAAAAATGCTCCGAAATCCTCTCCGTCCTTGAAATTGCGGAGCTTTAGTGAGAGATGGGGGGGGGGGAGGCTTCCCAACGGGAACTGGCTGACTGTATCTCTGCTTCAACACGAGCTAATTCAATCTGATGGTGAAGCTCAGCTTGTCTTCCCGGTTCCTCTCTTTCTCTTTCTTCTCGTTGGATTTCTCTTTCTCTTTCTTCTCGTTGGATTTCTCTTTCTCTTTCTTTTCGTTGGATTTCTTTCTCTTTCTTCTTGTTGGATTTCTCTTTCTCTTTCTTCTCTTAACTTTTCTCTTTCCGTTCTTTGCTCCTCTTAAACGTACTCAATTAGTTCTTTTCCGGAAAGTCCCAAGGATTCTCCTTGCGCTTTAAAGATTTTGAACTAAGTCATCGTTGCAGTTGGGGGCGCAATAGTCAACCAACTAAAATTCCTTGCAACAAGAATTATGCCTCTATAGAATTAGTCTACCTAAATATTGGCACTGACCTATTCGTACTTGGTTTCTCGATCTAAATAACCACTGACTAAAATCACACGAAAAAAACACAAACAAATTATTATAACAGTTCCTTGAGCTACTCCAGCTTGTTAAGTTTAAAAAAAGGGATAACAATCGTTAAAACAAAAGGGAACTACTATACTCTATTATTATAACAAATAACACTATGCTTTACTCGACTGAGACCAGTGTTTGCAAAGATTTAGCGTTAAACCTTACACACTTGATACTAAATTTGAATAGTATATATATATATATGTCGTAGAATGGACTCTCGACGATATACCATATATAACTATTCGTTGAGGGAACTTATTTAATTAACTTTAGAGTGCGTGGATGTCTGGCTGGCCGATATTATCTATCTTCGATATGCTTAAGAAGTGGAACTGAGCTCAAGGATAATAATATTGCTATCATTACTAAAATAGAGTTTTATTAATAATAACTATCAACAACACACAAAACGGAAAATATTGACATAAACAGAGAATGGAAAGGGTCGTGGGGACTTGAGCTAATCCGAGGATTAAAAGATTTAAAAAGGTAAAACAAATATAAAGTTAAAGGGAGGGGATGGTTCGCTAAACCATTTAAAGCACAGGATAGAGTTGACAAAAGGGTTAAATACTCAAAGGTAACGTTCAGCTTACGTAATTATACTTGTTGTTCAGAGGAAGGTGACGTGAAAGAATTTTCGGTCCGCTGGCGAATTCCAGCCGAAGGAGATGGGGGGAATTAAATGATCCTGACGTGGTGTCTTGGAATGAGAACCGTTTCTTGTCTACGGGCTCGAGAACAATGGCTGTTTTTAATGTTGTTCTCTTCTGAACAAGAAGGGGGAAGGGTGTGAACCGTTTCTTGGCAAACGGGTTTAAAAGAACAATGGCTGTTCTACGTTGTTCTCTTCTGAACAACAAGGGGGAAGGGTGAGAACCGTTTCTTGTCAACGGGCTCGAACGAACAATGGCTGTTTTTAACGTTGTTCTCTTTCTGAACAACAGGGCAAGGGTGAGAACCGTTTCTTGGCAAGCGGGCTCAAACGAACAATGGCCGTTCTACGTTGTTCTCTTCTGAACAACAGGGGACGGTGAGAACCGTTTCTTGTCAACGGGCAAACAAGAACAATGGCTGTTCTAATGTTGTTCTCTTTCTGAACAACAAGGGAAGCCTTGTGGACTTGGCGTCACGAAAGGCTCGAACCTTGGCACTAAAGGGATATTGTCCTTCTTCTGGACAAGTGATGGTGAATCTCGAGGTCGAGGTCCCTTGGCGCACAAGGTGAGAGTGGGTCGTAGTGATGTTTCGCGACGAAAATCTGGATCTCCAATCTGTATCTTAGTGGTTAAGTTTCCATATAAATAGCCGGGACATCTCTTTGGCGTGCGGGACAATGGAGTGGGAGCTTCGAGGGAATGAACAGCCGAGCCTGAGAACACTGCCTTATCTGCCCATAAGCCTAACTCAATCTGTCGAGGTAGGCGCATGGGGTGACGGGGGAAGATAAACCTCCTTGTTTAAACATTGACTCAGGTGGCTGCGATAAGGCCCCAGGCTTCAAAGCGAAGATGCACGTGGATAGCATCGTGGTTTTAAATAACATGTTATAGTTGTTGAAATTAACGCGGCCTCAACCAATTCTATCACAGAGTGTCACAACGTTTAATCCATTTTAAGAAGAGAGCATAGTTGTATTTGTTGTTTTAAGGATGAGCCGTCTCAAACACGTAAGGATTTACTGAAACGCCTGGTAACTATCCAACAATAAATATATATTTTAAATTTATCAATTAACTACAAAAAAAAACCCTAAAAAATATTCATATTCACCTAATAAGTTTAACGAGAACAAACATACTTGAAACTGGGCCTATTATAGAATTTATTCATGACCTAATAAAAAAATAGGCTCCACGTAAACATACTAATTGCCGATTAGGCATTTTATAGTGACTCTTTTAGATTAGAATTCAACTCCACTTTAAGCTTTACTCGTCTCCCGGTAAAGATGACGGGGTTCACTAACAATTGTTTCTACTTCAGTTAATTTGAGTACCGTAATAAACTCATTCTAAAGCAATACGAATATAAATGGTCATTCTAACTTACATGAAAGAAAGGATCAGGGGTTGCCGGATGTCACTAGATGGCTTTTCTCGCGCTTCGGTGTGTTAGAGAGGCCGATGGTAGATTTTCCTCGAGATGGGATGGAGGTAAGGAAATCCGATGTCTAATTCTTCGGTTTTAAGATCGCAATTTGAGAGTCACTCGAGGGTGACTGGTTCTTCTATTATCTTACCACGAAATTCCTGTTTGGCACTAGGAATATTGGATCTGCCAAGATTCTTCCGAAGCCGGTGCAGGATGCTTCGGGCTGGCACCGAAATAATCTTTCTTCTCTTACTGCCGAAATTCCTGGTTTGGCACTAGGAATGGTAATCCAGTCAGACTTCTTCTAAGTCTGTAAAGGATAGTTCGGTCTGGTAACGATTCAAAAAGCGATGTTTTAAGTTAATTCGACACTAGGGGAAAGATCGATCTTCTCGAACTGATCCTTTATCCTCTCTCCTCGAATTGTCTTTATTCTCTTGCTGCCAAAATTCCTGGTTTGGGACTAGGAAAGGTAATCCAGTCAGACTTCTTCTAAGTATTTAAAGGATAGTTCGTTTTGGTACTGATACAAAACTTAACGTTCTATGTTAATTCGGCACTGGGGGAAGGATAGATCTTCTCGAACTGATCCTTTATCGTCCCTCCTTGAATTAATCTTTCTCTTTCCTTCAGGGGCTTATTTTTAGGCTAGCGACCGCCCCATCTAAGGAAAAAGGGGCGAGGCCACAGCTGGGAGAGCAAGCGGTGAGGCCGCAGAGGGGAGAGCAAGGGGTGAGGAGGGTGGCGCCGCGGTGCCCAAGTTGGCTTGTAAATTAAAGAAACCATCAACCATCCCCATCCTTGGTGTTCCTCTTGACTGGCACCGCTTTTTGGCGATTCAACCACGGGCCTCCGGATCTCGTATATAATTGCATCGTTTAAGCGCTGCTTAAGGGCCCTAGGTAGTCAGCTTACCACAGCGGCTTGCTCCGACTACCTATGCTGCGAGGAGACCAAAAAGGGTAGGCAGTTAGATTGTTATTCCGCCGGCTAAAGTTCCCACGACTCTCCTCATATGGCTCGATTCTCTTACTTTCTCTGGAGGGGGGAGGGGGACTTTAATGTATACGTCCGCCTGGCACTCAGGAGGCTTTATGTTGTAATTCCTCTACACCAGTCATGGGTGGACTTATGTAATATCGAGAATTGAGCCGAGTGGATTGCTTATCAATTGCCAAAAGATCGTCCAAAATAGTTAAAACACACAGATACAAAAATAAACTTTAATATACATAAATTGAAAGTTTGAAATAGCATATATATGTATAAATAGGATTAATCTTCGCACTGAATTGGTAAGTCTATATAATGCCGTGGGGATTGCACTTGAAATCGAGTTACTAGGATCTTTGCGTTTTAATTGCACCCGACAGAATGAATTGAATAATATCACGGAATTAAGCACTGAATTAATCACTTGTAATACTCGAGGTTATGAGCTCGGGATGGAAATTCTAGTTAACGATTAAACTGGTGAAGTTAGGGAAGTGGATAATTCACTTTAACGATACCTTTGAGTTCGTAAGTATTTGGAGAATGACGGTGAATGTCTTCTTCTGACGATGTCGCACTTAGCCCAGTCGTCCGAGGTTACCAAATGTTGGGGGGGGGGGGTAATCCTAGACCGGTGTCCTGATATAATGATCCTAGGCCAGATATCGAGAAGGCGATTCAAACTGTGACTCAAATCTGAATTCTTCTCCTCTAAGTATCCGTTCCCATTATTGACACCTGGAGTGGGTAACCAAAAATGATTACCTAGCTATGTCTACGGTAATCCGAAGAGGGAGGTCCTGTGTAACCTCTGACTCTGAAGAGGATGAGGGTCTGCGAGAAGTTTAGCACCTACAAGTATGTACTTTGACGGCAACGACAAATTCCCCGTAGTTTCTTCCTTGCAACGGGCGAACTGTTTCCTTTGTGGGACTAGCTCCACGCACAACGTAGGTCCAAGATCTTCTGTCAGACTCCAGGGAGAATTTCCTCTTTTATTTCCCTCAAGAGCTAAAATCGAGAGAGAGCACCGGATTCTCATAAAATTCTTATCGTCGCGTGAAAAGACCTTTCATCTGCAACCAGGACATGCCAGACGTTCACACCTCGGCGCCATCCGAGCTTTCCTCGTCTCAAATCGCAGGTTTATGACGGCGCAAAGAAACTCGGACCTTCGTCGGCTGGTAGGTGTCTTTTAAGGCAAACATTTTTTGTGTGGCTTGCCGCGAATTTGGTTATCTCAAAGGCGTGCCAAGGAATGAAGGGGATTTGATGCGAAAATGCGAATTTGGAATAATGGGGGGGGGGATACGTATCTGTGTCGGTGCATTTATGTATGTACTAATGCATAGAGGTATTTAGACTTCTATATTATCGTTATAATGTAATTTTACAATAGTTTGAGCTGCATGTATTTATGAAAATTGGAAATAAATATTAACGCATAACTTAATTTTTAGTTCTAGTTTGGAAAAAACTGGAAAATGACTCATGGGCTGTTTACAAGAACCAGGACCGGATAGAGCCAACCTAAGGTGAAATTCGTTTTCAGCGCACAAAAATTACTTACAATCAATTGTCAGATATCATTCAATAAAATACGTTTTCTCCAGTATAATTATACCAATGATCTTTATCCTTCTTGTATATTTCTCTAACAAACCACTCTTACCTTCACTTCATCTTATACCCTCCCATTCATCCAATGTATTTTCCGCGGAGTTTTATACTTCTTTGGAGGAGCATCGACTCCGTTTCCCTCATTAAAGGCAGTTTCAGGAAAAGATCCCACAGCACATAGAACCAAGTCGCCACGAAGTACCAATGGCGTCGAACTATCTTCAATTTAAAGTGAAACCAACGAGGGCAATCAGGCCGAAAGTTTGTAAAGAGAGACGTAAAGAAATTTGTAAAGATTGAAGTTAAAATTTGTGGAGGATATATAGCCCTAGTTTATCACGCGGGTGGTATTCGAGCCTAGAAGGCACGTAACGGCGTATGTTGTGGACCGATGTGCCGAAAGGTCAAACTATCCTTCAGATTTCATCTGCAGTAGCAGGCTGATTGAAACACCTGACAACGTTGATATGATCAACGTTAATCCACAAAAGCTGTTAAATCCCATCCTCTTGACACTTTTTAGTAATTGCCACATAATGCTTAGAAGTCGTTTTTATGGTTTTACCTTGACGAGTTTGTTTACTATTTGTTGGCCATCCTTATTTATGTATCACCCTTATTTATTTTCTTTGTTTGCCTATATTTATTGCTGTAGCAGAATGAGATCAAATGGGGGCCACGTGCCATTCTGTACCCACGTGGATCCGGAGAACACCGCATGGAGCTGGTGAGGGCATGGCTGAACCTAGACAAGTAGGCGGCCGACGCTGTTATCACTCGCCCCAGCTATATTTTCCTTGGGACCGATGTCATCGCTGCCCCCCCCCCCCACCACCACACACACGGCCACCTCTCCACGAGCATTAGGACTTTCCGCTCGAAGATTGGAATCCGTTGGACATTCCAACGATCGTTATCAAAATTCCCCCTTACCCCGAAGGAGTCGCCGACTTTTCCCCAAGATCACGCGCACGTTTGGAGCCTCCTGACCAGACGCCTATATAACGCTTCGATTGAGTTTAGAGAGCAGCATTGTTAGACTTCCACCTACTCCGACAAACGAGCTAAGGGGCGCTCTCCCCCTCCCCCCAGCGGCGATTTCGATTCAAGTTGAACGTTAAATTGACCTGTGAACTCTGCCTTAGTCAATCGGCAAGGTTCAACATCAGTGAACTCTGCCATGGCCAATCGGCAAGGATTGACGAGGATTCCAAAACTCCGAAGACGACAAGTGCTCCCTCGTCTGAAGCCAAAGGTAAACCAACTTCTTTTATCGCATTCACTGTACCCCGACTGGCCCTTTTTTGGCAACCAACACATAAGGTAATTGTAACCGTTGCCACCCGCAGGTTGATCTTAAATCTGGCTTATCTAATTGCTACATTATTTGTGTGAACGCCCCAGTTTGAAATCCCTTCTTAAATCACCAAACTGAGTCCGACCTCTTTAATCCCTTAATTAACCTAACTGATCGCGTGTGGACCTTTAACGCCGTCTGGGGACCATTCCATTTAAACTCAATTTTTATGTAAATATATATATCCTTTTGTTGTTAGTAAAGTTATATTTACGTCATTGTCTTTCTTTTGCAACCCCAGCGCATACCAGCTACCTGTTAATCTTCGGCCCACTTACACTCTAAAATATCTGTTTAAAATGACCCCACAAAGTAATAATAAACCATCCCTAATGGACTCCTACCTAACAATTTTCTCTTTCACCATAGGTCTTCAACCTACTTCGGCCCCAAACCCCAAAGTACCTACGTATATATAAATATTTAGCCCGTCAATTCCACGACAATTGCCTTTTCGTTCATATGTCCCATATTTACCCTCTTTCTCAAGAGAATGAAAATCAACACGTGAAACAACACCTCCTAATCCACAAACGACCCTGAAATTGTTGTAAGGTGTTTTCATAACAAAGAGGAATTATAATGAGCACACGCACTCTGATACTATGGACAAAGTCCCCCAAACAAAAGTTATTAAATACTGTAAAGACGAATCTAAATTACCAAATTTGGTTTTTTCTTCCAATCAGAAATTTTCGGATGAAAAAGACCTCATCCCTTAAAAGAGGCTGGTCGGGACTGTTAGTGAAACGGGAGATCCGGACTTCGAACTCCAGCTGTGTTTTTTTTTTAACTCTAGCTGTGTTTTTAAAATTCCGGATGTGTTTTTTTTAACTCTAGCTGTATGTTTTTTTCAATTTCGGGTTTAGCTCAAACCTGAAAGCTTAGCAAATTACAGATGAACTCTGGGTCGTTATAAAAGACCTAGGCATTATTATAGCTTAAAAAGCCACAGGCAACACTAGACTTGCATTAAATTTTACACGATTTTAAGAGCAATTAAAAAAATCAATTTCTTGACAGCCTGCGAGCTATTCCTAACATATGATACATAACTTTGTTTCTTTAAGTTGTCCTTAGCTTTCTCCTGTTTTAACAGCTTAGGGTTCATTTTTTTCCTTCCATAGCTTCAAACAGGTAAGAGGCATTGGTCGAATAAGTTTTAAACATATAGATGCAGGTCACTTCTTCAGTTGTTGGTGTGTGTATAATAGTGTACGGATCTGAAACCGTATGAAAGAAAGATGTCATCTCCATTAAATTTCCCTTTCAAATTTACTGTTACTTCCACACTACAACTCTCTCGATCTTCAAAATCTTGTGATTGTCGAGCTCTAGTGACTTCCAATCTTACCCTATAACATTTATACTAACTTTTACCATCTTCTGCTCAACACATCATTCTCGTATTTTTTTAATTCCCTGGTTGAGGCCACCTTTGTTTCCAATATCATGAATTCCTTTGCCTCCCCGCTAATAGTCTAAGGAAAATCCTCTTAAAGTAGAAGGTCGAGAATTTACTATCACGGTGCTGAAGAAGACCTTTCTTAAGGGTCGCTTTTGTGCCCGAGAAGAAGAGAAATTAGGGACGTCCGAAGAAAATAATTCGTTGAATGGAGTCGAGACAAAAACGGGAAATTGAGATCACCAAAAAGACCCGAAAAAGATCATCTAAGGAGGTGAGGTAACGAGAGAGAGGGAGTAAAGTGAAGGCTATGGAAGAACCCTGAAATAAAAAAGAGAAATATAGAGAATATGAGTGAAATAGAAAGAAAAAAATGACAATTTAGTGTCATATTTTACCCTTTTTTTAATTTTATTCTAAACTTAGCAACATTTTTCTTTTTCATGTATATTTATATAGTTATTATTTCCACTTTCATTTAATTTATTTACTTGCTTTTTATATATTTTTAGATGTATTTATTTATTGTTAAGAGCAAAAGCAAACGATCGACTCTTCACCAATGTTTGAAGGAAATCACAATAAAGTAGTGAGTGAAATTGAGGTAAATTAAAATGCATGAAAGATCCAGAAATGAGGTCAACAAAGTAGGATATGAAGTGGAGTAGTTGAGTCTTAGAAACCAAAAGTCTCTGAGACCCACCCCCATTTTGTTGCGTGATTAAGATTTATTTAATGTGGAATCACATCACTCATCATACAAAAACAGGTCGCTCATTTGACATTGCCCCCTCTTCTCCCATAAACTACCTCTTCACATCAGGACGAAAGATACACATCTAAGATACATCGTATCTTCACACAACCTTGTTTATTTCCCCTACTCAGAACTACTCTCGGTCATTTATCTTGTTAATTATTAAGAAACATACTTCTTTTTGTTTATTATTATTAGAAATCCTCTTCCACATTTTCATATCCTCCAGTTACAACTCATTGTCAGGATTTCTTTCGAACACTTCTTAGCAGATAATTTATTTTGTTCCCAACCAAGTGTTCATTTATTATAATAATAATTATAATAACAAAAAGGATAATAATAACAATAATAATAATAATAATAATAAAGGTTTTATATGGGGCCCTTCTGGACCGTGAAGCCTTAATGATCCCTACATGCCATTCCTAACAAATATCTAAAATTTGATTACATTCGGTCCTCTTTTATCTCCACCAACGGGCCATAATAAGTATTAATTAATATGCACTACCGAATTTCTACCACCCTTCAACCTAATTGTGTATTTCGGCTAATTTCCTCTTCCCTGCATCATCAAAACTCATAAACTTTCTTTAAAATCCAAAAGTGATTGATTCATCAATTCAAATTATTCTATTTGAAGTTAAGCTTTTGTCTCTTCATTAAAAGGCATTTAATCATATTCCTGTTGAAAATTAATTCGCATAATTCTGTTATTCTGGATTTAAAGTAAATAATACGATCATATCAGCAAGACGAAGCGGTCTGAATATATCCCATTGATTTTAGTTACCTTTTGCTCACCTCAGACCATTCCCCAGGCTGGGTCGAAATGAACCCCGATCCAACTGTCAAACTCTACCTTTCCCAACTTCATTTTCAAAAAGGTACGGGTAACCCAGCCCCCCTCAATCTCTTCCTTCTAGCTGAAGACATCGAAACGTACCCTGCCCCTCCTTTATACATACCCACCTGCCAACACGATCCGCAAAAGCCATAAAATTCAACAAATGTAAGCAGTGGAGGACACATCTACACTGATCCAACCTCCCTAGCATAGAACACTATACCAGAAACCGGACATGTAACAGCTGCCCGAACACTCTTCAAAGACCCCTAAAACAAACGAAAAAACATCAGACTCTAAACACCTAAACTAAACACACAATCCATCTCCAACAAACATAATGTTTTACTACATTTCTTCAACTACAACATACATCTCGCGCCCATTTAAGGAAGAAAAATTCACAACAAAAACGCCCCTCGTTCTACCAGTACACCAGACAAAGACGAATCACCAGTTTAAAAGCACACGGACTCATAACACCGGTACATAACTCAATTCCCTTCACTCCTACTACATTTCACAACGAAACACTCTTAAACAATCCCCCAACACTGAAAATTCAATCATTTAGAACTAAATTCAACAACATAGAATTTAATATTGTAGACCCAAACATCCATCCCCTTCAATAGGAACCCCTCCAAACCCATTCACCAAAATTAGCGCCACTCACACAACTTCCCATTATATTCATCTGTCTGTGACACTTCAATTCACACCACTCCTTATGGCTCAGAACACAAGAGGCAGCCTGCAAAGCCACATACATCTCAAAACAAGTCCACACACCATGCTCAACAATTCAGCAAAACCTGCCATCCCCTCCCCCCCCTCCCCTCAATACACCCAAAATAACATCTTACCTAACCCACACACCTGAAACGCGTGAAACACAATATCTGAACTTTCCTTCGACCACCTGCCCATCTTCATAAGATACCACACGACTCACCCTCGGTCAACCTCTTTCAAGACTAAATACGCAAACTACATAAAAGCTAACTGGATAAACTACAGCAATCACATAGAAGAAGGACTAGACTATTTCACCATTGTTAACTCTCCCTGTCTCGACAAAGCCCGAATATACATAAACAAAAGAATTAACAAAGCAAGCAAAAAACACACCATACACGGACGAAGGAAGACACACGACACAAATTATACCAGGATAATATCATACTACATTAAAAGAAAAAACACTAAACCAAAACAGAGCACTCGCACAACAAAAATCACAACAAATCCCACTGCTCAACTCGCACATCCCAAACTTAATATCAAAATAACATAAAACTGGAACCAATATGTAAGTACACAAAACCACAAATCAACCTTAACACAACTTCGGAGAGCAATAAAGAAAACACATACACCACACTCACTCCCTACTCTCACTCCCAGCGTCTTGATTACCAAAAACAGGCATATCACCAAAGCAAAACTGCAACATGCTAATGAAACACGACTCCAACACCAGCTTCTTACCCACACATTCAAAAAATAACCAAATGCAAAGAGCCATTGAAACACACGCATCACATAGGATCAACCAACTCCTCCCTCTTAGAGAGACAACCTCCGCCCCCTACACCGAAACGTGATGATCAGTAGTTGGAAAATGGAAATAAAAACAAGAAACGTAAGCGCGACTAAAGACTAGCGCCTTAACCCGGACCTACCGAAAGGCGAATATCTCAAAAATAGAAAATGAAAATTAAAAGTACTACAGCTGGGCACAAGCGGAAAGGAAGATGATATACGGGAATATTTATAGAAGATTCGGCCCAGGCGGGATAATTAAATCTCTCAACATCGGATAAATCTAAGGATGAGAAAACTGGAATTATAACGTAATAGACAGCAACTCAACAGGAGAAAGATTCGACAAACTGCAATAGAGATAAAAAAGAGTAAGAATTTAATACTAATTAATGATTATTTGAAGAATACCTTACGATAAAAATAAAGATGGAACTCACCAACGTGATAATTGCAATCGGGTAGCAAACAGCAAGAAGAAACAGCTTACCAATAGCCCAGTTCCCAAAGATCTTCACTAACAGGATATCAGTCATCTTTATGTTATACTTGAATGCTCATTATGATGAATTTGGATATACACGAATGAATAGAATACCTAAATGACAAGATTGGGTTGAATTTCCTTACATATCTCTCAGGAGAACCGTCAACGAAACCAGATATCTGTCTTGCAAACTTTACCCTACCATTTAGTTCTCATATGAAACCGGTTGGCATAATCCAAAACTAATATACAGCCACTCTATTACATATCAGTCAGCAGTAAATCCAGATAGCGAAAAAGAAATAGAAATACGACCATTTAGCAAATTTGAAAAATATATATAGATTAATTATAACAATATGTGCCTAACCAATTAAACGAAGCGACACTAAAAAATGAAGAATTACAGACACTTCGTGAAAAAATGGAAAGAGAAGATGGAAATGCAATATCCAAGAGATTACATAAAACAATACAGTACTTTAAAATAATGGTTTCCAACCGATTTTGGCTTATGGCCCCCTTAGGAACCTTATTTTTTCCTGTGGCCCATAATCATTATTTTCAGTAGGTGATATACAGTTTAACTGTACTTTAAAGGATAAAAGATATTAAAACACCTCTTTGTATTCAGGTAAAATTATATTTGTCACATATATAGGACTATAAACATAGCAAAAATTAAACAGTGGTTAACAAAAATGTAGTACTCTTTTAAAATAAATAATTAGTCTTACAAAAAATAAAATCCTTTAGCAAAATGAAATAAATATATCATCAACTCTTTATTCATGCAATGCGATCCTTGTGCTTTATGCAGTTTCACAAGTTTTTCAATGTCAGGGTCTATATTTGTTAGAGCCAGACGAAGATCACCTCTTTTTACTATTTCTAAGCGGCTGCGAGCTTTTGATAGGAGGTGTGACACTTAACTAAAACCCGACTCAACCAGATAAGAAGTAGGAAAAGCAATAAAATATAATTTTACTTCGTCCCAAAGCAAAGGGTATTTCATAGCAATTTCATGACTTGTCCATAGGTTCCTGACACCATGCTTAAATCTAGCCAGAGAAGTTTGATCACTGTAACTCAATGAGGCTTTCTTGTAATCTGATATCAACATCAGCTGCATTAATTCCAAATGGGTCTACCACCCAACCTGGAATGTCCAGTTGTAGAAGATCTCTGAACCCCAACTTCCATATCACTATGCAATTTCTCCAAATGATCAATGTATACTAAAATATCTTCTTTCAGCCTACTCTCAATAGTGCGAAGGGTTGTAAACTGTATCACTCTTTTCGCCCCATATTTGTCTTAAACAGCTTAATTTTCCCCATAAATGAACAAATAGACTCTTTGCAAGTTAAAATATTTGCATTTTTACCTTGTAGCTGTTTGTTCAAGATATTTAGCTTTACAAATATATCTGTAAGGTAGAATATGTCACATTTGGCAGCAATGATTCTTACTCCTTAGAAAGCCATCGCACCTCTGTATGCAAAAGTAGGCGCTTAAAGCCTTCTTCATTGGTAGCACAGAGTTGTCCGAAAAGACGCCCTCGAAGTGGATTTGATTTGATAAGGTTGACTGTCTTGATTACACTATCAAGTGAATCTTTCAGACGTCCTCCTAGGTTTTTTGCAATCAGATGTTGACGGTGGACAACACAGTGTATGCAAAAAACTTTAGGTACAGCCTCTTTTAAATGTGCAATAAATCCCCTATATCTACCTACCATACCAAGTGGAATATCATTTTCCTTGAAATAAGTCACTACTTCTTTGAAAATTGTTTCACCTTTAGTATCTGTCACAAGGCTGAGGGAAAAAAGCATTTGTTCTCTGAGTTGATCTTTATCCAAAAACCTAATATACGCCATGAGAAGGGCTTCGTTATCAGGTAATAACGTTTCATCAATTTGTAATGCAAAGGTCTTTACTTGTAAATGCTTAACAAGTTTTTCCTCTACATCCTTTGCCATTTTGTCAATACGTCTTGATACTGTATTGTTGCTCAGCGGAATGACTTTAGTGACTTTTGGGGATTTGTTTGCATGAAAGTTAAAATAACCACAGGTACTGAAGGCAAAATCAATTCTTCGCCAATAGTATGAGGTTTTCCCGATTTCGCTATTAGCTTGGAAATCTCATAAGATGCAATTAAACCTTTGTCTAGTTTTGCGTCTGTTTTGCTAAATATATCTTTAATAGTGCTCCTTGCTTGGAAATCATCCACAGCTTTTTAAAGTGATCTAATGTTTTGTCTTTTTTGTCCTTGTGCTTATTCTCCAAATGTATTTTAAGCTTACTTGGTCTCATACTATCATTAGAAAGTGTAGCCATACATAAAAGACACAATGGCTGTGTTATATTGTCTGTCGAATGTATAAAACCATAAGCTAACTATTCACTGGAGTATCGTCGACATTTTTCCTTCGTCGCCGTAGCCATGGGTAATCTGTGCAGAAGAAATTTAATATATTAATGATATATATATTACATTTTAGAGGAAGCTCACCGCAACAGAATGAAAGGCGCTTATCTCAGCGGCGAAAAATGAAGAGTATTTCTGAGAAAAGACCCAGAAACAACCTCCATTTCCTGTGCAGAGCACCGAGTCTGTGCCCAACACCAACTCCTATTACAGTCGGCCACGAAAATTTCAGACATGTCCAATAAATAGAAACGCTCATAAAAATATCTGCATTAAAAAAAAAATTCCTCTTTTTGTGCTAAATACTTGCCCCCGATGATAAATATTTGACACCAAAAAAGGAACCGCAAAACAATGCAACTATTTTTATGAGTGTTTCTATTAATTGGACATGTCCGAAAATTTCGTTGTTGATTGTACATCCTGGTACTCTGTACCTGTACCTAAATGCAAAACAGCAGAAGTGTACTCCCTCAGGGGGATATATCTGCATTAATTTTAGTAATATATTATATATACATATATATTACTCAAATTAATGCAGATACAAAACGATAAGTATAATCATCAGAATCTAAGATTAAATGCTAATCTCGTAAATAAGCCCTAAGTGAAACCGAAGTGAAAAAAATATGATTTGGTGTAGGCCGAGCAATGGCACACTTTACTTACAAACAAAAAATGCTCAGTTATTTACTTATAAAAAATCTTATATTATTGTGCTTGTGGCAATCTATTATAATTTTTAAAACTAGTAAAATTACTACCATTTCTCAGTATTAGGGTAATCAAAGAAAAGCTATTTACATACTATAACGCCGAACCACTTGATAAACAGACTAAGGATTTAAAGTTCAACCTGGAGTATTTTCCTCAAGCCAACAACGATGCCAGGCGCATAATGATCAAGCGCACAATGGAGTGCGCCGTAGAATAAGCTTGTAAGATGCAAAATATTTGTTTACAGATTAATGTATATCCTATTATGCTAATAAAATATTTAAAAAAAGGGAAAATATATGTATTAATATTTTAAAAATGTAATTCAACTGCATAAATTAAAATTAAGTATTGCCCTAACTATAATTTAGGTTTCAATAAGTTGAGTACTGTGGCCCCCTTTATGGATCTGTGGCCCCTTTAAAGCCTAAAATTTTCCGGCGGCCCCTCTAAAGCTTAAAATTTTCCTGTGGTCCCCTTCAGATGTGCCATGGCCCACGGTTGAGAAACCCTGCATTAAAAGGACAATATAAATGATACGTAAGAATAATGAAATACGAAAACTAGCATAGAAGATACGAATAACCAGACCAACAAATAAAAAATACAATGCATTAATAATATAAACAAGAAACTTGTAATGCTGAGTAATGATGAACAAAAAAAAATTGGATGAAAGGGCAAATAAATAAAGAGGCAGTGCCAAAGAACTTCTGGAAAATATAATCAGAGGAAAGACAATCTGGATAAGAGAGATTAAGAATAAAAAATGCAAGAATTAACTCGAAAATGAATATGGAATATGAAAAATATTTAAAATTGATTGGAAAATAGCATTTATAATAAGTGAAGAGGAAAACAAAAACTAGGAGGGGCGGTCAATAAGTTTTGCGAATCGGTAGGTCAAAACAGAGGAAGGGGGATGGCTGTTTGTGGGGGTGTTAGGAGAAGTTATGAAAAGTCAAGACCTGCAGCCAAACGCTTTTGCCTCGTCTATTTAAGAAGCAGTAGCTGATCGCAGATCGTCAGTCACAAATTTTTCAACAATGAAGAAAGTTGAGTACCGCGCATTGATCAAATTTTTGACCAAGGAAGGCAAGAATTCAAAAGAAATCCATGAACGCATGGTTGCAGTGTACACCGACACCAACCCTTCCTATGCAACCATTGCTCGCTGAAATAGGGAGTTCCGCCATGGTTGTGAGTCCCTTGAAGATGGCCCCCGTCCAGGACGCCCGTCAGACGTGACCAACGAGGACAATGTGGCCCGTGTGGAGAGGATGATCCTCGAAAATGGACGGGTGAAGGTCGAAGAAATTGAGCGAGAACTTGGAATATCACATGGAAGTGTTATCAACATCATCCACGACAATTTGGCCATGACCAAGGTCTCTGCCCGTTGGGTCCCTAGAAACCTCATGCCCCATGATCAACTTCAACGTCGTTATAGTTCGGAGGAGCTGCTGCTCCTGTACAACCAAGACCCGACGGGATTCGAGTCACGCATAGTGACAGGTGATGAAACTTGGGTCCACCACTGGGATCCCGAGACCAAGCTTGAAAGCATGACCTGGAAGCACAGGGGCTCTCCGACCCCCATCACGTTCCAGACCTAACCCTCAGCCGGGAAGATCATGGCCACCATCTTCTGGGATTCTGAAAGAGTGTTGATGGTGGACTATGCGCCTCGTGGAAGGACCATCACAGGCCAATATTACGCCGAGAAACTGGCTGGGTTGAAGAAGTGCATCCGTCAGAAGCATCGCGGCCAGTTGACACGCGGTGTCCTGCTCCTCCACGACAATGCTCCTGACCACAAGGCCAGAGTTGCACAGGCTTCCCTGCGCGAGTGCAGATTCGAGGAGCTCAACTATCCCCCCTTCAGTCCACATCTGGCCCCTAGCGACTACGTTTTAATTAGCCAGCTCAAGGCTGCACTGCGTGGACGCCGGTTTGTGGACGATGAAGATGTCCAGCTCGCCGTCCAGGAGTGGATTGAGCAGCAGTCGGGAGATTTGTGGTTGTCGGGAATTCTAAGCCTCAGGGACAATTGACGCATGTGCATTGAAGTCGAGGGTAGTTATATTGAAAAATGATCAAACACTTTTCCTCATATCTCGTTTCCTTATATCCGAATTGCAAAGCTTATTGACCGCCCCTCGTATGATGCAGTATTAGAAAACAAATGTATAGACGAACTAAATCAAATAATAGAAAAAAATTACACACCCAATAAAATGTCAAAGAAGAAAGGGACCCCAAAGACGGTGTAAATGCTACAATAATCACAAAGAAATTAAAAGATACTATCAAAAGCTTCAAGTAAAAATCCGCTGGAAAATCTCGCCTTAATATAAAGACAATAGAGAAGCCCTAAATAACATTCTCGAATATCCGTGGAACGTACATATATAATGCATACCTTAATAAAAGATAGTTCCGTGATTAAGTGAACGTTGCATTATTGATCTTTGTGACTAATTTCGTCGGATAAGTCCATGAGGTGATAATTGACATAAGATTGTCAATACTTAAAGGAGAACAACCTTTTAAAGCACTTGTAATTCGGATTCTGCAATAAGAGAAGTACTGATATGGCGCTCACCATCATTATGGAAAAAATAGCCCAAGCTAAGGAGAAAAGGCGAGCAAAGTTTGCCAAAGGGAAATGCAATATAAAATACTCAGACTGGGAATTGATTACTGGTGGTTCTCGTAGTACGCGGAAGATAGGTCCCGAAATTTTAGTACGTAGGGCAAGGACTAACCTAGTATCATGTCTTTATTTTCTATGAAATTTCATGGGAGACTAAATAAATTTTAATCTTTATGGATAACTAAATTAAATATGAGTTAATTTAAGACGCATTAGAACAAACTTGAATAATTTCTTAGACAAGGTTGTTGGGTGTCAAATAAAAGAAGCCCCAAAATATTTCTTAGAAGTTTTTACAGTTAATCAATACTTTTGCGCCTTGAACACCGATGATTTCTTCTGTCTGTTCGTAATTAACGGACTCACTGGGATTTTAATCCAAACAGCCCTGTCTCGTCTAGATTGACGCTTGTTTCGGAAAATAGCTTCCCTCAGATATTATGTTGTTGATTTTAGTCAAATATGCTGGTACAGCGTCAACATTTGTACTTGCCGCTTCTTTATCGAGCTGCATACTTTTTTTTAATTGAATCGTCGTTTGAAACTATCAAACCACCCTCTGTTGCCTCCCAAAAAAATACATATGCCTGTTTCCGTCATTATTTGTGTTTTTATTTCTTCGCACAATTCATTGCTTTGCGTTATATTAAACAAAGGTTAAGCAGGCACGCTTCCTTTTTGTTTTGGATCCGTGATGCAGCTGCACAAGTGTGTTTCGGTAATGTGGATCACTGAATCCCGAGGTCTTCATATCTTTGCAGCTATGTCCGATGATACATATTTAGAACATTCCCTTATTTGATATTCCTTTTCTTTATTGTTCTTACTGTAGATTCTGTTATACCATAAATTTAGAGACCTCCATTATTTTCACTCACTTTTCCAATTTCATAAGGACTTCCATTTTAACTTTTACACTTAATATTCTTAAAATTTTGGATGCAGAATGTGCTGTTTTTCCTTTAGAGTTGGTTCTTTTCAATGTTGAGCCATTACAACTTAAGATATAGCTGCTTCTTAGTAAAAGACAAACACCACACTTGCAGGATCTAAAGACTGTAGCTATTCATATCTATATCAATATTGGAGGAATGAAAAGAGCAGCGAGATACACGTTGTAGGAGTAATTGGCGTGTAGTAAAATGTATTGTTTAAAAGATTCTGCGTTTGCTTCAAATTGCGCGTACTAAAATAGCGCTTCTTAAGAAGACCAACTGTATAAGATAAAACGAATCATCTGCTCCTATGTAATTGTAAAATACGCTTATATAGAGTTGGGCCACCATAAAGAAAGAAACTTTAAACTAAAAACTCGACTCCTACAAGGTGGTTGTTTGAGTCTCATATGAGAGAAAAACTGCAGATAGCATTACACGACAAAACGAAGAGTGTTTTAATATATAATTCACAGATGATATGGTCTGTCCCATTTAGAAATAGACTAATGCAAGCATAAATGACAGCAGAGGAAATAATATCAATTAAAAATTACGACCACAAATGGAAAATAAGAACAAATATAAAATTAATGTTACGCTCAATTACAAGGTGGAGTAGAGCCAACAAGGAACCTCACAAATTGAGCAGCCCGTTGGCCCTATTAAACTTTGAATTAGGTACACAAACACTAAAATAATATGCAATTTATTAATAATTAATTAATGAAAAGCAACCTATATACTTGTAAATAATGCTAAACCGCCATTTAATAATTAATGTATCAATGCAAAGCAAAGTGTATATATGTCAAGGCAATGAAATCGTTATGTTCTCACGTTAAAATACAAACATTCGCACACGTTAGAAGACAGGTGCAAGCCGCCTGCTTAGACCTCACCGATAACAAAGACAATTGAAACAGCTGTGCATATAAATAAGAAGTCTAACGGATAGGAAAGTCGGAACCACTAGCTTTAAAATGGACATGTGAAATGCGGATATCGGCCTGATAAAGATAAGCCAGATTTCCAAATTTGAACACTTCTGGTACACACGCGCTTACACTAAATACACGCACACACCCTCGGTCAAGTTGGCTCCGCCCATTTCTTAAATTGGAAAAATGGAGACACGCTCCTAATCTTACGTTATAATCAAAACACTTGTAAAAGACACACAAGGACAGTCAGCAAGAGAAAGAATATTCAGTAACAAGATCGAGACCAACATTGAATATCAGAGGGAACCAGTCTCCCTCCAGAACATTTAGACAGCCAGGTCGTCATAAGAACAGTCCCTGTAAACATTAAGTAGGCTTGACGAAGTAGGCCTCGTCACCGGTTATGGGGTGCTTATCTCCCAAGGAGGTAAACAGATCCATGACCGATGACCAATCGGCGATGGAGAAGATGAAGACTGGCGAGTTTCCCATAAAAAATAAAGAATTCGCCGTAGCAGCCTTAGCCTGTCACTATATTATACCAATTTACGGGGAAAAAAGTATAGTGGCGAGAAAAGTGTACTAGGATTGGAAATAATAAAACAGTTTAAACGAAACATGTGACAGAAAGAGTCAACAAAAGAAAAGAGAGTGCGCAGCTACTTTACATACTGATAATGCTGAGCACTAGGAATTCTTCAATCATCAGTAGTATTAAATCCAACTATAGCAATATATATATAATATACAGGGGTTGGGAAAAATAACTGAAACAGAGTTGGTCCTCCTATTGCTTTTTGAAGAGCCTTGATGCGTCTTGGAATTAAGTCATACAGCTTCCTGATTTCATTGAGAGGAACCTGAGCCATTCTTCTTGCAATTCCTTCTCCAGCTGTTTCAGACACGACGGTGGAGGGTATGACTTCTAACTTGTTGCTCCAGGATGCACCAAAAATGCTCAATAATATTAAGATGTTGGGATTGTGTTGGCTAATCCATGTGTTGTAGTTCATTCCTATGCTCTTCATACCAATTCTTAAACACATGAGCGGTGTGTATTGGGCATTGTCATCTTGGAAAAAGCACTCACCACCAGGGAATAATGTCTGGACCAAGAGATGGACTTGATCTTCCAAAATTTTCGGGTATTCGTTGCTGTTGGTCCTAGTATTCAGAGTAACGATTGGACCAGGATAATTCAAAGATATGGCTGCCCAAACCATCACTGACCCTCCTTTGTACTTCATTGTAGGAAGAAGGTAGTCAGGATTAAAAGCTTCACCGGGCTGCCTGCACACATAAGCTCTCCATACAGTATGGAAAAGAGAAAAACTGGACTCGTCGGAAAATATTACTTGCTTCCTTTGGTCTGCCGACCAGCCCTTGTGATCTATACATCAGTTCATTCTTTACTCAATGTTTTGATGAGAAATAAGAGGTTTCTTGATGGCAGCTCTTCCATGATATCCAGTTTTATTGAGCTCACGGCGAACAATTTGGGTCAAAACTTGGATAGTTAGATGTTGATTCAACTTTGCCGTCACTTTAGGGGCAATTGTCAGGAATTTTTTCCTTACAATGCGTTTCAACACTCGTTGGTCTCTTTCCTCTTTCAGCGAGCTTCGAAGTCCTGCCGGAATTACTTCTCCTGCTGGAAGTTTTGTCCTGCTTCTGGAATTCTGTCATGGCCCTTGATCTTTGATGTAGTAACTATCGAAAAACCAAGGAGTTTAGGTGTTCCGGTGAGGGAAGCTCCTGCAATTCGAGCTCCAAAAATTTGCCCTGTTACGAACCTAGTGAGGTCAGGCATCTTAGCATCTATAGCACGATCTAATTAGGAAATACAAATAATCATTAAACTTGATAAATAAAACTATGTATCTACAATACAAACAAACACTCACAATGAAATTTGGATGGATATTGGTGCTAAATTTCTACTGTTCCAATTATTTTGTCTAACCCCTGTATAATATATATATATATATATAAACACGAGAAGGATGAGATGAAAAATCAATGAAAGCTGCATAGAGAAGAAAAGATACAACCTCAAAACAAAATTATAGAAAAGCAAAAAGGTATAAGAAAAACCTACCGCCCATATAGACCACACAGAAAGCTGGAGATTACAGCGATTATTCTTAAGCAATGCAACAACAATGGGGGGAAAAGAGGTATAAATATTTATATAAAACTAAATATTAAGAATATGAGAAAAAAATAAAATTATAACTAGTACAACTATTATTTGAACCTAAATATCACCATAACAGAATAACAGGACAAACTTTTAAAATACCTCAAACTTAATAATATAAAAAGATGAGAACAATAAAACCGAAGCAACTATCGGAAAAAAGGAAATTAAAAAAAAGGTAGATATAGACACAGAAACAGCGAAATTGAAAATAGCTAACGAAAACAATCAAATTAAATCTTCAAAGGTAAAATATTGTTTATTCCTAGTTACATGAAAAGTAATAAGCTATAAAGATACTAAGATGAAAGAAGGTAGGCAAAAAGAAAAGTACAGAGTGCAAGTAGTAGTTAGGTTTCAATACTAAAAACAGTTTGAATGCCAGAAGAAAATGCTTGCAAAATTATAATACTAACAGACCTAAAAACAAATAACCATAACGCAACCATGAAACATATACGCCTACTTATTAATTTCTAACTTACGAGGAGCGGTCAATAAGTTTTGCAATTCAGATATAAGGAAACGAGATATGAGGAAAAGTGTTTGATCATTTTTCAATATAACTACCCTCGACTTCAATACACTTGCGCCACTTGTCCCTGAGGCTTCGAATTTCCGACAATCAAAAATCTCCCGACTGCTGTTCAATCCACTCCTGGACGGCGAGCTGGACATCTTCATCGTCCACAAACCGGCGTCCACGCAGTGCAGCCTTGACCTGGCGGAATAAAAAGTAGTCGCTAGGGGCCAGATCTGAACTGTAGGGGTGGGATGATTGAGCTCCTCGAATCCGCACTCGCGCAGGGAAGCTTGTGCAACTCTGGCCTTGTGGACAGGAGCATTGTCGTGGAGGAGCAGAACACCGCGTGTCAACTTGCGGCCTTGCTTCTGACGGATGCACTTCTTCGACCCAGCCAGTTCCTCACGGAATATTGACTTGTGATGGTCCTTCCACGAGAGGCATAGTCCACCATCAACACTCCCTTAGAATCCCAGAAGATGGTGGCCATGATCTTCCCGGCTGAGGGTTGGGTTCGGAACTTGATGGGAGTAAGAGAACCCCTGTGCTTCTAGGCTATGCTTTCGAGATTGGTCTCGGGATCCCAGTCATGGACTCACGTTTCATCACCTGTCACTATGCGTGACTCGAATCCCGTCGGGTCTTGGTTGTACAGGAGCTGCAGCTCCTCCGAACTATAACAACGTTGAAGTTGGTCATGGGGCATGAGGTTTCTAGGGACCCAACGGGCAGAGACCTTGGTCATGGCCAAATTGTCGTGGATGATGTTGATAACACTTCCATGTGATATTCCAAGTTCTCACTCGATTTCTTTGACCTTCACCCGTCTATTTCCGAGGACCATCCTCTCGACACGGGCTACATTGTCCTCGTTGGTCACGTCTGACGGGCGTTCTGGACGGGGGGCATCTTCAAGGAACTTACGACCATGACGGAACTCCCTATTCCAGTGAGCAATGGTTGCATAGGAAGGGACGGTGTCGGTCTACACTGCAACAATCTCTTTTGCATTCTTGCCTTCTTTGGGCAATAATTTGATCACTGCGCGGTGCTCAACCTTCTCCATTGTTGAAAAATTTGTGACTGACGATCTGCGATCAGTTACTGCTTCTTAAATAGACGATGGAGGAGCGTGCGGCTGCAGGTCTTGACTTGTCATAACTTGTCATAACAGCCCCACAAACAGCCATCCCCCTTCCTCTGTTTTGCCCTACCGATTTGCAAAACTTATTAACCGCCCCTCGTAACATTCATTTAAAAAAGCCAGAGATTAGCCCGATTTTTTTAATTTTTTTTAAGAGCTCATCTGGCGACTGCCTACATGGGCATTAGTCGCTGTATTGAGATTAGCCCGATCTACAGACAATCTTTCAACCATCATCCTTCATTAACACCCTAAAATTTACATTCTATCATCCCTCACAAACTAAGCCTAAACAACACACGGGGAACAAAGAACAGAAAAAGAGGAATAGAAAGTAGATATAAGGATAAAGATACACATCGTGGTACAAACTTAACGCTGATCTGTAGCTCCATTGACTCTCTAGGTTTCCTTTCATACCCCTTACTTTACTTCAGCTGTACTATCCTGATTCATTTAACCAATTTGTTTGATTCAATACACCGCTCGGTACAGGAGTTTCCGCATCGGGCCCGATTCGGGGGCCTGATTAGATCTATAGCTGCTCACAAAGTGCCCTGAGTGACCTTGGGCATTAAATCTCCACACCTCCTGGTTTTAAATACCCGTGAGATCACGGTTGCCGTAAGCCGGCTGAATGTCAAGATTATCTTCTTTTGGGGTTTCTGAACATAAATAGATTGCGGAAAATTATCGCACTGATTACATAGCCGGACTCAGGTCACCCCTCCCTGATACATGGCAAAAAAGATGGGCAAGGACCATAAGAACCTATGGATGCGTGGCATTGCGCCGCGACTTTTCCCGCGGATCTATCTTACAAGGCCTCAACGCATTTCGATCGCCTTCGAGTCTGAAAGACTCACGGAACGAACGCCATATATTGGAACGCTTCCCTCATCATTACTGTTACTACTTTTTGTTCTCTCAGACTGCCAGGTATAGTCACGTCAAATTTAATAATCTGGGAGATCTTACCTGCCCCATTATCGGGACAAGTGCGGTCGCTACCGCTTTTCCCTTTGTACTAGGGAAGGGTTCGTATAGTTCCAATTTTGGACTTGCTGAGTCTTGGGAGGAGGAAGGGTTACTCCAATGTATATAGTACTTCTTTTTGGTGGGAGAGTTTGATTGGGCGTAGGAAGGAAGCTGGCCTTATTAGGACGCTTGGTCGTCTTTTTATTTGCAATTTCTTTTGTTGTTTTTTTGGCTATTTTGCTATTTTGTTGGGGGTTTTTTAAGTTAAAATAGGCTAAAATAGTCAGTTATTTAATTTTGTGACCATATTTCTGTAGGTAGTCGCCCAAAAATGTCCTAGATAATTCTTTTAACAAAATTGTCTGATTCAAATACCCCTTTCAATAAGAATACTCGTATCTTAATAAAGGAGGCAAAGAGACCCACTGATGTCCGCCTGAGTAAGAGCTGCCACGCGTAGCCTTGCTTTAACTATACCGTTCCCTAGAAAAGGCATAATATCGGGCAATTGGGAAAGTTGGTTTGAAGCTGTGCAACCTAGTGTCAGAAGATCCAGGAAATATTAATTTGGGGGACCTCCAGAGTGGAAACACGAAGTGTAGACTGCCTTTTACAAATCATTATAAATGTGGGCATGACATCAATTAATTAATTTCTTTCAGGACCTTTCAGGATTTATTGAATGATGTGAATCAAATTTGAAACTCATCAAAAGAACACTCGTTTACAAATATGACTGGAAAATGTGAATCAATCGAGTATCTGTATATAAATCGAAAGACAGCAAGCGATATTTTTCAAAATGTTGAACCCCATTGTGAACAAATCTGGGAGTTTTTAAGCTATTTAAACTCCTTTAAGAGCCTGTTAGTTGCCTTCCAAGAGTAAGAACTACTCTACCCAGATCTGCTTGAACCCCACCCCTTATCAAGAAAACGATGAGCAAGATCAGATGAAATCCAAGGAAGAGAGCCAGAAAACTTACTAAGAGGCCAAAGTGAGCCATGGGATCATGTATAAAGAGAGATAAAGGACAGCTGTTTCCCATCCAAACAAAGAGAAGAGAGTCGAAAGGGTAAAGTTCCTTTTCCAACGGATGATTGATGACTCAACCTCCAGGCCATCCACAACACTGAAAACCCAGGTTTGGAGAAAAACTAGAAATTCTATCATGGTTGAACACCTGACATCTTTCAGGAAAAAGACGCCAGCTTCGGTGATGGTATGGGCAGGGGTAAAATCAACAGCCCCCTCCCCCATCCAAAACAACTCTCATCTTCATTGAAGAGGGTAAAACTCATTCAACATGTTTATTTGCTCATCTTGAGTAACATGTCGACTCTGTGTGGATGCCTCCCTAACAAATTCCACTATATCCCTTTAATAAGATACAGCAGTCTTACCCACAGCATGAAAAGTTAGAGAGTAGAGCTAGGCGAATTTAAAGGGTTTTGATCACAGAAACTTTGGCTTCCAAGTTCGCTCACTTTGAACCCCATGGGCAATAGAGTGTGGTCAATGCTTGAGCAGAAAATCTGTACCAAATCTCATCAAAGTTTCGAAGTTCATAAGTACAAACTTGAAAAATGCTAGGATGAAATATCAGTTGATATCCTGCACGCCACTTAATAATCCTTAGAATAAAATGAAAGAAAAATATATGCTGCAAGATGATACAGCTATAATTCAATGTAACATCCTTTTGCGCCGATGACCCGACGAAGTCTAAGTATGATCTGAGTGGAAGTGGCTTGAAGGATATCTGCTGATATTTCATCCCAGCATTTTTCAAGTTTGCACTTTTGAATTTGGTATAAATTTTATGCTCACAAATTGACCACACTCTAAGAGACATGGAGTACTCGCTCGAATCCGCGATGGAAGGACAAACAAGGAGATTCAAACTTTATCAATGTCAGCCGAAGGATATAACAAAGGTCAGAAATAAGATAGGAGAGTTAGGATTTAACTTCGAATCGACCTCAGAGAGTAAAACCGATGGTCCACCACTTGCCGGTCATCAGAAAAGCCGGATTCGTCATCAAAATTCAAGAGATAATCAACATTGATCCCAGAAAGTCGATGAGTTCCATTGCAAGTGAGAAAAGTGTGGATGAAATGCGAACTAGGCTGGTGGAGAATAAGAAATTCGCTATTTTTTATACAAGGTAAGGAAGGGACAATTTTACTCCAAAGCAAAGTACGAAAAGCGACGCAAGCACACCAAGAAGCTTCTCAACAAGTTGGTTGAAACATCAATTGGAGTCAGACATGCTGTGGTTCTTCCGTGACGAAAGAATTTCTGCCCAGACCAAAAGATTGACTCCCAGAACAACAGGAGGCTATCCCAATGAAGTGCACAGGCATGTAAGATAAACTTCCAGTGACAATCATTTTCTTCGGTGTCATTAGCATTGAAGGTGACGTCATGTTACCCCAACTCTTTCCTGACAACCTCAGGCTTTAAAAACATCCGTTTTCAAAAGGAAGTGCTCAAATCTATCATCGACAGGGTAGCTGCAGGTAGCCTTCAGGTGGGGCAGAAAGACATTGCGCCCTGCCACAGCACCTCGAAGTCCCAGCCCGGTTGTCTGAGAATTTCTTCGATCAGAAAATATCTGATATTTTGTCTCCCAAATCGCATAACTACAACCTCATTGACTCCCTTGTGTCGACTACCGTTTAACGAGAAAACAAAAAATCCGGCTATGACACGAAGGAAGAGCTAAAGGCCAGAATTATCTGCGACTTCATGGGCCTAAAACAGGAGATAGTGACGAAGGTCTAAGCCTTGTTTCCTGATCACCTGGAGGCTATGAACCAAATTTTTCGAATATATCATAAAAAATAAAAACAGTGAGTTTTTTTCCCTGAGACAGTCATCATGCAAACAAATACCATACCCAACCTGTACCCTAATGGTCAGGCCAAAACCACAGAGGAACACACAAGCGTCTCTGTGTAGGTTGGAATTAGTCTCAATATATAAACCAATGAATAAGCTCCATTATCAATAATTCCATTATGACTTATCTATTGATAGAGTCACACTAGTATTCATTCATCCATCCATCACTCTTATTATTATGACAGTAATCATACATGTGGACGGTCGTGAGTAGTACCCCTCAAGACAAATAAAATGGAGGAATAGTGCAAAAGGATCACTCTGCTGACCGACCAGTGCAACTTAAAGCCGGATCGAGGAGCCATAATCTGTTTCCTTTACGGGAATTTAAATTAGTTCTGATTAAACCGCTGGACATCTTCAATGCTAGCGTATCGAGAAGGATGTACCTAAAATTTGATTTTTATGGCGAATTACACACAAAGAAGGAGCTAAAACAATATATAAATGACCAGAATCGTAACTTAAATAACAGAGGTAGTTAAATTTGAGAAACACACAAATCTCTATAAGAAGGTGTGTGTTTCTTCCTAAATGAACACCAAAGCTATACAAAAGGGACTACTCGTCTTTGCAATTTCAATTCTTCTAGTTAACATCCAGAAGAAATTTATTATTATAAGTCCCTGCTTCCATTGCGATGCATTGGAACACCATACATCCATCAAATGACCACACACGGATAAGAAACTCTGTATGGATTTTTCAATTGAAAACCGTGTCTAGCGAGACTGCATTAAGAATGGAAAGAAATGCTTCAACTCCGGAGAGCCACGAAGAACCATCGCAATAAATTTCACAATATGAACGGAATTGTTTGAAAATAGCAAAAAGCAGTGAAGAAAGATAAATAAAAATTAACAACTGATCCATAATGCAGCGTAACAAATGCCACACTCAAAGAAGTTCAAACAGAAAGAACAAAAAGCGTTGGTAATGAAAGAACATATGACGAGAATAGATATCTAAATATGCATAATGTACTCTTAAATTGAAAATATAGCGTAACCGACAACATTCACTACAACGATGAATGAATTTTTCGATTAATGGCGTGAAGAAAACCTTCGAAGTAAAGCCCTAAACGAAATGCAAACGAAATTGTATGTGACGACCGTGATTTCAATGAAGAACTCATCCCTAAGCAAACTCCTATCGATTCAGAAAATAAGTCAAGTGATGACGAATCTTCACATGATGAGGAAATTACCCAGGAAATAAACAATATACTTTGATCGAAAGTAGGCGACTCCGAAACAGAAGAGAATCCAACGAACGATGAAAGACTCACTAACAAAAGAGGAGCTCCCAGGTAAAACCAAAATGCACAAAAAGGAAAGATGAAACAAAGGAAAACGAGAGAAACACTCTCTACTTCGAAGAAGGAAACCCTCAAAAGTGAACGGATAAAAGACTGTTAGGACTCAAAAGAAGAGCTATTCTTCATTGAAGAAGAAACCCCTGTGCCCCCAAATAGAGAACGGATGTCATTATAAGAGGTAACAAGAAAGGCTCATGTAAATAGATGTACGTTACGAACCATGTCGAAGATGATTTCGAATACTTGCTCAAGAACAAATGCTTCAGGGTGTTTGTTCCTTCAGGATCTAAAAGTCCTTTGAAAGCGCGAATTCGAAATTTAAAGAAAGCAGAATTGGATTAAAATGAAAAAGAAAGGCAGGATATAGAAGAAATGGATTCCCAAAGAATTACTCACAGAAATCTAACTAAACCATACCAAGAAATCTAATGCTAGAGAAAATAGAAAAAGAACGGCATAAAATCTTGATATTCAAATAATGAAATCTAAAAAAAGTTACAAACTGGCTGTATGTAGAGCATACCATTACAAAGATACAAATTCATTGAAAACAGATAACAATACAATACCACCACATAATAATAGGACAGTCACTTTAATTATAGAAAAAAACGAACACACCTATGAAGTTATGAACCAACCACCTCAACATCATACATTTGGTAAAATAACACCAATACCCCCCCCCATATATATATATATATATATATATATATATATATATATATATATATATATATATATATATATATATATTTATATAGTACAAGAAAGAGAAATTGGACGCGAATGAGCAAGGAGAACAACTACTAGAAGAGGGGCCCTAACATGGGGGCAGCCCCTCAGGACTGCAAAAGGATACCCCTCCGTACCATAGGAGGGGGGCACCAAAACCGGAAAAAATGGAGGTGATTCAAACAATTTATAAAAAGATCCACGTGGTGCTGATCAGACTCCTCGACACTCCCAATGGTTATGCAACCATTTGCAGCACAATGTGCGACGTCGAGAAGCTGGTCTCCGACGAAGCTCAAGCTCATCTCAACAAGATTATGCTTGAAGCAAGTGTACCGCAGGAAATCCTGGCCAAACAAACCATCATACTAACAAAACTGGACCCAATCTTCACAGAAAATTCCTGCGAAGAAATTAAAAAAGAACTTGAAGCGAAACAAGAGTGGGCCTGCATCACAGCAGTGTACAAATTCAGTAAAAGAAACGGCGTGGTAAAGATTGTATTCAGTACCATCGATATGGCAAACCGAGCAAAAAACGACGGGCTGCTTGGCTTCTACCTGAAGGTCAGCCCTGAGCAAATTGTAAAAGAAGAATATATTCAAATCGACTGCTTCTTCAAATGCTATGCAGTCGAAAAACACGCCACAAAAGATTACACAATTGCCGACCCTGCATGCTCCAAGTGCGCCAAAACCGGACACGGTTGGAAAGTGTGCAGGGAAAGGGTGCAAAAATGTATAAATTGTGGGAGTGACCACAGGGCCCTGGCCATGAGGTGCCCAAGTCGTAAAAAGGCCATCCGAAAAAAAGAGATACTATGAGGAAAGAAAAAGAAGAGAGAAAAAAATCCACGTGCGCGGATACGGCAGCAAGGACTACCACTCCGACGCGAACGAATATTACGAAGTGGGTCATGCCTAAGGAAGGGCAAGAAATCATGACCATGGTCATGGTTGCCCACCTCGCAAATCTAACAAACCCCGGTACCTTCTCTTCCCACCTCAACCTTCTTCTTGAGAAGAATGGTTGCAACAAAAAGGTTTGGTTTCCCGAAAACCCAGACTCGGCGGGCCTTTTCAACCTCGAGTTCATCGAAGAAGAAAAGAAGACACCCTCAAGTAATGAGGTTAAGGAAACTGGAAAAGAAGAAGAAAGGAAAATTCAAACGCCTTCGGAAGAAAAAGAAGAGAAAAAAGGCGCGAAGAAGAAAAAGAAGAAAAATAAGAAGACTCCAGAGAAAACACCACAGAAGCAACAATATACTTCGGACGAGGAAGAGGAGGAGGAAGAAAGGCATGAAGGGTTCCCCCTCACTGAGAAAAAAGAAATCCTCGAAAGAGGTCTCCTTTTCGACGGTAAAGACGTGGGTCTACGTGTCTTCGGCTCCCCCCTGTCCCCGGCCCCCAAAGACGACCTGGAACTACTCATCATCGGCCTAGCAGCGGGTGAGTACAAATGGACGTACGAGGGACCATACTCCAGGAAAGAAGTGTCGGCCCTACTCTTAAAATCCCTAGTCTATATCAACCCTAGAGACGTAAATATGACGACATTTAAAGCCATAAGGGGTGGTAAAAAAACATCGCAAATTAAATAGTGAATACCGAAAAAAGAGCAATCAAAGTGAATAATTACTGTGAGCGAATGAACTAATCAAATTAGTGAAATAAATCTAATTAAATGAAAAGTCATATAGTGAAAATAGTAAAATAAATAAAATAAATACAAATTAAGCAAAAGTGAATAAACAGTAAATTATAGACAGCAACAGAAAATCTAGTCTTAACATAAAGTAACGAACAATTAAAGTGTTACTAAACTAATTTAGTGAAAATAAATTATGTAGTAAATAAATAAGCAAAAATTATAAATTTATACAATAATAATAAATCAAATTTCAATCGATTTAATGTAAAACTATATTAACAAATTACAAAAACAGAATTAATAAGCATTAAAAACTACCGTAAATATAAAGTGTAGTGAAATATAATAATCTAATGAATTAAATAAGTGTACAATAACAGTAATTTTAAAATTGTATAGTAAATTATCCTTAACCTCTCTATAATATTTGAATTGTAAATATAAAGTGAAATAAAATAAACTAAAATTAAATGAACAATAACAAATATATAACAACAGTAATCTTAAGAATGTATTGTATATTATCCTTAATCTTTGTATAGTATTTAAATTTAACTTCGAAAAGTAAATTGATAACGATTTCCATGTCTCCGGGAAGCTATCTTTTCCTACTCCTACTCAGTGCTTTTACCTCCTCTGCTAAAATCTATTTTCGCAACTATTTTCTATCATTCTAACTACATGCAATGTATGTAATTACCCCTTTTTATATTTAATTATTTGAACCTAAGAACAACAGGTTAATATCTAATACTGCCGGTTAATTGCTACGTTTACGACCAGTTGGCGGGAATACACTCTTTTCTAACCTATCTTACAAGGGAGTGGCACCGGTGAATAGAAAATGACTTTTTTATAGTATAACAGATTCCTAAGAATTTTTTCCTCTGCAGTGTTTTCGTTATTTTTACTAACATGGCCGATTCATGCAGCAATACCATCGAGAGGGAGAAAGGTTAATTACAAAATTTATTAAACCTGAGAAAATTGGGTATTAACAACATCGGAGATTTTCGCAGTGTTTGCCATTTGGTATGGTTAGACGTGCGGATTTGCTGTTACATCATTTATGGACGAAAAATCGATTACAAAGTTGAGTTATATATGAAAGACTAGGATAAAAACAGCTGGGCTTTGCAAAACAAGAATGTTAACCTTGGTGAGCTGCTAAACGTTTAATTCGTATCCTTCTGTCTATTATCTATCGATATATCTATCTATCGAATTATGTATATGCAAATGTGTTTTTTCCTAAGTATGAAAGTGAGAGACGAGCTCCCCGTTTCATCTAATTATAGTAAGGTTACTATAGTTCTTTACTCCGCGTTGCTTGTGGCCTATTTCCAAAGATGTTAATGATTTTCTTGCCAGATTCAATTCTCTCGTCCCTTCAATTAAATTTACCCACGAGATGGAAAATAATAGAACCCTTCTCTTTCTTGATCTTCTTATTCATAAAATCCATACAGGTTTTAAATACTCTATCTTTCGTAAGCCTACAAATTCAAATTCTTATATTCATTTTTACTCTTCTCACAGCCCTAAAGTTAAACGTTCTGTTTTTTCTCCTATGTTTCTACGGGCATTACGAGTTATGAGCCCGGAATATATGGATTTTGAATTTTCCAATATCTTTGAAATTGGCCATAAACTTTGTTACCCTTACCCGTTTCTTCAAAACTGTCTTTCTTCTGCTAAAAAGACATTTTATCAAACTGTCCCTACTCTCCCTTTTAATAGTAATAACATTTTAGTTCTACCTTTTTCTCTTTGTTTTAGTGATCTTACCCGTCTTTTGTTTAAATAACTTTAACATTTCTGTTGGTTTTAAATATGAGACTGTGGGGGTCGAAGATCGAACCTAGTAAACATTTGACTGAAAAATTTAGACGGTTCACACATGAACCTAGGAAACATTTGTTTGAAATTTAAACGGTTCACACATTGAACCTTATAAATAGGAAGATAAACTTCCCGCTGTTAATAGCTCTCTTTTGTAAATATGAAGATAAACTTCCCGCTGGTAATAAATAGCCCTCTTTTGTAAATAGGAAGATAAACTTCCCGCGGTTAATAACGTTTTTTTGTAAATAGGAAGATAAACTTCCCGCTGGTAATAACCCTCTAATGTAAATAGGAAGATAAACTTCCCGCGGTTAATAACATTTTTGTAAATAGGAAGATAAACTTCCCCCTTTGCAATATTTCTCCTTCGTAAACAGGAAGGTAGACTCCCCAGTACGCAGTACGATATCTTGTGTCGGCCATACGTAGCTCCGTACAAAAATAGATCTTGTTCATGAAGTCCCGTGGAGAAAAGGTGAAAATCAATGGCGTTCTTGACTTTCCTTGCTCTCGACTTTTCCTCCTTTGCCGGCTGTGAATTCTGTGAGCTCAATTTTTGTTCATTTTTTATTCCAAGTCTAAAAATTCGGAAAGGATTCAAGGATCGTAAAAGATAGAAAAAGGTGTGATAGTAAGAGAGGTAAAAGATAGAAAAAGTGGTATTTTAGTAGGAGAATGATGTGCCAGTACGTCTGGCTATGGCTTTCCATGCACTTACATGATGCTTCCGTGCATGTTATTTAAGCATTCGAGCCTTTGTTTTAATGCTTTTACATTTTTGTAGCGAGAGCTATCACTATTCCTTGGTCACTTAGTTGTTTTGATGTAGTTTTATCCACTACTGATAATTTTATTGTGCCTTATTCATTTATCATCTTGTCCACTACGGATCTTTTTTTTTGTCCACTACAACTTTTATTTTTTCATATTCAGTTTAACATCCAATTATTCGGATATTTATTTTAATTGTTTTTCCGGTGAGAAATAGTTATCTGTAGATCGGTTCCAGGTATTCTTGCAACCGCTGTTGGCTGCTGGCGAATCCTCGTTTGTAACGTCTATTCGGGTGGTCATTTTCGGGAATTACTATATCTTCCATGACTCTTTCGGGTAAGTAGTTATGCACGCTCCTCCATATTCTTGTCGCTCTTTTGTGCAATGTCACATTCAGGGGGTCGATATCTGTGAGTTCATGTAGTCTAATCGATGGGACCATGTCTAGTAAACTGAGATCTAGGATGAATCATAGAGCTTGATTTTGCATTGCTTGTGCCGTGCGAATTTGTGTCTTGCTTGCCAAATGTAACGGAACGGCGGGGTATAGCAAGATTGGCCTAACTAAGGCCAAATACAACTTCCTCTTATTTCGGAAGGAGAGTCTCCTGAACCTGTAAAGTTGTCCAAGTCTGATGTTGGCTTGCGAGACTTTCTCCTTGATATGATTATTATACCCATTTGACGTAATCTGCAATCCCAGAACACGGGCTTCTCGTGTATATGTATAGTACTCCCCATTTGCTATAATGTCGGCCGTTTTGACACGTCCGATAGGGAGGATTTTGAATTTATCCATATCGGTGCGAATTTTATTTCTTTTTTCGTAGAGGTTGAGGTTGTTGATTTCCATGGCTGTCCTATTTGCGACGTCTATAGGAGCTTGGTAGACGCTTGTTATAATTTGCGTCATGTCGTCGGCTAGCTGAACATAAACAACCTAATCCTGAGTAGGAAAAAAGAGGTCGCTCGTGTAAATGGTATACAGCGTCGGGCTCAGACACCCCCCTTAAGGCACTCCTGCGTTCAACAAAAAGGGTTGCCCTTTGTAATCATTAATTTTTATGGTTGCCTCTCTATCCTCTAAGTAATCACAGAGGATCCTGGTGATATTGGTTTCCATCTCGAGGTTACATAACTTGATCTTCAATCCAGGTACCCAAACCTTGTCAAGTGCAGAGGCCACGTCTCTGAGTACAACGTCTACCCTCCTATTTTCGGCCTTCACATTCGCAATGTACTCTGTCATGAGAGCAAGGGCAGTTTCCGTACCGAGGTGACTACGGAATCCATCTTGTTGTCTGTTGTAGCCACCCTTAATTTCTAGAAGATTCCTCAGTCTGTCGTTAAGAAGTTTCTCCAAAAGTTTCCCAATGAATTTTAGAAGGGAGATGGGCCTGTAACTTTTGACTTCCTTTTTTGGTTTCCCTGGTTTTAAGATGAAGATCATTCTGGCCCTTTTGAGTAGATCTGGGAAGTAGCCAACGTTTAAACAGGCTTCATTGATGTTTGGAGGGGCATTCACTAAATGCGCCTTGGTAATACCTGATATACCAGGGGCCCCCTCTTCTTAAAGTTCTTTAAGGCTGTCTCGAATTCTTCATGGGTGAACGGTTCTCCCTCGGCTTCTGCTCGTCGGATGTAATCGACGAAGTGGTATGGCGTTATGGTTGGTCCTCGCTCTTCCAGGTTTGACAAGACTCTTTCCTCGTATTCCCAATCAAAATCGTCATTTCCTCCGTTATGTCAAACTTTCTCTTCCAGTGCTCTCTGAAGTGGAATTCTATATCTCGGTCCTCGGTGATAGTTCTCCCCTCAGCTGTGATGGTAATATTGGACTTACTATGCTGAGTGCCACTTAATCTTTTAATCTGAGACCAAAATTTTCTGGGGTCGATTTCGATGTCCATCTTATCAATCATGCCATCCCAGATAGTCTTAGACTCCTCGCAGATGAAATATTTGATTTCCATGCGCAGGTCTCGAAGTTCACGGTATCGCGCCGCCGTGTTCCCATTCTCATTTATTTCTGCAATAAGCTTCTCCAGTCGGCCTTTCCTTGATGTAATCTCCTCATTCCATCGTGGAGCAGGGAGAGTCTTATATTCAACCCTCGGGATAGCTACTCTATCTGCTTCCGTGATCTTGGTAGTGAGGTCCTCGAAGTGCCGATCTAAGTCCTCGAGGGTAGACCCGTCCAAGGGTTCTATCCGAAAATCTTGGAGGACTCTCTTATACTCGAGCCAGTCAGCCTTGGGCAAGCATCTACGGGAGGGGACTTTGACCTGGATAGGGGAGATCGAGATTGTAGTGATCATGCTAAGATGGTCAAAGGGAAAATAAGGGCCAGGGACGGCATTTTGGTTCAGCGCGAATCCGCCATTCGTCAGTATTATGTCGGGGGTAGTTGAGGACCTCCTCGTAAAGTACGTAGCGAAATCTGGACCTGCTCTGTTTACCACGCCGCGTTCTATAAGAAGCTTCAGGGAGTTACCTGCCCCATTGAATGCCGTGATGTAGCCAGCGTCCATGCAGCGAGCATTTAGGTCACCGATGAGAAACACAGAGCAGTTTCTTCTAAAGAGGCGGATGAAATTGGGTATGGGCAAATACGATCTCTTTGGTGGCTGGTACTCTACTGCAATAACTAAATCGTCGACAAGCGTACTAATTTTTACCGCTAGATATGATTCTTCTAGGTCGCTTATCTCTTTAAATTTGATGCCCTTTCGAACTGCAAGGGCGACGAAGTTATATCTTTCGTTAGAGTGACTAGCCGTGATGGTGGTATAGTTATACAGTTTAATAGGGTCTGTTTCTGGATAAAGTCCGTGTTCGGGAATAAGGAAGATATCCGGGTTTACCTCACGGATTATATTGTAGTAGACGAATTTTTTTCCCATCCAGCCATTAACATTAAGAGAAAAGATCTTTAGCTTGTTGATGTATTTAGTCGTATTGTCCATATTACTCCCCGTGAAGATTCAACACTTTAGCTGGCTTTGCCTGTGCGGGCGACCTCACTCTAGCAGATCTCTTCTTTTGAATTGATTATGGGAAAGGTTGAGACATGATTCGCCACAGATCTCGATCCTGCCTTGCCTGAGTGCTGAATTCACTCTTCCTCGCTGATATCAAAATCATAGTCCCATTTGTACTTGCCCTTGATCATCCCATCAACAATGTCTTTGATCTTTGCTGATCTTTGGGAGAGGGGCGGAAGAGGAGGCATATACACGTAGGTTTATTTTGGTAGATTTGTAAACTAGAGAGGGTTGTTTGGTCTTCTTGGGGCTCCTAGTTCTTTGGGTCGTCCTCTGGGAATCGGCATCCTATTGAAAAGGTTGGTCTGTTTCCATTATTGTAGGGGTGTCTGATGTACTGGGCTTGTTAAGTCTCAGATCTCGAGATTTCGAACGTTTTCTTGCTTCAGCTGTAGGACTAATTCCTGTTTTGGTCTGGTATAGCTCGGTTGAAGGGGGATTGTCCGGAAACCACATTGGTTTCATCCCATTCTGAGTTAACATGCGGTTCAACTCTGTGGCATAACTTCCCGCTTGTGCGATGTTCACAAAGTGAGCGTGTATGACACACATCACAAGGTCCAAATTCATCGAAGGATCTAATTGTAAGAGGGTCTTCTCCTTCTCCTGACTCTGGGCTGCCTGTGCGTAGGAAGTCGTTGCCCTGCGGTGCTTTTCTTCTTGTATATTCTTCTTTTTGTCGGTGACTAGTGTCTTCTTCAAAGGACACGACATCGACAGGGTACGGTGTGGGCCGCTGCAGTTTAGGCATTTTTTGAATGTCCCGCTCATACCCTCACGCCAGGTGTGGCCATCTCCGGCGCATTCGCTACAAACCTTTCCACGAAAGGTACAGTCTTTAGTGGCGTGCTGCTCCAGGGCATAGCAGGAGAAGCACACCTGAACCGACACAAAGGTTTCTCTCTCGATACATGATACAGAAATCTTTGTATAGAACAAGACGAGACTAGCTTCAGCTGCCTTAGCGGCCATCTCAGAGGTTTGGAAGGTGGCTTTAAACAGATGGGAATAGTCACCCCCTTCACGATTTTTAAACTTATACACCTCTTTGACTTTCGCCTAAGTTTGTCTAGCGTCAATTTCATTTTTAATCTCCTCGATGGTATGGGAACCGACCCATGGGTCCAGGTGGCGACAGATAACGGATCTCTGAGCAGAGACGTGGGAAGGGATCTTCCGGGTCAAATTGAGTTTGTCGAGTTTCGCTCGTGCATCAACACTGAGAAGTTTGTCAACGTCGAAATCTGTGTCGCAGATTGCTAGGTAACCCTAAGTTTGATCCACTAGACAGCATAGTGCAACCCCGATCGAGCTGAATATGGTCGAGAACACCGTTTCCCTCGTAGGTTTTGGGCAACTCTCTTTAACCCAGAGGGGGATTCTTCTCTGTCCCCTGGGGTCGTCCATGACGGCCCGCTAGGGGAAGTCTTCCCCTCGGGTCAACCAGGCTCCTATTAAGTTGTGTCGCTAATATAGAGCTCGGACCACCTTCTCTGCCCTACCTATATTAATTTGTCTAGCAGGACCCAACTGCCAGGACTGACCATTCCACCCCCTAATGGGTTTCCCTTCTTCGCGCCTCCTGTAGGGCTTCCTTCCGGGGTTCGAACACGTCAGATACCGGTGGTCTCTACAGGTCTTAAGTGGCAGAGAAGTTATAAGGACGCGAGATGTGCTGCTGGTCTTAAGGGAGGAACAAAATGCTGGTCCAAAAATGGGGTTCGGTGCGTGGCTTTCCCGGTTAACACGCGCGCGCGCGCGCCCGCGATTTCTTCAATGGGCCAGGGACGTTAGCCGTCAGTGGTTTTGAAAAGCGCGTAAGATTCTTCACCTACTATCTCTCGTGGAAATATAGATGATAAATAAAGTAGGACTTTTACTCTCTTCAGATGAGTGTTGAAAAGCTCTTGAAGCGAAGCGCAGTCAAATTCGGAACACTGACTTCGTCCGTGTTTATGTGTATACGATTGAAGCGTAAGTAACATTTAAATCTATCCTGGCGCCTGATTGATTGAAATGTTATAGAGTTAAGTTTAGATGAAATTACTATTTATATAGCTGAATTTTTATGTAAAAATCAGTCAGAATCTGAAAATTTATTGTTATTTTAATAAGAAAAATTATATTCCTTGTTCACCATTTTAAAAGCTTATTTCGGCTATAATATACAGGAATAAAGAATCCAGATATAAATATATATTTTTCCTTCATCCCATAAGGAAGCTGATGATCACTTAAGCCCAGCCTGCAAAACTAAAGAAAGAGAATACCACAATTGACTCAAACCCTATAAGACGACCATTAAGAATTTATCAGTACGTAATAATTGTAATAGTTTGGGGGTGGGCTTATTCAGTTGAGTGTTCTAGTAAGTAAATATAATGGACAAACAGGTAAACAACTTTCTGTTCGCAAATATCAACATAAATATAATGTCCGAAGAGGGGAAGATAAGAGTGCTTTCTTTGTCCAAATGTCAGATAAGGACCATCTAATTAACTGGAACTCGGCAAAATTTATTTATCGTTTAAATGACCCTATAAAAAGGAATATCATTGAATGTGCTTTTATAAACCAATGTGACAATTTTAACCTTTCCCCTGGCTTATATATTCAATCTTTAGTTATGTGGACCCATTTTGTTTTGTTTTTTTAATTACGAGTATATCACTGCTCTGTTATGTACATTGTATTTTCCCCACTCTTTCTCTCCTTGTTTCTTATAATCTCCCTCTTTAGGTTATCTCCATTTCTTTTAATGTTACCCTTTCGTCTTCTCAGTTTGACCTTACTACCTGCTTCTTGTCATTCTTAATGTGAATCTTTACCTTCCCCCTTCCATCTTCCTCATTGGTGATTTATTGTTTTTGAGGCGGTCTTTCATACTTTTCTTTCGTATATATACCTCGAAAGTACTCGGAAACACCATTTCATTTTTTCCTGCGGGACATTGCATTCATATACAAGTATATATATATATATATATATATATATATATATATATATATATATATATATATATATATATGTGTGTGAGTATACTGGGTGTGCCCAAAAAATGTATACACACCTTAAATAATTGTAAAATAGGTGTTTATTAAAATACATTTCATTTTCAAAATTTAATAGAATCTGCGAACATTATTTTATTGTTTTTTCAATAAAATAAAAATGTTTACATAGTTTAAATAATTGTAAAGTAGGTGTTTTTTTAATTTTATTTTTTTATTTGCAGAATTAATGGTGGCAGTCGACTAAACTTTTAAGAAAGGAAGTTCATTCTAAAATGTTACAGGAAGTATGAAAACGTAGTTGAAGTACAAAGGCAATTTAGGAGATAGTTTCTAGAAGAACCACCAACGCGCCTTATCATTAGTCGAATTAGAAATAAGTTTGAAGCCGATGGAACTGTTCTGAACGTTCATGAGAAGCGTTCCAGAAGACCACGAACATCGTCATCCCCTACAAAGTAGGAAAGAATGTTGCAAACGTATCACCGAAGTCCAAGAAAATCTGTGTGGCAAGCCAGTCTTCAGGTAGGTATTTCAAAATCGTCTGTCCATTGCATTATGAATCGTTGTCAATGGAAAATTAACATTCCAAGATTAGTTCATACTCTTAATGACGATGATCCAGACCGAAGAGTGCATTATTGCGAGTGGTACTTGGAATGATGCGTCGAAAATTCACACTTTCCAACAAAGATTGTGCGTAGTGACAGAGGCCACATTCAAATTAAATGGCTCAATTAACCACCACAATTGCACCTATTGGGGATCTGAGAATCCGCATGTTATGGTCGAAGACCATGTTAATTTACCAGGAGTTACAGTGCGGTGTGGCTTATCATCAAGAGGATTAATTGAACCATTCTTTTTTGATGCTACTGCGACTGATCCCGTTTACTTGAACTTGCTGCAACAGTCTGTCATGCCGAGTATTAGGGATAACTTTGAAGATGAGGAGTTTTATTTTCAAACTACCATCACGATGTCAGATCCATCCTTGATGAGAAATTGCCAAAAAAGTGGATTGGACGGAGGGGTTTCGTTGAATACCCTACGCGTTCACCAGACTTCACACCACTAGACTTTTTTTAAGGGGATACCTAAAAGACAAAGTCTACGCTATGAAACCTGCAAAATTCACTGAATTGAAAGCAGCCATTAAAAGTGAATGCACGCAAATTTTAAAAGAATTGTTTCGTGATGTTTGCGATTCCATTGCTTCGCGTTGTCAGCCGTGTCTGGACCAGAACGGACGTCAGTTTGAGAACAGGCGTTGACAAAACAATAAAATAATGTTTGTAGATTCTATTAAATTTTTAAAATGAAATGTATTTTAATAAACACCTATTTTAAAATTATTTAAAGTGTGTATACATTTTGGGAGGACACCCGTTATATATATATATATATATATATATATATATATATATATATATATATATATATATATATGTAGGAGTTCAGTTTTTGCGAAATGAAGTGAATCAAATCCTAAGGAAACAAGAACTAAAGATATAAAAGAGAAATTTTAAAAAATCATTGACAAACACGTAGTGGTTTATGCACTGAAGGTGGAAAAGGTCATAGTACGCACACAAGTGAAAGTGGTTCGAAGTGATTGAAGCTCTGAACAGAAGTCAATAGCATTAATATTAAGAAAATGAACGAACTTAGCCGGTATTGAATGAGTCAGTCACTAAAAAGTACAAAAGAAGTCAACTGATAAACTTCCAATAATAGGAGTTGGAGTTAACAGGGTGGTTGAAATAAAAAATGTTAAAATAAACATATGAAAGGCAATTATTAGAGAATGAACCGTCTAACAACACAACAAAGGAAACGGTGATATAAAATATGATATTAGTGAGGAATAATGAATTATCAGTAAATGTGTTATGGGAATAGTAAATAACTAAGATAACTATTAGTTTTAGAAACAACGAATAACCACGGATAATAGTAGTAAACGAAGATAGGAGCGGGAGATTAACTCGGGTAGAATGACGTAAATTGTGCTTACAGCGACGAGAACAGTCGAATGGAGGAGTCAGTGCTCAGGCGAGACTCCTTTCAAAATAGAAAACGATTCAGCTTTGAAACTTGAGCCAATGATTCAACGAACCTACTCGTACGAGTATATCGTTCAAGCTCACGAGAGAGTAAGGTGAGGAGTAAAACGTTAGGAAACAAAACTGATAGAAACATGGGGAATCCTCCTTGAAGCGAATATAATTGAATTACAAACAATAAAGAAAATGGAAGATAAATGTATTGCGTAAGAGATATTACTTAGCATAGTCAAAACTATAAGAAAGTGGAATAAATAAAATAGTAGACTTTCAGAAACATCTAATTTTTCAGGAAAAGAATTTCTTTCATTCGGTTTACAAGTCTCTTGTTTATAGGAACAAGTGTCAACCATTATTAACAGGAATGTCTTTAAACATTGAACGAATGGGGTTTAATTTTGAATCATTCGGGGGGAAAATACTTATGGTTGCAAACATCCAAACTACTGTTTGCCCTATCGAATAGAGCGTCTTTTTCATGGATTTCGGCGTATCTTATCTCCGAATAAAACTGTTCCTCGGCCATCACCGGCTTTGAGAACAATAAATCTTTTGGAGCAGCATTTATTTGGCTCTCCTCTTTTAAACTCGGAATCCTTAGAGCAACCCTTTCTTGGCTCTCCATCCTTAAACTAAGGATTCTTGATGGAGACCTTTCTTGGTACTCCAAAGTGGTTTCTACTCTGGTCGCAGAGCTCAGTCTCTGACCATTTATCAAGTCAATTATATGCGGTCCACTATTTAACACCTCACCAAAAATTGACCGATCATCGCTATGACCGATTGTCTCTGCGAAAAATAGTCCTCTGCTTATGTATCCCTTTTCTATAACATATTACCCATCCTCAGGTTCAGTATTTCTTCCATTTATCCCGTTTATTTTTACACTTAAACGAACTGTTTCTTGGGGCTGTGTTTCTACATTTTCTGAGACACACAATTGTACTCGGATTTTGATTTCTACTCTGGGTTCTATTGGTACTTGCACCACACTACAGGCTAAATTATTTTTGAACACAGAATCTACTTTGTCACGGCTCGTCACGCGACCATAATTATCTATACTGGTATTAACATAGGTTACCACACGAATCCCTTGATTCAACCCTACATCTGAGGAATGTGACACTTAATTTCATCTGTGACTCAACTCATGGTCTCCAATTAGTTCCATAGACTCAACAAGACTCGTCGATGGCTCTTCTTACCCATCGTTAATAGAACAAGGTGATGGCTCTCGTAGCCCCTCGTTTATAGAACAAGGTGTTTATAGAGCAAGGTGATGGCTCTATTAACTCATCATGCAACACATTCATCTCGTTTAGTCGTCGCACACAACTGTTAGTTTAATCCTTAGACATTTGCGGGACCTGTTCATCCGGCCAACTGACTGAAAAGGGCTCACTCAACTCGGGTGCCTTGCGCCCTCCAATAGCTCTGAGGGTGCATCCTACTCCTCGGGGCTCGATGCACTTGACTCACGTAAGCATTGTGCTTGACCATTGCCGTCGGTCAACGCATGTGAATTTTTTCTACTTTGAACCCGCTTACCGACTGGGTATATTTCCCAAGCATTTTGGTTCATAAAGTCCATCCTTAATAGAAAATCAGTTAAATAGGCAACCTTAATATCTAAAATTTGAACTAGGATTGGGTACGCATCATCATCCACACATAAATAAAATTCTAGTTCACCAAAAGTAGGGATTTCACTTCCTTGCCCGTCGGTCAATTTAACACGAGATTTGGTGATATACCAGCCTGGGTACCAAGTTAGCAATTTATTCACAAAAGCTTGTTTTACTAAGGAACTTGTCGCTCCGGTGTCTAATATAGCCGTAGCCGGTAATTGTCTTACTCGTCCTCTTACTACTACTTCTTACTAGCCTAATGGGAAGGGATTTACTTAATAATGAGGAGGTTCTTCGTCTGGCGGAGGGCCTCTCCCCCCAAATATTCCGTATAGTACGGGCTCTCAACTTCTGGATTACGCTCAAAATTACCCAATTCTTCTTCATAAGCATTGGGAATATCGTCCCGTTCGGACCCAACCACTCGAATATTATTTGTACTTGACCCTAAAACTTGATTTCCTGTTCGATCGTTACGGTTTCGTTGTGGTGGTTTTGATCGAAACGCGCTTGCATTCTTCAGTGCTACAGGTGTTTTGCTGTAACTTTCACATTTTGGGATTTCACCTCTCTTGTGTCCGTCCTCACGGCATTCAGCATTATATGGGAGATTCCTACATTCGGCAGTATACTGTCCTTCGACCTCACAATTATGACACCTAGGGATTTCTCTTCATTGTATCGTCATGTGTCCAATTCGATCACAGTTAAAACACTCTACCCTGGGACTGTTTGCACGTTTATCGTTTCTAGGTAGATTATCCCTCTGCTTATTATTTCTATCGTTTGCATATCCCGGTCCGTATCTGGATTGTGTTCGTTGAGCGGGTATATGAGCTTGCGCATGTATTTATCGAGTACTTGGAACTTAGTAGATTGGGCTGTTTGGTTCCTGTGGCCGTTGACCAAAAGCCTCTAGTTTATCCTCTCTCGTTTTACTTAAGGCAATGTTAATATCCTCATCTAACTTAACTTCATTCTGGATTTTTTTTTGTGTAGCAGAGGAAATGTTTGCGTAAATTTCAGTTGCAGTTAATAAATTCCATAGCTCCTTTTTATTACTACATCAGAAGTTTAATGAGAATCCAAACGGCTTTAAGGGCTTCCCCGACTGTTTTATGTTCCCTGCATGTAATAGTGTGTATGTTCTCTTTCTTGCATTTATTCCACTTCAGAGCGAATACCGCAGCTAATCCAGTCAAGGGCTGTTCTTCATTAAATTTTTTGTAATGGTGGCGGAGTGCCTCTTTGGAAGCTTGCCATGTTGTGGAATTTTTTAAACTAGGTTGGCATTCAACAGCCAGATGGGCTTTTCCCTTTGATTCGTGTACAAACCGTTTTGCCTCTTTGATTTTGTCTTTGTAAGTTGGAACTAACGTGAGTTCCCGGCAGAAGTCTTCTTCTAGCTCATTAAACCATGTGTATAAGTGAGGTTCTATGCATACGCCATTTACTGTTGCTTTTAATTTGCAAACTGGATTAGGTAATGATAGTAGACGTGTTATGTTCAAAGTATGTGGGTACAGAATGTGTGGTGAGTTAGGGGGAAGTGTGGGATTGTAGGGGTTTGATCCATCGTCTCAAAAGAGGGTTCGAATCTTTGGTGTCAGAAGAAGGAGTAGTGGGGGAGAAATGCGGTACTATAGTATCGTCACTTGTTACTCTGATCACTAAGAGTAACCAAGGCGAAAGCTCAAACTTATTCATCAAAACCACTAAGTGCCTAGGCAATATTAGCCCATTTCCACAAGAAATAAACAATGCCTACTCTAAGTAAAATTGATACGGAATATAAAAGGTACTTTTAGCTCAATTATTTATATAATATATATCGTAAGTGTTAACAATTCTTTAAAGCTCAGCGCCCGAATAATTTGCACTATAACTGCTCAAATCAAGCATAATGTTCCCGTTTTCAATATCGTACCCGAACCATAAGGTTTTGATCTTAATTACAGAACCGAAAAAATTACTTCGTATAAATTCACTAATAATTGAAAAGTAAATAAAAAATCATATGTCAATATGAAATATTAAGGTGCCACCACAAAATAAAACTAAGAACCTACTGCTCTTTACACTTAAAGGTCGTACTTGCAAGTTGCGTTGTTTTCTCTACGTATTCAATCACTTTTGTTTCGAGATAATTTGATTTCGTTAATCTTCAGGCCTCGAAGATTCTTTTAAAGGTGTCTCGCAGTCCGCACTCGTGCCGTGCTCCGATAGAGGGCCCCTATGCCCCGCGATAGTTTCAGAGATGTACCCTCCAAAGTGTTCTGAGCTACGAGTAGCACCTCACTGTTGTGATCCTGGCAAGGTCGCCAGTGTTGACGATTTGTGCTCCTTTCCTGCCTTGTAACTATGCTATGGAGCCAATGACCCTCAGTCAGGAAATGGGGCATAAAGTTAAGGTGATCAAGCATCGGAGCAATGGAATCCATCTTTGTGAGAAAGCACTGCCTGGTAGTTTGGTATACGGGTTCGATCGTAGAAGAAGTCGGCGATCCTAAGTGATCACAACAGTTCAACTGAATTTGCTTGCCCATCTTCGAAACCCGGTACGACGCAGTAGCGAAAAGCAAAAGGAGCAGTATGGCTTTAGCTTTATTCAAAGTACAATATTTATTCAGAAGGGCTGCTGATCTAAAGTTTATAAAGGTTTTATATGAAAGGTAGGGGCTAACCTCCAAAGGGGTCTACCAATAGTATACTACTTAGGATGAGCTATTAGTTAATTTAATGGAAGTATTCCAATCCTATATTACTTGGGAGGTGTTTTCACAGGTTTATAAGTGGATCTACGAATGCTAGCCTAAGAAGGGCAAATAAATATCTAACATTGCTTGTTTTTTTGCTACTTTTACGACCAGTTGGCGGGCATACACTCTTTCCTAACCTACTCGTATCTTAGAAGTGGGTGGCACCGGTAAATAGAAAATGACTTTTTTGATAGTATAATAGATTCCTAAGCATTTTTTCCTCAGAAGTGTTGTCGTTATTTTTGCTAACATGGCAGATTCTCGCAGTAATACCATCGAGAGGTGGAAAGGTTAATTACAAAATTTATTAAACCTGAAAGAATTGGATATTAAGAACATATGAGTTTTCGCACTGTTTGGGTTTTGGTATGGTTAGACTGGCGGATTTGTTGTTGCATCATTTATGGTCAAAAGATCAATTACATAGTTGATTTATATATGAGAGGCTAGGATAAAAAAAGCTGAGTTTTGCAAAAAAACAAAAATGTAAGCTTTAGTGAGCTGCTAAGCGTTTAATCCTTATCTGTCTATCTATCTCTCTCTCTCTCTCTCTCTCTCTCTCTTTCTCTCTCTCTCTCTCTCTCTCTCTCTCTCTCTCTCTCTCTCTCTATATATATATATATATATATATATATATATATATATATATATCGAATTCGGCACGGACCATACAAAAGGCCTTCTTGTCAAAATATGGGTTTGATTCAGTTTACCTCTGGCAAAGAAACGGGTCTGATTTGACGTCACTTCCCTCTTTTTCCGCGGAGCTCCGACGTCATTTTAGTTTGCTAGGTAGGTTTTTTTATATTTTACGTGTCTGATGTAATTTTTACGAATTACACTATAGTCCAAAGTGTTCGTGAATATTGCGTGATTCCGCTCATTATGGTTTCCATGGTGAATATTATCATTGCGAAGGAGAATAAGTGCAATTCCTTAACGGTGACCAGCGTGTAGATTTATGTGCTTACATAAAATGGCGCATAGTACACGGTCCTTAGAAAATTTGGAAATTTGTGAAAATTATGCTAGTGAAGATTTACATTTGATACTTCTGTATGTTGATCACGTTTTGTGTTTTAAATGTGAAAAGGCGACCAAAAAATTAATAAGAATACAAGATATCAAAGTGCAAAGTTGACCTTTAGAACAGTTTTAAATGATGTTATTTGTGTTATTATCTAATATTATTTCACTTTAGATGCATTATTTAGCTATATTAGTTATGTGCTAAGTGTATTAACTAATTAGATAAGTGTTTATATTTATAAATATTTTGGGGAGTTTATCATTTTATAGGCCATGGTATTCGATTTGGTAAATTTCAATTTTCCATTTGCATTATTGCAGTAGAATGGGAATTTTACCTAATGAGGTTATTAATATATTTAGGCAATGATAAACAATGAGGGCCGTGCATTACTTGCTCTAAAATGTTATGTAAATTAAGAAATTTATTGTTTATATATTATTTTTCATACTATGTAAAAAATGTTGTAAAATAACAATTCTAACCATTTTAGTAATATTATTTGTCTCTTCATAACATTTGTGTATCATATGGTGGTAGTAGATCCTTTCATTTTCGTTGTGACATATAAAAAAACTAAAAAAAATGGTACCAAAGGTGTACGGAGCGTGCCCTACATGATCGAGATCCGTACAAAGACACTTTTGTTTCAAAATGATAGCATAAATCTGAACTGGTAAACATATTTCAAAGTTGTGTAATAAATATTTATACCTTGTAAAACTCGTCTTAAATTAATTTAATGAGTCAATTAAGCTTAAAAAAAATAATGTCAAATATATATATATATATATATATATATATATATATATATATATATATATATATATATATATGATAGTAGAAATACTGTATAGGAGCATAGAATTTATTTACGAGACTAGTTTTGTGACAAAAATTTAAAATGAACAGTTTGTATATTTTGATACAAAGAGCCATACAGCTTTGTTCCTCCTACGCTTTAATGCACCTTGAATTTGACGTCCTAAGAGGTTTTTCCGTGTCCAACTCATTCCTCATAGAGTTGGTTAACAGAGGCATAGGCAAAATATTAAGTGACGCCTTCCTTCCAAAGTTTACAAAGATCGATGTCCCTCAGGACCTGCGATATTTTCTCTTACCTGAATCAAGAGGCTTCAAGACGGTACCGAAAAGTTCTTCAGAGTTTTTTCCACAAATACATTTCCGAATAACCTTTATTAACAATTTAAAAATAGGTAATTTCTTCCGCACCAAGGATTTGACCCCTGCTTATTTGCGCAATAGTATTGTATACAAATTTTCTTGCCTTGGATGTTCCCAGGGAACATATATTGGTAGTACTATTCGCTCGTTACACTCGAGGGTTTGCGCACACCTTGACATTAGTTGCTCAACAGGAAAGTCTCTCGCCAGGAAGGAAATCTCGCCAGGAAGGAAGTCTCGCCAGGAAGGAAATCTCGCCAATCAGAGATCACATTATAAAGTGTAGGGTTGATGCCAACATCAATAATTTTGAGATTCTGGTTTCTAATCCTAAAATCACCCAGCTTAGAATTCTGGAATCTCTCTTCATAAAAATACATTAGCCCACGTTAAATTCAGACTTGACCTGCCACCCGTTATCGGCAATAGCCACAACCAACCAGCTTCAGACCTGTTAATATTCTTCCGACAACAAACTACCCATAATCGTGTCCGGTTTTGGTAAATTGCTTAGCCATTCCCCTGACTCGCTGACAGCAGGTATGAATTTGTTCCTCTCCTTTGCTTTGAGCTTATCTGTATATGTACTTGTAATTATTAATACTTTTAAATTTTTAGGTTCACTATCTTAATTATTTACTTTTGATTTGTATTTAGTTTAAGTTAACATTTGTTCACCTTACAAAATGTGTTTATCCCTTTAGCCTGATGACGGATTAGGTAATCCGAAACATTGCTTGGAATAAATAAGAATGTCACTGATGGTCGTATCCTTCCTACTGCAATTATATATATTTATATATATATATATATATATATATATATATATATATATATATATATATATATATATATATATATATATATATATATATATGGGAAATATCACTAAAGTTAGCGCGGAATAACTATAAATATGAATTAGTACCACGGAAGGGAACTGAATACAAAGGCAGATTGGAGTTAGTACTTTCGTCTATTCGACATTTTCAAACTCAATGGGAAGAAAAATAAGACACTCAGTATTTATACAAAGCACGTTTCCCTGGGATGAGGTCAACATTTTAATGCTATCAGATAAGTCGGATTTTAGAAAAAGTGATAAAATTGGATCTAGCGAAAACAGCCCTGGGCTAATGTTGAGATTACTCTCCTTTGTGTGGAAGATTAAAAATGATTCCAGGATATTTCTCTTTATAAAATCATTACTATGGATTATATTATCAGTTTTTGACCAGTTAATTCCGTGTCCCATCTTGTAATTGTGGACAGCTAAGGCATTATTCAGATAACCCTTAATTACTGCATTTTTGTGTTGTTGGGTCCTTATGGAAACCAATTTATGCTACCCAAATTACTTTCTAGAAAAATGTATGAATATAGCCAAAAAAACATTTTATAATTGTAAATTAGAGACAATAGAACCTCATAAAAACCTATTCATTTTACCCTATCATTATAATTGTATGTCTGTAGTGCCCATTCTAAAACAACTTAATATTAAGGTAGCCTTTAAATACAATCATACATTAAAAAAATCTCTTAATAAAGCATAGCACCAATAATGTTAATAATGTAATTTACCGAATTCCATGTTTAGATTGTAATTTATTCTATGTAGGCCAAACTTCCAAAAATGTTTACATAAGGACACAAAACTGCAGTAATTAAGGGATATCTGAATAATGCTTTGTCTGTCCACAATTCCAAGATGGGACACGGAATTAAATGGTCAAAAACTGATACTATAATCCATAGTAATGATTTTATAAAGAGAAATATCCTGGAATCATTTTTAATCTCCCACATAAAGGAGAGTAATCTCAACATTAGCCCAGGGCTGTTTTCGCTAGATCCAATTTTATCACTTTTTCTAAAATCCGACTTATCTGATAGCATTAAAATGTTGACCTCATCCCAGGGAAACGTGCTTTGTATAAATACTGAGTGTCTTATTTTTCTTCCCATTGAGTTTGAAAATGTCGAATAGACGAAAGTACTAACTCCAATCTGCCTTTTTATTCAGTTCCCTTCCGTGGTACTAATTCATATTTATAGTTATTCCGCGCTAACTTTCGTGATATTTCCCATATATATATATATATATATATATATATATATATATATATATATATATATATATATATATAAATAGCCAGTGATATTAGATGGCTGAATTGTGATAAAAGAAATAATGATTGAACAAGTGAAAAGGATAAAAGGAGTGAGGTTTCGAAAGGTGAATGATTTTAGGAATCCGGCACAGTTTCTAAGTATGGATGTTAAAGCCAGTATATTTTAAACAGAGAAGTGTAGCACAGCACAAATTGTGCCGACAACTCAGTCTCCCTATCGTGCAGCACGAAATGTGTATCAATAAATATTCATTGCAAACTTGTATAGAAAGCGGATATCTAGCGATTTGTCGGAATTAATTGGACTTTTCTTTCTTTTTACTTAGAACTCTTAGTTAAAACGTTTTGTAGAATGAAACATTCGAAGATATATTTACTTCAGGCTTAATGGCCAAACATAAAATGAAAAATAAACATTAAAAATGAATAAAGTCTGAAATACAGCGTGATAAATATTGACGCGTAAAAGTGATAACTCAATAAATAAAAAGGACCGGAAAATTGCCCCATATTAAACACATCCACGATTTCTGGCCGCTCTATATAGCTCAAGTTCATCGCAGCCTCTTCAAAAGTAATGGAACCATCACAAACACAATAAGTTGGTGGCCAATAACACATGAGTTGTTATCATTACACAAGTGCCAAATTTGATAGTCGGAAAACAGGGCCCCTTTCAACTGACAGAAACACTCGTCGGAAACTACAATGGAAATTTAATTCCACTGGAAATCGATACGGGGCAGGGTAGAAGGAGCGAGATGTCCCCATAGATTCATCGGTCCGCAGGCACCATTAAATTTGAATTTATTCTTCGCTCGTGAAATATCTGAGGGAGAGAAGCTCTTCCCTGAAATAGGTCTTTGCCAATACGAAATCGCCTTAAATCAGGTTTTATTTTTCCCTATGACTAATTCAACAAAGGTTAATCTCATACTAGAAACAGGATGACTCTGATAGGAACTTTAGTAATTTTAATTGGCTTTAGTCTTGAGTTTTATATTTAAAATCTACTAATCTCAATCCATTTCAGTAGATATTTTCTTTACTGGTTTCTACTATGTAATATCATATTTATATTTAAAAAATACTCGACATGTCGATATTTAAGCATATTAACTGGTGTACCTTCAACTACTAGGGGGGTTGAGTGTTTCACGTTTCAGTGATTTTGAGCCGTATTCCTGATAGTGTTTGTCTACCAATTTAAATCCATTCTGGCGTGTGTTTGCTCTATCAACCATCTCGAACTGTATCTATAATTGATTTTGCTGAATCCTTTTTGCATTTTAAACAATTCGATCATTTTTCCGCCAAATTGTTCACTTGAGAGTGATAATAGTCTCTTTTCCTTGTTGGGTTTATTAATAAACTCTGGGATTATTTTAGTTCAAACTGCACTGCCTACTCTAGATAAGGCCGGATCAATGATTCATAGATGAGTAGAATGATATATATATATATATATATATATATATATATATATTAAAAAAGCTCACAAAATGCACGTGAGTCAAAGTTATGCAGATACGAGGGGCGGTCAATAAGTTTTGCGAATCGGTAGGGTAAAACAGAGGAAGTGGAATGGCTGTTTGTGGGGGTGTTAGGACAAGTTATGACAAGTCAGGACTTGCAGCCGCACGCTCCTCCATCGTCTTTTTAAGAAGCAGTAGCTGATCACAGATCGTTAGTCACAATTTTTTTAACAATGGAGAAGGTTGAGCACTGCGCAGTGATCAAACTTTTGACCAAGGAAGGCAAGAATGCAAAAGAGATCCATGAACGCATGGTTGCAGTGTACTCCGACACCACCCCATCCTATGCTACCATTGCTCACTGGAATAGGGAGTTCCACCATGGTCGTGAATCCCTTGAAGATGACGCCTGTCAGACGTGACCAACGAGGCCAATGTAGCCCGTGTGGAGAGGATGATCCTCGAAAATCGACGGGTGAAGGTCGAAAAATCGAGCGAGAACTTGGAATATCACATGAAAGTGTTATCAACATCATCCACGACAATTTTTCCATGACCAAGGTCTTTGCCCATTGGGTCCCTAGAAACCTCACGCCCCATGATCGACTTTAACGTCGTCAAAGTCCACAAGGCCAGAATTGTCAAGCTGCCCTGCGCGAGTGCGGATTCAGGAAAGAAGAGAAGAAGAGTCACAAAAAGAGAAGACTACAATTTCAGACGAAGTCTTGGATAAATAAACCTCATCTTCTGACATTTCTGAGGATGAATGGAAGAAAGTCTGCGAGAACAGAAAACAACATCATACCAATACCAACAATTGCCATGGAAGCAGATCAGTATTGCCAGCAGAATATGTCGACTAATGACTTGTATGTCCTCACATAGTTTTTCGGGGGTCTTTATGGATTCATCTGGTTTCACACCAAATTCTTTCCGTAATGCACAGAGGGATCTAAACATCTCCTGGGACAGATCAATTTTCTGCCAAATACTCCACCACCCTGCCAGTAAAGCCATAAAATGGCAAAAGATCCAAAGGAATCCCGACTGAGCCCATCCTGAGAACGTCCCTTTGGCAATGCCTGCAGACGTTGATCAGAAGAACAGGCAATTAGCTATTGACAGAATCAAGAAGATTCGAGAAGTTACTGTGAATAAGGAAGAGAAATGTACGTGATTTTGGGTAACCAAAAAAATAGATAAGACTGCAATGAACCAAACAGATCTCTCTTCCCCTGAAGAGAAGTGCAGGTTTGAGCCCACTCCTTACTCTGCATCTATCTAATGCGGAACTGCAAAATATTGTCGACGAGCCACTATTTATTGACATTCCATGGCATTATCAAGGTGTGGAGCGGTGTATGCGAATGGTGACGGAAGCGTCTGGCGAATTTTATGGAAAAGAATCAAGACATGGCGACATTTGGGCAGTACTTAAATCCCATGACTTCATGCAATCATTTAAAACAAAGCATGATTTTATTTAATGTATTAGTTGACAAATAGCATGTATAAGTTAGATAATAAAAGTTGAACTCCTCACTTGTTTGCCATTATCCTTCAGTTTAAACTCAACTCTAATGTATTTAGAAGCACTTATAACAATAAACAAACAACTCTGATGGTGAACATCTTTCTGGCTCGAAAATTTAAAAAAATTAAATTTTGACCTAAAAAAAAGGGGTGTTCCAAATATTTCTGAAAAAAAACTTTTCCCAACTTTGAAATATGAGTACTCAGTATACAAAACCTGAAATGTGCATATATATATATATATATATATATATTATATATATATATATATATATATATATATATATATATATATATATATATATATATATATATATATATATATATATATATATATATTTATATATATATATATATATATATATATATATATATATATATATATATATATATATATATATATATATATATATATATATATATCCAAAAAAGTACAGTAGCGTACGTGTAACTATAGGAATAAAAGCACAGTAATAGGACTAATTTAGTAACCTCTTCGCTGGAATATCGTCGTTGCTAATCCTCGGTGCTTTCAACCTTCCTGGCCACAATCCTAATTTCAAAGCCTTTTCTAAAATCCTTGATCTCTTCTCCCTCACCCAACACGTTTCTTCCCCTACCCACTCTCACGGTAACATTTTAGACCTTGTAATCTCCGACTGTCTTATTTCCAACCTGACGACTACAAATTTGTCCAATGCTATATCTGATCACTTCCTTATCAACTTTAACTTCTCTATCCCATTCCATATACCTCCCCAGCTGTCTCATAATTTTAAGCCTTTCCGTCGACTTAACCTCCATTGATATTCCCTCCCTATCTAATGATGTGGCCTCCAAACTTCCTCCCATTGATGCTTCTGCTTCTCCTGACCAGATTCTCTCTTCTTTAGAGCAACCCCTTCTCACTTGTCTTGATGCCCACTCTCCCCTTGTCACCCCTTCGAACTCCCGTTGTCACCGTGCCCCTTGATACTCTATGGAACTCCTGCGTGCTAGGCAGTCCATGCGTGTCCATGAAAAAGTTCTTAGAAAGGCTCGCACCCGTGGGCAAGACACGACCCCTCTCTCGCTGGCGTCTAACTTGCGACAGCTTCCTACGTGGCGAAATTAAAATCTGCTCGTGAAGCCTACTCACGTAATCTGCTTACTGATAATAGGAATGATCTCCGTACCGTCTTCCGTCTGCTCTCCCATCTTACTTCTCCAGCCCAGGTCTCCCCACCCATTAGCCCTGCTACTCTCTCGAATTTCTTCGCAGATAAGGTCACTAACCTCCTTGCCTCCCTCCCTCAGCCTTTTGTCCCGGCTCCTGCCATTCTCCCTGACTTCCCGCCTCAGCCGCTTATCGTTTTCCCCACTGTGACCGCGTTGGAGCTTACAGCCGTTCTCTCGCGATTTAAGAAATCGGGCTCCCCAAAGGACATTTTTCCGCCTAAACTGTTATGTAAAATTCTGCCTGATATCCTCCCAACGCTTCTTCACCTGTTCATCACTTCACTTGCAACTGGTCTTGTTCCCTCTTCCTTCAAACGTGCCCACATCCGTCCGATTCTTAAAAAGCTTCAACTGAACCCCACTGACCCTTCCAATTATCGCCCGATTTCGCAACTTCCTTTCCTCTCTAAGGTTCTGGAAAGAGTGGTTGCTTCATGCATCAACAGTCACATGGTGGCTGTAACATTGATGAAACCTATCAATCTGGTTTCAAGTCAGGTCACTCCACAGAAACCGCCCTTCTCAATGTGTCCGATTGCTTACGAAGAGCCGCGGACAGGGGTTGTGTCTCCATCCTCGTTCTACTCGACCTCTCCTCTGCCTTCGATACTATTGGCCATACCGTCCTACTTAATGGTCTCCACTCTTTCCATGGCATATCAGTCACCGTGTTTGACTGCTTCCGCTCTTACCTCTCGTCTCGTAGCTAATCCGTTGTGATTGACGAGGTTTCATATGACTCTACCCCCATTCGCTTTGGACTGCCACAAGGATCTGTCCTTGGTCATCTACTATTTCGTATTTACCTTCTCCCTCTTAGTTCACTTCTCCATAATCTCGGTCTATCCTTCTACTTATATGCGGATGACACTCAAATTTTCGTTTCTTCCTCCCCCACGTCTCTTGCCTACTGTATCACTGACTTCCTGGCTGCCTACTCCTCCATTTCTGACTGGCTTTCTACCAACTTCCTCAGGCTTAATCACTCCAAAACTAAGGTCCTCCTTGTCGGCACCCCTGTTCTTGTCAAAAAATCTAAATCTCTCTTTCCCTCGCTTACTCTGGGCGGTAATACTATCATTTTCTCTGACTACGTTAGGAATATGGGTGTTGTTTTTACATAAGAACATAAGAAAAGAAGGAGACTGCAAAACACCATTTATGGCCTCCACTTGGCATCTCTCCTTTAAGCCTCATATCCGCAATGTCAGCAAATCCTCTCTATGTTTCCTTCGTAACTTGTCTCGCATTCGCTCTCACTTTGATCGCCAAAGTCTTGAGACTGTTGTTCATGCCTTAATCACCTCACGCCTTGACTACTGTAACTCACTGCTTGCGAATCTGCCATCCTCGTCTCTCCGCCCCTTTAACTTGTACAGAACTATGCCGCCCGGCTTCTCCTCCGTCACCCTTGTTTCTCTCCCTCGAAACCCTTGCTGCATGAACTGCACTGGCTCCCTGTCAGATCCCGTACTCACTTCAAGATGCTTCTCTTCCCATTTAAGGCCCTAAACAACAAGGCCCGTCTTACCTCTCTTCTGCCCTCTCGCCACGACATGTCCCTCGGGCCCTTCGGTTATCACATGCACCTCTTTTGAATATTCCTCGTTCCTCCCTCTGCTCAATGGGGGACTGCTCCTTCTCAATCTGCACCCCTAAGTTGTGTAATGCTCTTCTTGCTGAAATCAGGTCTTCTCCCTCTCTTACCACATTTAAGCGACTCCTGAAAACGCACCTTTTCAGTATTGCCTTGTCCCCCCTCTTGAATTTCCATTGAATTTCCATTCTCATATCAACACAACGTGCGCTCTGGGAAGGCATCAGGCCTTGAAGAGCGCATTACAAAAGACTTATTATTATTATTATTATTATATGCGAAACCAGGTTTCGACGGAGACTTCCGTCATTGTCAATCGCTCGTGAACAAGTGAGATAAAGAAGTTGCTTAACGTACAAACACACAAATCAGTGGTGCTAAGGTGGAATATGCGAGAATGTGTCGGCATTTTTGAGAAACGGAAGTATGAATTTCTTGCTTATTAAGGTATTAGTATTGAATTGGCCGTCGGAAGTATTCAAGTTGGGAATTTCTTTTATAAGTGTCGATTCAATTAAGCGTCGATGTATATAATTGTGAGACTTATAAACTATTTTAGTATTATCAATATCAATTTGGTGATTTTCATTGGGCATGTGTAGAAATAAACTCGAGGAGAGGGCACCACGTCGTATATCGCATTTGTGTTCATTCATAATTTTGGAAAATCTGCTGCTTTCACCGATATATAATTCATTACATGATTGGCATGAAATAAAATAAGCTCCCTGTTCTTTATCAGTCGATCTATTTTTGAATAGTCTATTTCTGATCGTATGCTCGTATTGAAAGGCAACATTGATGTTGTTGGTCCGTGCTAACTTTTTGAAATTGATTAACTGTGGGGAGTATGGAAAGGTAACATAATATTTTCCACATCTGTTTTCCTTATAATTAGCTGAGGAATAATAGATGACTCTGGCTTTATAGTGGCACTTTTCTATGATTGTATTAATTTTGTCTTGCAAGAAACAAGGAGCACAAATGTGATATGGTCTCAGGAACATGGAGAAACTACAGACCTTTTAACGTATACATCGTGACACAAAAAAAATAATGAATATAGGCATTAGAATTAGTTGGTTTCCGGTAGACGGAACAATATACTTTGTCGTTTATTATAGATATTTTACATCTAGAAACGGCAATGAGTTGTTCAGTTCTCATTCTACTTTAAATGTAATAGTTGGGTGGATCTTATTCAATTTTTCAAAGAAGGAATCAAATCTGTTATCATTGATATGCAATCTGTCTATGGAGGATTTTGAAAAGCACGTCCTTCACCCCATTTCACACAATCACATAACGTGGTTCTGCTATGTAAACGATATATGTGACACATGGCCTATGAATGATAAGAGATTTGATTAAAGAAATTGAAAAGATCTTCCACTGGAACCTTGGTAAATAAGTTGCAAAATATTGTTCTTCCCGTACCTGCTACTATTTTTATGAAACTCATTTCACTTTGTACCCAAAATTGTAAGTTTTCGTTCGATGGCAAATATTTTCTTTAAAGGTTTGGATTAGCCATGAGTAATTAATTAATTGCCTTTCACCTGTTCTCTCTAACTTATATATGGAGTCCTTTGAAACAAGACTCCTCCCTACTATTCTTGACTTCCTTATTGTTTGGTACAGGTATATTGATGATGTCATTTGCTTGTGGCCTAATTCTAAAGATGTTAATAGCTTCCATTAAATTTACCAATGAGGTTGAAAATGATAGAACTCTTCCCTTTCTCTCCTCATATTCATAGAACATCCGACTGGTTTTAAATACTTCATCTATCGTAAACCTACAAATTCAAACTCTTATATTCATTATTACTCTGCGCATAGTACCAAAGTCAAACGTTCCGTTTTTCCCTATATGTTTTACGGGCTTTACGAATTGTTAGTCCTGAATATATGGATTTTGAATTCTCCAATATCTTTGAAATTGGCCATAAACTATGTTACCCTTATCCCTTTCTTCTAAACTGTCTTTACTCTACAAAAAAAGACGTTCTATAATACAGCTCCTGTTATGCCTTTTAATGTTAAAAACATTTTGGTTTTACCTTTCTTCGTTTGTTTCATTGACCTCACACGTCTTTTAAAAAACTTTAACATTTCAGTTGCTTTCAAATACGACTCAACTATAAAATCATTCTAGTTCACAATAATTGTTATAATATTGGGGGAGTCTATTCGGTCGAATGTTCTGTCTGTCCAAGTAAATATTTTAGACAGACAGGAAAGCAATTATCTGTTCGTATTCATCCGCATAAATACAATGTTAGGAGAGCTGTAAATAATAGTGCGTTTTTTGTCCATATGTCCGAAAATAACCACTTAATTAATTGGAATTCAGCAACTAAGATTAAAATTTAAAATTAAAAAAAGCAGCCATGGTTAAATTTTTATAAATTTTCTGAACTTCGTCAATTATGATAATTTTAAAAGGGAACTCTAAACTAAATTTCTTCCCTTTCAAAATATCACGTTACTAAAATCATCATCATCATCCATAACTCTATAATTTAAGATGGAGATTTTTTTAAAATTTATAAATGTTTTTTCTTTTGCTTAGTTTACAAATGACTTCGGGTGTTTTGGAAATTAAAAGGATTGAAATAGTTAAAAAGATCATGAAGAAGAAGAAGAAGTTGAAGAAGAAGAAGAAGAAAAAAAAAATAAAAGGGTGTTCAGGGTGTTAAAATAAAGAGTCTATAAAGGGGATTAAAAAAGCGGTTAAGATTAGCAAATAATGCCGTAGGCCACACCCCCGTAGGGGTGCCTGTGTAACCAAGATCTTCCTGTTAAGGAAAAGAACAGCGGCTTATCACTAACCTTATAATTTAAGAAGGGGATATTTTGGGGCATTTGAATAATAATTTAATCTTAGTTTGGTTATGACTTATGTTTTTTTATTAAAGTTATTTCTAATAATTCTTTTAGAATATCAAAAAATAAAATGGTGAAGTTCAGAAATAAATATATGCATCGAAATTTTGTGAACTTTTTAAACCTAAATAATTACAAATGATGAAGTTTAGAAAATTTATTTTTATATATCTTCTCTACTGTATAACTATATTTTGAAAGGGGAGAAATTTAGTTTAGAGTTCCCTTTTAAAATTATCATAATTGACGAAGTTCAGAAAATTTGTAAAAATTTAACAATGGCTCCTTTTTTTTAGATTTTAAATTTTAATCTTAGTAGTGAAGCACAAGCAGCGAAGCCATTGCTTGGTCTACTTAAATTTTCAGGTACTAGAGCGACGAGAGGACACAATAAGAGGTTCAGGAAAAAGGCAATTAAAAAATTCGATTGAGAAATTTACCTTCATGAACCGCGGCGTTAAGGTGTAGAACGCTTTACCGCAAGCAGTAGTCACTTCTTTGAACACCCATATCCTGAAAAATACACTAGATAGTTTTGTAATAAAATAAATTGACATAAATATTATAATAAAACTTAAATCACTGTATACCAAATGAAAATCCAAATGTAATTCTGTTACAACGTTGTAGCAATATTTTTCTAGGGTTTAGGTAGGCTGAACTGATAAAGCTTTCTGTAGTTTCCAATAAATTGAATGATTAATGGAACTAAATAATTGCCTTATTTTTTTCCTTTTCCCCTAGCTCCAGCTGACTAACTCAATTAATACCTTTTATAAGCTGTCTTTATTTTACTGAAGACCAATTATTTTACGGAATCTTCGTTGGTATATCAAAGCAATACCCAAATGAGATTTAGAAGTGAGCTGTTCTCATATGATATTCTATATCGGATGAAGAGAAGAAACGAAGGAGAATACAGGGGGGAAGAGCGCTGAGGCAGCCTTCCTTCTTGTTTACAAAAAAGAATGACCACCTGGGAGTTTAGTTGGTGAAAGTATGTTTTAGTTACTTAAAATAAATCTGCTAACATCCTTCTTTACAAAGTTTTCTGCTAAATCCGGATAAAAGTCTGTTTCCTTCCGCAATCTTACTTCGAGGGGAACTTCCTCCCAAAACGGGAAACCATTGCTTAATTCGATGGAAAATAAGGAAACTTTGCAAAATCCATTTCTTCAGAATAGGAAATTTACCGATCAGAACGACCCCTACCTCCTCTTTTGATCCGGGCTCTTACAAAAACATATCTAAAAATACTCCTGATACTACAGCAAGTATATAGAGGTAAATATTCTATAAATCCCCAGGGACGAATTTAAAAAAAAAAAATTCTTGCCTCTGGCAGCAGCGGAATAGCCACCAAAATTATTACAAAGCTATTTTTAGATTGGTTTGTTTTCTTAAATAAAAACAGTAACAAGAAAAAATAGCAGGCTTGGGTGGCCGAGAGAACTCTACTCCCTCAGGAGCTTAATCATGTACCCAACATCTGCAAAATTAAATACCCTGTAGGAGGCCCGTTTCCTCCATTAATCTACAGTCAAAGATGCATGAACCCTTCCTGAGCCACATGGAGGTGTCAAGACGTAAATCTGCATCTGATAGAAAGACAAAGGGGGGAATGTAAAGGAGAGGAAATTAAAGAGGCTAAGAATAAATTATATACATTTTGGCAATACCATTATAACTAAATATATGCATTAGATCATCCTATAAGTAATGGCGGAAATGTATCAGATGGCGACGTCAAGTGACCTTGACAATGTCTTAGTTTAATCGAACAAGCTAAAGCGTAACCCAGAAGGAAGGTTCACTGAACGAAGTTCAGGTAAATGTTCAGAGGTTGTTTTGCCCTGTTGTAAGATTTATAGAGTATCTTATGTCAATGTGAATCTGCTTTATGGGAGAGATTCATGCTAGAATCATTCTTGTCTCCTTGACTCGCACGAGTCCATCATATTAACACTACGATGGATAATGTCCAATTACATCACACAATGATGAAAATCTCTTTGGTAAATCAATGAGGAGTCATACAAAGCAATATCATCCTAAACTATATGTAATTTAATGTTTGAGATCTAAATAACAAGGATGTAAAATATTAGTTTGCCACATGCAATGATGAAAAGCATATGTGCTGCATTCAAGAGGATCAACTTTGATATGTGACTGTAAGAATTGTAAGAGAAGCTGGACTCCAATACAGCAAGTTTTGTAAATCCCCCTAAAATTCCATCCTTAATGTCGCTTCAATTAAAATTAAAACACGTATCTTAATACTTGATATTAATAATATCTCAAAGAATATGGAAAGCCTAATAAACAACTATCGCGAAACGCAGCTGCATAAACTTTCATTTATCTTATTTGTCGAGTCTACAATAGCGGGAAATATGGGCAACGATAATTTTAATTAGACTATAGGAAACAATGGGCAACGGTGAGCTACAATTAGAAGTCAGACACTCTTCATGAACGCATGGAGGTAGTCGTGACGAGTTTATACAACAATGTGTAGACGTCAAACATACAGGAAGCAAATATGTGAGCTTTGGACCATCCGTAGATGGGAAAGGAAAGAAAAGTGAGGAGAGAAGCACATGTTACATAAGGTATCCCGAAGAGAGTGACGGTGAATACTTTGGGATCAGGACCTCGAATGAACACAAATGATCTGCAACGCTCTCCTCATTGCGTTGTGGCTATGGGATTGAGATCAGTTCACACAGCACTCACGTTCAATAACTGCTCGCCATTCTGTCTCTCACTGACTTAGAGTATCGTTCGCAACCCTCTAGTGTTAATGAATAAACTAAAATCACACTTAATCATAAACCCAAGTATCAGTCGGTAATGTAGTTGACACCATTCAAGCCACTCGTATTATTGAAAGTGGTTATGAAAGGAGATCGAACCTTACTTTTGCTATGTCGGATACATTACTTCGAGTTTATAGGTTTTATTAAATATGAAAAAATATATAAATGAAAATAAGGAATTAGTTCTGGAATTCACAAATTTAGAGATTTGATTATTAGTCGCGTGCGACTTTCTATCTCACTATGACGGTCAGTCGGTTCCCGTTTTGCTCTTTTGTTGTTTTGGTAATAACATTGTAACTATTCGGCCGATTCTAACAAAATTTGAAACACTTATGTTGTTTTACATTCTCTTTCGAATGATATAATAACCAAGGGTCTCCAAGGTTAGCCCGGTAATTTTCGTTTGGGCAATAACATCATAACTATTTGCTAATTCTAACGAAATTTGAAACCCTTATGTTCTTTTACATTCTCTTTCGAATAATATAATTGCGCTCGATGAAGGCAAGATTCTGTTCTCATATGGAAATTAGCAACAGGACCGGAAATATTCTAACAATGATAGAGTTTCACTTGTTGCGGCCACATTCTAGCCAAAGTAAAACTGATGTATCCTTTGAAGAATCCAAAATCCTAAAGACCATCTCTGACCCATTATTTTTACGTATTCAAGAAGCAATGTTTCTAAAAAAAAAATTCTCCTATCTTAAATTCTGACTCCTCTTCCCACCCACTACTTCTTCCCTAAAATAAACCAAACCCCTAAAAATTTCTTTCTTCCTACAGCCCCTCACACTTTTTGGCCAGTCTTCGTTTAACAACTGTTCGCAAAAGGTTAGTGTTGTTTGCCCTAAAATGTTTTCCAGTGTTATCTACATTTATTATTGTTAAATTTCATTATCCATTGAATTATCTAACTTTGAAACAACATTTCTTTAACTTGTACAAGTCTATATTCCCCAACCCCCGCTCATACTAAAAGTCCGACCTATCTACTACAACCCCTAAATATTTTGAATTTGGGGGGAAGTTTAAATTATTAACGTATAATATTAGTCTTTCATGAATTTTTTATTTTTTTTTCCAATACCAGAGGATGGGTGAAACATTTACCCGAAACGTTGTACAATCAAATAAACAGATATATATATATATATATATATATATATATATATATATATATATATATATATATATATATATATATATATATATAACCCTAAATTTGTAGAACGTGATTTTTTTAATATTTTTAATTTTTTTTAAAGTGTAGAAGTAAACCAGTATGAATTTCCAGTGGATTTTTTACTCCCCCCCTCCCCCACCCCTACCTCTCACCAGAGATGTTGGCCATTACAGAGTCGTAGATAAAAACTTCAAAGCGAGATTTTGAAGGCGAATTCACGATTCCAGGTTACCCACTCTTCCTAAAAAATAGGCCTGACAGAGAGGGTGGTGGTGTGATGTTGCATGTCAAGGATACATTCAACTCGACAAAATGCAACATTGTATCTCACCACGAGCTCCTAGGTGTAGACCTAGAAATAGGTCCTGCCAAATACAGGACCCTGTTGCTTTATTTACCTCCTGCCAAACTCGTTGAAAAGGACAGAGATCTGTACCAGCTACTAGGAGAACTTGTCGAAGACAGAGTGTGTATCGTCATGGGGGACTTCAACACACAAGTTGACTGGGAAACCAGAGAACCATCTGGCGAGAACGCGCTACTCCTGGAATTCGCAGGACAACGAGTTCCTGACTCAATGGGTGAGAGAACCGACGAGGGGCAACAATACCCTCGACTTGGTTTTCACCTATGAGGATGACATCGTTGAGGATCTCTCGGTAGGCGAAAAGCTCGGTGGCAGTGATCACCGACTATTCAGATTTATAGTCAAGGCCCCCAAGGTAGAATCTGTGACTATTATATCGAGGAAACTTGATTTGAGAAGAGCAGACTTTGCAGATCTTCGTGCTGGTTTGACTGATGCGAGGCTAGAAGTGTGCGAGGATGTTGAAGCTTCGTGGAATAGATTCAAAACTAAGTTCATGAGTCTTCAATCACGTTTAATCCCTTCGAAAAGCCTTAGTCGGTCTTCCGTTCAACCAAAGTGGTTTAATTGAGAAATTGGTCACCTGCTAAGGGAGAAGAGGATGGTGTACCGGCAGTCAAAGATTTCTGGAGACTTTGACGAGTACCGTAGGCTAGCTAGGAGGGTGAAGTCCAGCATAAGGGCAGCTAAACGGTCTGAGGAACTCTGAGTGGCGAGACTTTGTAAAGAGAAATCCAAGGAGTTATTTTGATATGTAAACAGCCGTAAACCAATCTGTCGAATGATTGGCCCTTTGAGGAATGAGGAGGGGACATTAAAGCACTCAGCTGAAGAAAATGCTAACCTCCTCAACGACTACTTCTCTTCAGTGTTTACTGAAGAGTGTGGTCCCATCCCCCAGCCAACGGATTCCTACTCGGGGAAAAAGCTAGCGGATATGGACTTCACCGAAGGACAAATAGAAAATAAGATTACTTACCTAATGACGAATAAGTTACCTGGACCGGATGGGTTTCTACCTTAAGTGTTGAACGAAGTGCTCGATCAAGTGTCACGACACCCGAGCGCAATCTTCAACATGTCAATCCGGACCGAATGCGTTCCTAGAGACTGGCGTGAAGTGGAGGAGACTCCAATCTTTAAGAACGGAGACCCTAGCCAACTTTCGAACTACTGACCTTTCAGTCTGACTTCGATAGTCGGTAAACTCATGGAAAGCTTCATGGTGGAAAAAATGACGTCGCATTTAGAGTCAAACCTGCTACTGAGGAGTTCCCAGCACGGCTCCCGAAGGCAATGGTCATGCCTGACGAATCTTTTGGAATTCTTCCACTTCTTCTTCAGTGAGCACGATCGAGACAAGGCGATAGATGTAGTCTACTTAGACTTTTAGAAAGCCTTTGATAAGGTAACATACCGCCACCTTTTCCGGAAAGTGGAAATACTACTGCCCGCATACAGGAAAATATTGGGAATATTGGGGAGTGGTCGGACACGTGTCAAATGCCTTCTAACGTGAACAAATGAAAAGTGATGCATATCGGCCACCGAAACCACCAATCTCATTATATCCTTAAGCGCACTGCTCTTGAATCTACCTACACTAAGAAGGACTTGAGTGTAACTATAACTAGTGATCTCAAGTTTTCTAGGCAGTGTATTAAGGCAGAGAAGAAAGCCCAAAGGATGCTAGGTTATATAAAGCGACAGTTTAAATATCGGATCAAGGAAATAGTACTCTGTTTGTACAATTCACTTGTCCGACCGCACCTGGAGTATGCCGTACAATTTTGGAGTCCTTCATTTCGAAAGGACATCGCGAGATTGGAACGCATGCAAGCCAGGGGCAACCAAACTGATTCCCTCTATCAGACATAAAAGTTATGAGAATAGATTAAGGGAATTAGATCGGTTTTCGTTGGAAACCCGTAGACTGCGTGGTCAGCTCATCGAAGTCTTCAAAATACTTCGAGGGTTCGACAATGTTGACTACCGGGATATTTTCAGCCTTAATGAGAGCAGAACAAGAAATCACGGCTTCAAACTTGAGCTGAAGCGTTACAACCGCGATCTGTGGGTGAAATCTTTCACGTACAGTATCTGCGGTAGCTGAAACGCACTTCCGATGGAGGTCGTCAACAGCAATTCTGTTGACCGGTTTAAGACAAGACTAGACAGGGTCTTGAAAAGTGGCCGTTTAAGGATGTAAAGCAATTGAACAGAGATGTGCCCGCTCGACTGCTAGTCCAAAGGTACCCTCATTGAATGGATCGTTAGGTCTTCTAGGGTACTTATTTTCCTTGTTACTCCTTGATACTCTCCCCTGCCCCATCTCTCTTCCCCAACCTCCCTTTTCTCCCTCCTTCTCCCCCACCCTACCTCTCCAACTCCCTCTCCCCCCCTCTCTCTTAACTCTCTATACTCCCATCTGCACTCCTCTCCATTTTTCCTTTCCCACCTTCTCCCCCCTCTCTTTCTCTCCCCCTATCTTTCCCCCTCTATCTCTCTTCCCTCTCTATCCTCTACTCTCTCCCCAAGTGTATTTTTTTTAGAACGTGATTTATTTCATCATTTTATTATAACTTAGTAGAAGAGAGAAGGAATGGGGAAAGGTGAGGGAATGAGGGAGAGGGAGGAGTAAGTGATGTAATAGAGGTAGAGGAAGAGGTAAATGAGAGGGTAGGAGAACATGGAGGCGAGGGGGGTATAGATGATCACAATCGATTTGAAAGAACAAATATGGTGAAGGGCTGGTAGCGAGCGAAGCTCCCCCCGTAGGAGGGGAGTAGCGAAGCTATGGCTTATATATACAGGGTGTTCGAAAACTAATGGTACATACTTTTACAGTAGGTATAAAAACCCAAAGGAACGACTTTTACAAGAATAAGTAAATTTCCAAAAATCGATCGTTTTCGAGATATCGAATCGTAAAGTTGAGTATGGTATAGCTAACTGGTAGGGGCAGTCCCCAGAGTAGTAGGTGAGGCAAACACATTTGAGTACATACTTTATTATGGAATTGGAATTGTAATAGGTGTTCGAAATGTTCTCCCTGTACGTCAATGCAAGATTGGTCCTTACGCAGAAGCGTTTCCCGAACACGATCAAAGCCTCGTGGATTATCCGCAATGAGTCCTGCAGCGTCCACTATCCTTCCAACAAGATCCATCTCTGGGGGTCTCATAAATTAAACTCTTCATGTGGCCCCACAGGTGAAGTCCAAATGTGTCATATCTGGAGACCTCGCTGGCCATGGCACTGGCCCAAAGCGTCCTAGCCAGCTGTTGGATAAAATACGGTCTAGATATTGTTGCACATTTCTTGAGCCACGCGCTGGAGCGCCTTCATGTTCGAACCACACTTGACATCGAATACCCAAAGGCACATCGTCCAGAAAGTCAGGTAATACTTCCGGTAGAAATACTACATAGTGATCTCCTGTTGAATGCGTTAGAAGCACATAGGGCCCAATCAGATTGGTACCAATAATACCAGCCCACACATTAACACTGAACCGATGTTAGTGGTGGCTCGAATGCACAGCGTGAGGGTTTTCATTCTGCCACATGTGTAAGTTGTGTGTGTGTTAAACACACCACTGCGCGTAAAAGTAGCTTTATCAGTGAAGAGCACATACTTTGGAAACTCATTATCTTCAATGGTTGTATTCATGAACCAACGTGAAAACCGTTCACAAGGGTTAAAGTCGGCTGGAAGGAGCCCTTGTACTTTCTAGAAATGATTCGAGTAGAGGCTGTTATCATGGAGTGTTTGCCATACTATTGAGTAATAACGCAATCCAAGTGCATTTGCCGCGGCCCGAGTGTTTGTACGTGGGTTTTTATTAAAATGTTGTAGTATCGGCTCTTCGTTCTCAGCGCTTACTCGCCCACGAAGACCACCCACTTCTCTTCTGTTTACCTGAAAACTGCCAGTGTCTCCCAGCCGTTGATGCACCCTGGTGAAAACGCAATGATCAGGCAAATGAAGGTTGGGAAAACGCTCTGCATACAATCGAGCAGCCAATCTAGCTAGGCCATTCGTCGAACCATATGCCATGTGCGTATCTGCCATTTCATAATTTGTTAAACGATTCATATTTTCGAAGCTATTTTACAATGTTCACTGATAGCAGACGACCATTTAAGTAAAAACTTTTTGCCATAATAGTGGCGGTTCGAACCTATGTTATTTGTCGAGGTTTTTGTGAGTGGGTAATCCCAGTCCCACTTCCTGGACATACATTTTATTACCGCACCGAGGTGAAGCGGAGGCGAAGCCTATCCAATACACCTACCTTAGCCACTTCTGGTGAATAAGAATAACCCCGGTTCGTACCCTTTTGATCAAAACTAAGATGATGATCCCCCTGAGTGTTCTCCACTCAGTAAAAGCTAACCATGGGTGGGTCGATGGAATATTGAGATTTAAGCCGAGTGGATTGCTTAATAATTGCCAAAGGATCGTCCAAATTAGTTAAACACACAGATACAAAAATAATCTTTAATCTACCGGAATTTGAAATAAGCAACAGCGTAAATAAATATAAATAGGATTAATCTTGCACTGAATAAATAAGTCTACAAAATGTCGTGGGGATTGCTTGCAGATTACTCACTGGGATGTTTGCGTCTTAATGACACCAGGCAGAGTGAAGGGAATATTATTATTGAGTTAACACTGAATTAAGTAAGCACTTCTAATATTCGAGGGTATGGGATCGGGATGAGAATTCTAGTTCCCAAATAAACTGGTGAAGTTAGGGGAGGGGATCATTCAATTAGCTATACCTTTGAGTTCGTAAGTATTTTTGAAGGGAGACGGTGAAGATCTTCTGGTGACGATGATCGCACCTAGTCCGGCCGTCCGAGGTTACCGAATGAGAGGGTAATCCTCGACCGGTGATATGCTGATCCTTTGCCGGATCACGAAGATGAGCCACACGGTAACTCAAATCGGACTTCTTCCTTGAAGTACCTGCCAGATTATTCAGCTCCTGGAGTGGGTAACCAAAACTGATTACCTAGCTACGTCTAGTGTAATCCGCAGAGGGAGGTCCTGTGTAACCTAAGGCTCTGAAGGGGGGGAGGCCTGCGAGATATTTGGCACCTATAAGTACCGTGACAGCAACAACCAATTCCCCGAGAAGTTCCTTCCTTGCAGCGGGCGAACGGTTTCCTATGTGGATCGAGTTTCACACAAACTCAACGTAGGTCCAAGAGCTTCTGCCTGATTCCAGGGAGAATTCTTCCTTTTATTTCTCTCGCGAGCAGAATCGAAAGAGAATCGAATTCTCGTAAAATCCGTATCGTCGCGCAAAAGACCTTTTTTCATCTTTGGGCTGACAGCATGTCTTTCACGGCTTCAAGCCATCTCGTGTTTTACGGCGGTGCGAAAAAGGTCGACGGAGAATTCGATGCGAGAGGTGGGTTAGGGATACGAAAAGGCGCGCAGCTTTGTGTCGGGGTGTTTCTACGTACACCTGTGTACGCTGTATTTAGACTTCTACATTATCGAACACTCTTCGCTCTTCAGGCCATCACTCTCACCGTTAGGCTAACATCCATATGCCACTAAAATTACGATTCAAGTCAGCTTTTAAGCAGAGTAGTGCCAGAAAATCCCTAAATGTAGTGGAAGTAAGCGTTAGTAAGAGAGAGACTCGAGATTCGTAAGTAAATGGGAAATCACTATATCAAGTCACACGGTAGATGCTCAGCAGCCTATAGAAAATGTCTCTGGTTCTTCACCCTATTCGCTTCCTTCCACAAAACTTTCCTGTTCCCAGAGGAATCCATATTCATCTTTTATTCAACTGCTTCATCTTCCTCTCCCATCTGTTTAATCACTTCTTTCACATACATTTTTATTTCCTTGTATGCATTCTAATTGATATCCCTAACGGCATCATCTTCACTATTTAACATTTGCAATTTTGCCTTATTTTGGGCATTCTTCTGCAATTGTCACATCGTCATTCAACCATACATCATATTGATTCTTATTTACAGTTCTAGCACTCCTAGACACAGGCAGTCCTTGCATTTTCACTTCGATAAATTTGTTCTATATTTGCTATTTCTCCTTAGTGACTATTATTTCATTTCTTCTACTCAAGATTCTTACATCATCTCCTGTTTCTTTCTGTTTTAGTCACCATACACAGTACAATCATGTGATCAGATAGTCCTATATACACATACATCTTACAGCTTCCACATGGAATACCGAGTTTTGAAAAGTTTGGTTACACTCGTTTTTTTATCTTTCGAGAAGTTAACGTGTGTGATAGAAAGAGTTATGTGAAACAAACTTAAAGTTTACATTTACATAATGTGTCATTAAAACGTATTCTCCATTCTGTGCAGGCATGTTGAGATGGAAGTCAAAAGAATTGAGATCTCTGCTCTCCTGCGCGCTGCCACAATAAGTCTGACAGTTTCCAAGCGGCTCAACGTCAGCCGGAGGACCGTCCACAGAATCGCGGAAAAGCTCATAAACGGGGAAGACCTCAAAGATCGATCTCATTCAGGAAGACTTCAATTCGTCAACCGTTTAGCTGTGAGAAAGAGCTTCGAAAGTGCTCCGTAGCTCAAAATGACTGCGTTCGTGAAGAAAAAGAAGACCATCACTGTGGCCAGCATGCTCAAGGCCGTCAAGGAGGATGTGCGTGGAAAGGCTCCTGTTCACCGAACAACGTTGGGAGCCCTGTTTTGCCTTCCCAACGAATTTAAGAGCCATAGCAATCTAATTCTCATTTTGTATGATAAAAAAACCTTCACGGTCATTTAGTCCTCAACTAGCAGAACGCCTACGTGGTAAGCTTCAGCTATGACGTCTCCAAGGTCCGCTCCGTCTCCACAACCAGGCACCCGGCCTCCGTGATGATGTTCGACATCGTGGTTTCAAATGGCGAGAAATATCACGTAGAAGGCGGACTACCTCTTTCAGCAGGGCGGTGTCCTGGCTCACACGCCAAGACCATGCAAGGGAGGTTGTGGTCGAACATGAACGTCGAAGGACTTTTGACCAGCGCAGTCATCCGACCTCAATCTCTCGACTACAGTGTGTGAACGCATGTCGATGTCAAGGCCTGCAAGGTCCGGGGCAGCCACGTCGGTGAGCTGAAGTCCTCCATCAAGTCCGTTTCGACCCGCATGAGGAAGGACTTCGCCCACAACGTGTGCGTGGCCTTCAAGTCTCGCCTGGAGCGCGTGTTTGCCGCCGAAGGTGACCATGTCGATTAATATTACAATTTAAACACATATTTATTTTTTAAACAATAAAAAACGTGTCTAAAACGTGTTGGGAGCCTCGTAATGAGTGTAACAGTACTTAGGCAATACCCGAGACATCCTTCAACATATTGTTTCTTTTTAGGCACAGATCGATCTTACTCTTGACTTCTCCCCTCTCTTTTGCCTAGCCTATGTATCTTTGTGCTGAAAGAATGTCTTTGCAACACATAAGTTTCTTTCAGTTCGGATCTGTAAATTTAGATTACAAAACTCAAGTTATCTCCTCTTTCATCCTGTCATCTATTCATCCACTTATCTCTCCTAAAACCATCAACCGATACGTACCCATTTTAACTACCACTCTTCCTGAATCATTCCAGAACCTCTTTTTCACAGTTTCACTTCCTTTATTACGGAGTTCATACACTAGAGACACGCAGTTTCACTCTTTCAAATGGAAACTAAAAAAAAGAGAAGAGAAGAATTTAGCAAACGAAAGAGAATCAGTGAGGAGGCCAAAGTAAGTTTAGCAAAAAATCCATCATGATTCCATTTATTTTGCAGCAAATAAAACCGTTTGAGCCTCTTATAATGAAATAAATCCGGAAAATCCAAGAGGAAAAGGTCTTCCCTCACTCTAAATATCGCTCGTTTTGGGGAGAAAATAAAGAAGTCAAAGAAAACAAAAGAATCTGAAGGTCAAACTGAAATAAAACGGTTGTTTATGGTTTTGATATCAAGCATCTCGCTACCTCCCCCTCCCTCCTTTCTGCTATATGTGTTATTGAAAAATATGTGTTTTGATGATAATAATGCACTTCCAAATCTTTCGTAATTATGCTTGAGGCTTATTATTAGAATCTGACACACTTAATCTTTTTGAACATTCTTCTCTTGATTGCATTTTGGTTCATCTCTTTTCCTCTTCATAAATTAATTCTCAATTGAGTTCGAATGTCGATGATGGTTTCAAAATGGTTTTCGTTACCTCAGTAATTAAATCCACTGATGTATTAATTACTACTTCCAATCTCAGTTAATCCAGCTTATCCAACCTCTTTTCAATGACGCTATAGGTATGCCATTCGGAGGTTAGATGCCCCTTTTATTTAAAGTGCGAAAAGGGGAGCTCTTCTCGAGTAGCAGGTTGGGTTAAGTGATCAAACGAGCTTCCTTAGGATAAAGGAAAATATTCAGCTGGATTCTTTATTTCGTCGTTAATTGCGGGAACACGTCTCGAAAAGGCGAACGGTTAGGTTAACTTCTTGCTTCTTGAATAATGACTGCAAATACTATATCTAAACCACAAAATATAGCTATATCAATAGTCATTCCATCTAGTCATAATTATACAAAATTCAACCTATCAGGATTAAGAAGATTTATAATGACAATCTTATGTTTAATATATTGAATCTTGAATCTTGAAAGAGAAAGATAGAATAAGAGGGGGATGAAGTTGGAAGAGAGGGTCGAGGGTAATAGTGATAAAAGGCAGCAAGTGTTAGTCAGATATGTATGTGTGTGGATGCCCGGTGAACGGGCCATCTCCATTTGTTATTTTGTTTATTTTTTATTATTTGTTAATGTTGTCCCATTGCGGGATCTTTTTATTATTTTGTATTTGTTATTGACATAATAATTTGTCCCATTTTGGGATCTATTTTTTATATTATTATTTCGCAATTTTTCCTTTTAATTTAATTGTACTTTGGTACAGCTTCCGTTGTTCTGATGCTGGGGAGGTATCTTTTGTATACACCTCCCTCTGCCTCTGGGTCTAGAGACGCTACAGTCTCCATAGCGACCTTTTTTCATAGAGGTATGTGTTTAGTGGTTCAAGACCTGTTTCTTCATGGAGGCTCCTCGAGGTCCGATACTTATATCACTAAGCGTTAGTAATAAACCGGTGGCCTCGATTTTGCACTCTATGGAGTCTTTTTATATTTTTCTTGACGCCGCGTTGTGTGGAATAGCAGAGTACACCAGTTTTGATCTGACTAGGCTGGTGTACTACTTCTTTTTATTGGTTGTGCTGAGGTTTCTGAATCGAAGGAGTTTGTCGAGTTCAGTGTTGGCGTATCCAATCCAGGAGCTGACGTGTCTGTTCATGCCAGTACTGGTAAGTTTTTATCCGAGGACTGACACGTGCGGTGAGAGGTCAATTTCTGAGTTTTCTAGATTGAGAGGAACGGAACGACGTCTTCTTATTGCGGTTGCTGATAATTTTGATACGTTGGTCTGTATTTTCCAGCTTTTCTCGAACCTGGAGATTGTTTCACCTTCTGCTGTCGTGGCTCTGGCCATCATCCTCGCAGAATTTGTTCTTCAAACCACAAATTGGGTAATATCTTCAGCATAATGGATGTTGAGAGTTCTTCCATCAGTTGGTTTGGGGGCGTCTCTTGTAAAGATGGTGTAGAGAATGGGGCTGAGGCATCCTCCCTGAGAGACGCCAGGGAGTGATTCTTAGTCGCGAGATTTTGTACTTCCTTCACTGTAGGTACATCCTCGCGGGTTTTTGCTTCTTTTGTTGACTTAACTAGTTCTGCTTGTGCTCCCTTGTTGCATGTTGCCGAGAGAACTTTGTCTGACTGTAGGTTGTCCGGGAAGGTGATAGTTTCCAGGCCATTTCTAGCCAGCATCTTGTTCATCTCGGTATTACATGAACACGGGCAAGCTAGGTTTATCACATGCGCGTGAAGAATGCATGCTAGCATTTTAGGAGGGCTCGCATCGATGAGCTGTAGGACTATTTGGAGTTGTGCCGGCGTTGTGTTTGTTTGTGGTGGGATTTTGGCGGTTGTTGCGTAGGAGATGTTTGGCCTGTCAGCCGCTACTCTCTTCTTTCTTATGTGTTTCTTCCTGACTGGGCACTGTATGCTCAAGGTACGATGAGGACCAGCGCAGTTTATGCAAATTTCCGTGTCGTTAACGCAGTGCATCCAGTCGTGGCCGGTTTGTGCGCACTCGGAGTGGGTCTTAACGTTCTCCTTGGCTGGGCAGGCACTAGTAGGGTGTTCTTTGACCTTGTAGCAAGGAAAGCAAGTTATCAGCGTGACGAATCTCTCCTTTTTAATCTGCCCTGAAGAGATTATCATGGAGAATAGCTTCAGTCCTACTTCCTTCGCCTTGGCAGCCATCCCATTTTTCTGAACACTATTTTAAACACGTGTGTGAGGTTCTGAAATTTAACCACTTCAGTCACCTCTGCCCATTCTTGATTTCTCTCTATTTCTTGTTTGATATCTTCGGCTGATCTTTCGCCTACCCATGGGTCAACTCGCCTGAATACGATAACCTTCTTTGCCGCTAGGGGTGGGGAAGGTTTTGGCTCTAGTCCTATGGCGCTTAGGTCTCTGTTGGTGGTTGTCGAGGTCAATTTAACCAGATCCGCCTGAGTGTGACAAATAGCGGTGTACTCTTTAGTGACTTCGATTAGTCTTTTGAGACCAATCCACAGTTTCCCGAAGATCGTTTCAAAGACCTTAAATTTGTGGGGCTTTAAATTCCCAATGTACCTCAGTGGGACTCAAAAGTCCACAGACTCCCACGCTCAGTTCATGGTTGGGATTCCGTATCATTGGTAGGGGCGAGATGCCCCACTTCGTCTCGGTCGAGTAACTCTCTCCTTCTCCACAGGCGATATAGAAACAGAAGGAATCTCCAATCGGTCTATCTCATCCTGTTTGGTGCCTGTCAGGATCGTCAGAAACAGGATGTATCTCCAATAAGACAGACAACCTTTAGATCAGGCCCCGAGGGGTAGGGCTGACTGAGTCTTCGGTGCCCAGGGTCAACCTCCTCCTCATCAGGCCAGGCGGAAACAGGAAAGATCTCCAATCAGTCTACCGCTACGTTGCAGGGTTGGTGGCAGAGGCAGCCCCAAAGCCTTCCCGGACTAGTTCAGCAGCTATGGGCAAAAAGTAGAGTTGAGTCACGGTGACTCTTCTCTAGGCAGTCTTGGTTCAGCCAGGAAAAAGGGGGTGAGTGTCCGTTTAGGAGGTCCCTGATTACGTGGATGTTCTGTCTAACGTGTTAGGGCACCTTTTGCCTGGAGTTTGAAAAGTCCTCTTTTCTCGCTTGACTTTGCCTCGTTTGCCAGGTTGATGTAGTTCTTGAAGCGATCAGAATCCAGTCTCCCTAAAACCTGAAATGAAATGAAAAAGAAAGTGGGAGAAAAAGTTTTAGATCTCCGTGCCCCTCCCCCACCCTCCGACCAGTCCCTCCCAGAGGAGAGACCCGGTTAGGGGGTGGGGCGAGGCCCAGTTACCCCGAGATTTCCCGGCGCCCTCCTCCCTCTGGGCCTGAAGGCACCGAAGGAAAAGAGCTCCAGAGAGAGGAAGAGAGGGAGGGGAAAAATGAAGAAGTAAGGATAGGACAGACTGAAATAAAGTCAAAGGCTTGAAAGTTAACCAATTTGGCCTGTGGACCTGCTTAACGTGGGACCTGGACCACGGTGTTTTTATGTTTCTTTAGCTTTTAATTGTTAAGATTTGCTGTACTTGTCCCTAGTGTTAGTGTTTGGTCCATCTTTGGATAGCGGTAAAGGAGGAAGATGATTGAAGTGGAAGGAAGTTGGAGGTTTGCAGAGGGGTGCAAGTTGCGTGGAGTTCAAGCTAATCTCTGTACTATAAATTAATTTTAGAGTTAAGTTCGAAGTAAGTTGGAGTGAAAGTGTGTCTGTTTGTGAATCTATGTTGTTGTTTTGTTATTATGTTATGTGTGTATGAGATAGACGTTCAAACCGTTGTTAGTGTTATTTATTTTCCTGCTATGTTAATAACTCCAGTTTCTATGATTTTTGTAGAATAATTCTCGTATCTGTATCTGTTGTGTGGGCTCATGTTCCTTGGTTATTTACTTGTTTAATTCTCTTCTTTATTCATGTTATTTTTCCTTTTTCGTTCATGTGCACTTTTTGGTTAGTTTTGTCATTCCTTGTGGGTATTAAATCGAATCTGGTGAGTTTGTCATTATTCGGGAAATTTTTGCGACAATCGGGTTTCCTTATTTGGTTTACTCGTAAATCTCCTCTTCCCTTTGGTCCGCTTTGTTTTTAGCACGAGGAAACAGCATATGTTGTCTCCATCCTGCCCCTCGTGTTATTTGATTATTTAGTTCCTCTCCTATTTTTTCTTGTGTTTTTTTCTATGATTCTTTTGCCTCTTTTCAATTATTTTTTTTAATGGTTCTATTTTCGCTTCGATGTGTAAGTCTCTTTGTTTTTTCCTCTCTAATCGTCACGTGGTCATAATTATGTATACTGCCTTATTTTGTATACGTTGCATCCTTATTATATTGCTTCTTGAAACCGTATACATGGCAATTGTTGGATATATCAGGGGATGCTGTATCATGGCTTGGTAGATCTTTTTCTTATTTTTCATGTTTAGATTTCTTAATCTGTAGAGTAAAGTTAGCATGCCTCGTGCTTTGTTTATTATTTTAGTCACGTGTTTCTTGTAATCAGATTTGGTAATAGTTAGGCCTAAAGTCTTGCCTTCACCATTATACCTGTATAGCTCTCCATCTACGTAAACGTCGGATAGTTTTTTTTGCGATATATAGGTATAATAATAAATTAAGCTTTATTCGTTTTAATTTTCCATTTACGTTCATACTCGTTTAGATTTTCTATTTCTGTTGCCGTTACTCTGGCCTGCCTCCAAGAGTTCCGATAAACACAAGGAATTAATTGAGTAAAATCATCTATGTATTGTATGTTCACACAGCCCTAGTTCCTGGGTGGTAGAATGACCGAGGTATACACTGAGTATAGTGAAGGACTTAAACACCCTTCCTCAGCGATGCCCGCATTAAGCTTGAATCTTTCACCTTGGTAATTCCCCGTGTCTATGTATGCATATCTTTAAATGACGTAGTCGCATAAAATTCTTTCCAAATAGTTGTTCATTTCCAGATTTAGAATTTTATGTTGTATGCCTTTTTGCCAGACTTTATTAAATGCTTTCGATACGTCCCGGCATACAATTTCCATACTGCATTTCTCTCCTTTCACCTTGCTGAGGGCCATCTCCGTATCCCTGTTTTTTCTGAAGCCGATTTGTTGATTGTTCCAGAGATTGTTCTCTGTGAGATATTCATTCAATCTTGTGTTCAGGATTTTTTCAAATACCTTCCCTAATGAAGTCGAGAAGGGATACAGGTCGGAAGTTTTCGACCTACGAATGTGGTTTTCCCGGCTTCGGTATGAATATCTTTTGGCTATCTTTAATTGATCGGGGAAGTATCCCGTGTTTATACAGGCGTTAAACACGTTCCTAATCCCTTCGAGTATATTATCTGGTGCTTCGATATAGTTTTTTTCTGGTGAAGCCCGATTTCCCAAGGGCCTTTTTTTTAAAATTTGAAATGGTATTCTTTAATTCCTCGATTGTGATTTTGGCGTTAAATCCATCGTTCGCATACCGTTCCCCTTCTACGTAGTGATATGGGAAAGTCCTCTCAATCCGTTCATTTAGTTCGCCAATTATTTGGTTTTCGAAGTCTATATCGTAGTTTTCGTTTTCCTCTTCGCCGATGTTGAAGACTCCTTTCCAGTGTTCCCTGAACAATTTTTCAATCTCGCGTTCATCTTCGATTATTTTCCCGTTTCTGTCCTTAATCTTTATTTTTTTCTTTACCTTTAGCACTTCCCATTCTTTTTATCTGTTTCCAAAACTCTCGGGGCCTTAGCTCGTTGTCAATATTTTGAACGGCGATGAATCAGTATTCTCTTTGTTTGCCCGTTATTGCGCTTAGTAGTTCTCTCTTCTTCGTTCTCAGATTGCGGTATTTTTACCTTGACGTTCCGTTTATTATTATGTCCTCATTTATCGATTTTATTTTTGCATTCTTAGTTTTCATTTCGTCTGTCCATATAAAGTATTTAACTGTTTTGTATGTGTTTCTTGGTATTTCAATCTCATCAGCTGTTTGTATTCGCGTCCTTCCATTTTATTAGCGGGTATTTGTATTGGTTGCTGATTTACGGTGAGTAGTGTTGCAGTGTGGTCGCTGCAGATAACATCTACAGGTTCCATGTGATAGTTAAAGGTAATGTTATTGTTTGCTAGGCAAATGTATGGAGTTGTCGCTGATCTGTCTTTAATTAGCTTTGGGTACTATGGTCCTAGTCTTGTAATTATCTGTCTGTCTATTAGATCTTGTAGGTCTTTTCCTGTTTGGCTTCTGTTCCTATATCCTGTGTACGTGCCTCTTGCGTTCAGGTTTCCCCAAAACGAAGTCGGAAGTCTATTGTTAAATATTCTCACAAAGTTATTTATTGGGAGTCCCAGTCGTCACAGTGGTTGATATCTCGTAACGATTATTATATTGGTTAATTCCATTTTGACCTCAATTGCGAAGTAAGATTCGGTTAGTCCTTGCTTTGTTTTGTACTCTATTCCTTTCTTCATTGCTATTACTGCTCCGTCGTGTGCTTTATTTGTGTGATCAGTAGCAATTACGTCGTAGTTCCATATTTTTAGTTTGTGAGTCTCAAGGTTAATCCTGTAATCTGAAATTAGAATGATTTCGAGATTCATTTCTCTAAAGATATTTCCGTATGCGTTTTCTTTATCCTTCCAGCCATTCGTATTTATCTGTAGAATTCTTAATTTATTATTACCTTTTCTTATTTGTATGTTCTTAAATGGTTCTTCTTTGGAAGAGAGTGGTGATATTACGTAAATTTATTTGTATCTTTTCCTGGTATTTCTGCCGTTCATCTCTGTCCTTGCTGAGTTCTTCTGACTGTTATCCGTTTCACATTTCGCGGTTGGTATTTCCAGGCTTTGGTCGCATGGCGAGGTGACCCTAGTCGATTTTCTTTTTTGTTTTATGTGTGTTTCTTTTTACGTTTTTCTTATTATTCTCGTCGGTGCTGCTCTCAGATTCTGTTTCCTCGCTTTCTGTGTCTTCCTCTTGTTCAGATTCGCTTTCCTTTCTTTGTGTTTCTTCTAAGAGTTTCTTTTTTGTATCTTCTGAAATTTGTATGTTAAATATAGCCGATGAATCAATATTTTGCGGGAATTTCATTGGCTCCAGCCCATTTTCCTTGAGAATGGAGTTCAACCTGGTGGCATATGTTCCATCAAGCGTCATTTGAGTGGTTGTTGTGTTTCAATTTCTTTTCTCTTTAGTATTTCTTTTCGCTTCGGACATGTCATTTCCATTGTTATGTGGTTCTCTCCGCAATTAACACACTTTTTCGAGGAGTTTGTGCAGCAACTCCAAGAATGTGGGCCACTGCATACTGAACATATTTCTCCTTCCTTTCTTGGAAAGTTTGCGGTGATGTGGTCTTCCATTTTGTAGCATTTAAAACAGATTTGTATATTGTTATACTGGTCCCTTTGAATGGTACAAGCTGGGATTCTCATACTGTATGCGAGGATTCCCTTCTATAGTGCCTTTGTTGATATCTCGGTTGACTCGCACACTATTTTGAACACATGTGTGTGTGTTCATTAAATTTGGTTATGTCGTGTATCTTCATCCAGGGTTGTTGATCCATTATTTCATAATTTATTTCGTCTGGAGGGTGTTCCCCCACCCATGATTCTACCTTACGACATATGATGCTTCGGTTGGCAATAATCTGGGATGGTACCTTAGCGTCTAAGTTGATTTTCCTTAAAGCGATGGTTCCTGCCGATGAAAGTAGCAGTTCGACATCGTTGTTTTCCGCACAGATGACAACAAATCCTTTAGCTGTTTCTATGCATTTGATCAGGACGATTTGTAAACCCTTCAAAATGCTTTGTGCTACATCCTGTGGTTTTCGTTTGATCCCTTTCTGAATTAACAGAAATGGGCGCCTTTTGGTGAAGTCATGTGGGACCAAGTTAAATTTTTCATTCTCCCCCAAGGGGGAGTTCTCTGGAAAAATAATGTAGTAGATTATTTACCCCCCTCCACTAGTAGGAGAAGCCTCCTATCTGTTTCTAATACTATCTCGCCTGCTTGCTCTGGAGCACACACTTCCTCACCACCCTACGTAATTAGGCCTAGCCCTATTACCGGTCCTGCAGTCAGATTCGGGCTCGTCACCGATAACCGGGCTCCTTCTTTGGCCCTCTAATGTGGTTTCCTTCGGGAGTTCACTACACCCTACTACTGACTGCTTCTGAGTCAGTCAGTCAGTAGATTGAAATAAAGTAGGAGAGTTTCAGATATAAAAAGGTATAGAATGAGAGAGGAAAAAATTAAGGAGATCACCGCTTTAGAGTGATTCCCCGCGAATCAGTAACAGGAAGTCTCTCCAATCAGTTTGATTCGCGCATATATTTATTCTTTCTTCTCTTTGGTATATACTTAAATGTATATAGAAAATGCTCTATTCGCAAAGTTATTTCAAGTGAAAAGATTGATGTAACTTAGCAGTGCATAGATCGCTGTGAGTTGTCAGATGAACTGAGCGGGTCCCTAAAACTAAATTTATTCATTAAGCTTTAAAATCAATTTTATGTTTTAAATATAAGCACTGTAAATTAAATTGGCCAATCAGCATCAAATAGATTTTAAGGAAGAATTTACGTTCAAACACAAACAAACATAACGAGGCGCTAAAATGGGATAAAACTTCTTTTGGTTTTGAATTCTTGGACGAAATAAATTTGCTATTGGCATGTCGCTACCAGATAAAGGAGGTAACGGTTAAGGAGGTCCAAAAATGCCTTCGCTCAATAACAAACTGTGAGGACCTATTTACTGTGAACCAATAATAGAAACTCTTTGAGGAGGTGGTTTTGAGTCAGATGCAATTCCATAATGTAGTTCCAGCACCACAGGAGTTCCCCCTACATATTAGGAATAAACATATAATTTAAAAGTATTTTAGTGTGTGTGCGCTACTACTTTATTATGCCCATTATTGGCTGCAGTATTAATTATTTTCAAGCTCTCAGGAGGGATTTGTACCATTCTTTAATGCATACCTACAGCTTCACGTGCGCGCCCACAACACAACATTAATTATGCCTTCCGCATGTAGTAGCTGCAGTTTCTCCTCGCGAACTAAACCTGTTTTTTTATATATAAATGTATACACACATTGCTTTGTGTGTAGGCATCACCACTTTTCTTGAATAAAGAAAACTTCATATTGATATATGCACAAATTTTTATACACTTAATTTCGTCTCACATTATTATTATTGTAAAGGAATGGCAATATAAAGCATCCCGGAGGGCCAGGCGGACATATACCTTAAAGTCTCCCCCCCCCCTTTTTGGAGAAAGCCGGAGAAGCGAGCCCCATGAGGAGACTCGTGAGAACGGTAGCCGGCGAATAACAGTAACTGCCTACCCTGTTTGATCTCCCCGCCGCCTAGGTAGTTGGAGCGACCATCTGTGTTAAGGCAACCACCAAAGGCCCTTAAACGACGCCCTAAAGATCCAATTACCTACGGGATCCGTAGGCCCGTGGTTATGTCACCAAAAAGCGGTGCCAGTCAAAAGGCACGCCAAGGAGTGTGGCAGTCGAGGGTCTCGCTAATTAACAAGCTGAAATGGGCACCTCATTGCCAACCTCTGCACTTCTCGCTCTCCCAGATGTGAACTCACCATTCGCGCTCTCTCGGCGGCCTCGCCCCTTCCCCCTTAGATGGGGCAGTGGTCCGCCTATAAATGAGCCCTTGAAGGAAAGAGAAACGATTATTATTCGGTGAGATAGACATAGGATCAGTTCGTGAAGATGGATCCTTCATCCAGTCAAGATTATTCGGTGAGAACGACGTAGGATCAGTTCGTGAAGATGAACCCTTTAGCCAGTCAAGATTATTCGGTGAGAACGACGTAGGATCAGTTCGTGAAGATCGATCCTTCAGCCAGTCAAGATTATTCGGTGAGAACGACGTAGGATCAGTTCGTGAAGATCGATCCTTCAGCCAGTCAAGATTATTCGGTGATAAATGATAAAGGATCAGAATGAGAAGATCCCCATCCCCCACCAGGACCGAATTAGCATAAATCGTCAAGTTTTGTATCGGTGCCATACCGAAGAATCTTTTACAGACTTAGAAGAAGTCTGACTGGAGAAAAGAAAACCCGCTCACACTCGAGTGACTCTCACAGCTCAAGATCCGTAAGAGTGAGAGGAGAAGAACCAAGTCCCAACGAGGTTCCGTTCGCTAATTACGGTAAATTCCCCCCCCCTCGTATACCCAAAATATAGTTGGGCACTTGGCGTTAAAGAATAAGGCACCAAGAGGCTTTGAGATTATTCAGGAGAGGACTCTTTGAGCTAAGAGAACCGTAACTCTCTTCGTCTTCTTAACTTAACCAGAGGCAAATTTGCAATAAGAAGTTGACCTCGCCCAACCTCGCTTCCTCCATCCCATCTCGACGAAATTCTAACATCAGCCACTCTAAATCTCCGGAGCGCGAGATAAGCCCTCCAACGACATCCGGCAATCCCTGATCTCTCCTGTCATGTAAGTTAGAAAGAACATTTATATTCATATTGCGATAATATAAGTTTAGTACGCTTCACGATTTAATGGAAGTAGAAACAATTGTGCGTGAACTCCTGTCATATTTGCTAGTTAGAAGAGAGTACTTTAATTTAATGTTTAACACTAATCCAAAAGGGTCGCCATAAAATTACTAATCGGCAATTGGGGTGTTTACGTGTAGCCTATTTGTTTATTTTTGTCATTGAAGATATTTTAATAGGCCCAGTTGCTCACCGGGTTAGTCTCGGTTAGCGTAGGAAGAGGATATAAATGTGTTTACTGTTTTGTATCATAGTTAATTTTTAAATTTAAAATATATCTTTATTTTGGGATAATTCCTGTAGGTTTCTTTATATCCTTACGTGTTGAAGCGGGCTCTTCCTTAAAAAAAATAAGCACTCTTAGATCAAGGCATACTTCAAAAAAGAAGTATCACACGATCAAAAAGCTTTATTCTACGACAATTATTATTATCATTATACCCGGACTTAGGAAGTTTTAATAGTTACACTTGAAAATTAACACTGAATTTACACTTTTGAATTAATTCGCACTGGGATTTTTAAAGCACTATTACTGCTATTATAAAAATTTTATTACTGTGCCCGTACGAAATGCGTGAGTTCGTTTGTTGGTTTAACCTCGTTGCCCGCAGTAGTCCGGTGCGTAGAAATAAGCTCGAATCATCCATGCTGCCGAGTCTCATCGAGCTCGATGAGAGGAGTAGCTCAGCGATGAAATGATCGTAGGTGAAACTCGATCCACGATGTCGGGCAGCAAAGCAGCACAAATCCGTGGCTGCTTAGGTGAAGACTGGAGTCTCGCTTATGGTGGAATTCGCCCCACTCTCTCGGGCGGTAAAGCAGTGAAATTTTAAGATTTTTTACCATCCTGTAACGGCCGCTTGGTTGAGGACGGGAGGCTCAATGGTGGTGAATTCGCTCCCTCCTCTCTGGCAGTAAAGCAGCCAAAAATCCATGATTTTCGCCATCCCGTATCGGCTGCTTCTTTGTAGACAGGAGGTTTGATGGAGGTGGATTATGCCATGATAGTACAGCGAGAAGCTTGTTGCCTGCTTTGTGAATCTATTTCTTGTGTTCGATCACGTTTCGTTCGACAAAGAGGGTCACCAGCTAGAGATATTGCTATTCGGACGTTAGATGCCCCTTTTATTTAAAGTGCGAAAAGGGAAGCTCTTCTCGAGTAGCAGGTTGGGTTAAGTGATCAAACGAGCTTCCTTAGGATAAAGGAAAATATTCAGCTGGATTCTTTATTTCGTCGTTAATTGCGGGAACACGTCTCGAAAAGGCGAACGGTAAGGATAACTTATTCTTGCTTCTTAAATAATCACTGGTAATACTATATCTAAACCTTAAGGTTCTTAGGGTGTATGAAGGTCTAATTTAGTAATAGTTATGATAGTATAGCATGAAATTAAAAGTAGGCATGTGTATGTGTTTGTGTTGAGGTGTGTGTATATTCTTCGGGTGACTGAATGGTCTTTTCCCTTCTTTCCCTCTCCTTTCCTTTCACCTTCCGACTGTCTTCGTCTCGACTAAATAGTCGATATTAGTTTGCTATTCACTCACTGTCTTATTTCTATTTTATGTATAAACATAGTTTCAATCTCTTATCATTCTCTTGTTTACACGAACCTTGGGACTAGGTTCGTTCTTATTAATTCCTTGCTACTGGGGAATTGAAGATTCATTTCGATTCCCTCTCTTAGTCTCAGTCTGTCCTCCCAACCATTTCTCAGCTCTTCTTCGTTCTTTTTCCAGATTTCCACCGCCCTTTCATGTAAAACTATATTGACTGGTTTTATTCTAACTTCAAGATGTAATTTTTATTGCCTCCTCATATCCATCCACCTTGTGCCTATAATCAATCGGGTACCCTGATTTTGTACCCTCTGAAGTTTGATCATGACACTCTTCGTAGAACTATGTACCGGAACAGCTGGGTACAGTAAGCTGGCCCTGAATATTGCCCTGTATAGTTTCCTTTTTTGGCACGCCGACAACCGTGACAACCTCCCTAGTTGCGCTAACTTTACCTTTGCTGTACTCTTATCCTATCCGCTACATGTGCACTGTACCCACTTTTACTTATTTTCAGATCCAATACTTTAACTTCGTCCTTATATTCATATCTTTTGCCCTCACCACTAATGTTTTCTACCTTACTCCTGTTGATTGGTATCACTGAGAATTTATCTATGCTGCTCTTTATCTTCCATTTCTTCTCGTATCTAAAGTTTAGGACCTCTTTGGCTGTGTTCTTGGCGGCCTTCCTTGCCGTTCTAGTATGGATCGCAATAATCTGCGTGACATTGTCCACGAACTCTACGGCAGATCATTGGTAGAAATGGCGTATATGACTGGGGAGAGGCAACTCCCCTGTTGGAGCCCCTCCTTTGAATTAAAGGCGGGGCTTTCATAGCTTCCGAACACCATATATGCCCCCCTGTCGCAAATGAAGCTGAATAGCAGCCTGATCATTTTCTCCCCTAGTTTTATCTTTACCAGTTTGTATTTTAGACCATCCCACCACACTTTGTCGAACGCCTGTTACACGTCACGCGCCAGTAGATCAACCATATTGCCCTTACTCTTTGCTTTGGCCAGCTTCTCTGTAATCAACGCTAGGGCCATCTCCGTACCTTTCTTACTTCTGAATAGGTACTGCTGTGGGTTGTATTTACAGTTGGTTTCTAGGTGGTTAGTCAACCTACTGCACACAATATTTTCCAATACCTTGGCTGTAAAGTTTAGTGGTGAGTTGGGTCTGTATCCGTTGACTGCCGTTGTTGACTTTCCCGGTTTGTCACAAAAACCATTTTGGCCACTTTTAGTCTTTCCGGCAAGTAACCAATATTTCTGCATGCATTGAAGATTGCCAACATACCCTCCAGTATGTTCTCCTGGATCTGACTTATGTTCGCTTTCGTCAGCCCCGATGGCCGGGCTGCTTTCTGTTTGAAGGCCTGGACTACAAATCATATTTCCTCCATCTTTATCTCACCATGGTCTTTGATATCATCCCCCTCTCCATTATTATGAAGGATCTTGTCAAGCGAATAGGTCTTGCCTAGATGGATGATCAGTTCTTCCATAATCCTTGTTTCATGATCGGCGTCAAATTTTTCATTATCTTCTCCCGTGATGTTGAATACCTCACTCTAGTAATCCCTGATCAACTCCCTTTTTTCTTCTACTTTCGTTATATTTCCATTGATTATCTTAATCCTAAGCTTTTTCGGTGGTGGAGTACCCTGCAATCTTTTGACAGATTGCCAGAATTATCTCGGTTTCAAACATTATCTAGTCTATCTATTAAGTCCACCATACCCTCTCTTTCTCTATTCTCATCAGATCGCTTACTTTCCTTTGGAGTTCTCGTCTCTTCCTGTATAGTTCAATAGTTGGTCCTAGGCCTCTCGTCAGTTGGTCGATTGATTCCAGTTCTTGCATTTTTATCTTATTCCAGGAGTCCACCTTGGAGCCGAGAGTGTTCTCATCACCACCTTTGGTATGCTGACTTCCTCTGCTGAGTTTATTCTAGACTATTTTTTCTATTTCCCGGTCAATATCTTCCACACCTTTACTTTCCATCACTGGTGGTCGGTAGTCTTTCAGCGCCCTTCTGAATTTGACCCAATCCGCCTAATCATATTCTTTCTTGACCGGGCATGGCACTTGAACTGGGCTTAATGCCATCAATACTATGATTGAATTATGATCCGTAGGGAACACAGGACCTGGTTTGACAAACATGTTGCAGTGAAAAATTCTGCTGGTTATTACTATATCCGGCTTAATAGCTGTTCTATCTATGCTGTAAGTGGGGAACTCCGGCCCAGCTCGTACCACTATTTATTAATAGATCTAGGTTCCTCCCCATTGTGTTCTAAGAGGTATATCCTGAGTGCCTGGAGCCAGCATTTAGGTTGCCAACGAATATCACTGGAGTGTTTCTCCTGAATACCTCAAGGATGTTATGTAGAGGAAAATACTTTCTTCTTGGAGGTTGATACCTCTCATTATAACCACTGGTCCAGTCTGTGTGTCCAGTTCAATGGCCGAATAGCTTTCGTCTAACTCTTCCAATTCCCTATGCTCTATACCTTTCTTAACAGCAACTATTATACGATCGAATCTTTCATTCGAGTGATTTTTCGTGTAGGAATAATAATTCTGCAGCTTCGGTTCATACCTCCCAATTCTCAACCCGTGCTCACAAATCACTACTACAGCGAGGTCTTCTTTAGCCATCACATTCCAGAATTTATTTTTCTTATCCTTGAATCCATTGATGTTTACTTTGACTATTTTCAGTTTATTAACTTTCTTATCCATAATTCTTTACTTAATCTAACTCTAAACTTCTTCCTTTGATCGTTTCTTAATTTCCTCAAATTCTCTGTCTTCAGAAAGTGACAGCTGTCCTCTGTTACCTGATGGTTCACAATCTGATTGTTGAGTTCATTTAAATTTACCATCTACTATCCCGTCTATGATATGTACCATGTTCAGTTGTTTGGGGTATTCGTTACTCATAGTGGTGTAAATGTGAACGTCTGCCTCTTCGCACGATGGTAGTTCCGTGTTCACCCTCTCTTTCTCGGTTTCCGGTTTTTTTGCTCCTGTTCCCTTCTTAGAGTCACTTGAGTCCTCTTTCTTATTATTCTTTACTTCACTTGCCCCTGCTTCCTCTATCCCTTATTCGCTTTCTGACTCTGAAGTGGAGGTTTCTGTGTTTGAGTCCTTCCTCTTTCCTGCTTTTTCTTTTTTTTTCTTATTTTTTTCCTCTTCGTTCTCATGCTCCTCTTCGGCCTCTTCCTTCTCGACTGTTTTTATTTTAAGTATGTCCTTTGATGGGGTGTTCTCTGGAACCCACAGCTTCCTCTTCATACAGTTTTTTTTATAGTAGTATCAAGTTCCTTAGAGAAACACCCCAGCTTCGATATGTTAGCCATGTGGGCATATATTATCATGGCCATAATCTCCATAGATTGGTTCTCGATCATGAAGTAAGGCACATGATTCACCGTCGGTGCTGCGGCTGCCTGTGGGCCTGGGATTTCCTGTGGTCCCTCTTTAGTTGTTCTGCATATGACAAATTCTTTCTCCTTTTCTTCTCCGTCCTTACCATCTCTTTCTTCTATAAAATAATTTGTTTTTTTTATCGGGCATCTCATGGTCATTTCTCCGTGAGGACCCTGGCAGTTTGGGCATTTCTTTATCTCACTCTTGCATTCTTTAAACCCTTGACCCACTTGATTGCATTCCGAGCATTTCTTTTCGGACTTACAATGCTTTGTTTCATGATCCTTGAAAGATATATTTGAGAGAAAAAAAATAATACAAATTAGTGTTACAAAATATTTAATAGTGGGAAAGAAAAGTTATAAGTAACAGTATGAAAGGAAACGGGTTCTCCAGGTACAACCGGAGGTCATATTGTTGATTTCTATACAAAACTATTTTTATTTTTTATAATAAATTGAATTTTCCAGGACATACTGGAGGTCATATCGTTAAAATTCCACAATTATATTTTTCCATGACAGAGTATTATATTTATAAACTGCATTTATTTTAAGATATTGTCGTCTTATCTACAAATTTCACAAAATCCTTGTGTTTGCTTAGTGATTTTAACTTTTACATAATTTTTCACTCTAATTTCGTTCCATGGTAATTTAACTCTTGTTTTGTTTTCTAGTTTAATTTGCCAATTTTAAAACATCGGATCATATTTAATTGGTTAGTATTAAGTCATATTTTAAACACTCATATTTTTCCGCCTACGAGATTTATTACGAACGTTTCATCTTTCATTATTTTATCCTATTTTATACACTTTCTTATTTTAAAGCCTATTAGATTTATTAGGACCTTTTCACTTTTCGTTATTTTGTCCTATTCTAAATACTTTTATACCGTTATAACTGCTTTTTAGATTCATTATGAACCCATCACTTTATGTTGTTTCACTTTTTGTTGTTATTATTATGAACCACTAAATATTCATTATTAATCACTGTTTATTAAATGATTTTATTATTAATTCGCTTACTCTGTGAATTCTTTATTATTATTAACTACTTGCTATTATTCACTTTCACATATTTTGCCGCTATTCGATATCTGAAGTTTTTTGTCCACTTTTAATTTTCTTATAGGTGGACATGTTGACGGTGTACACGCAAGGGTCCGGAATGTAGATAGCGCGTTCTCTTTTGGCTACTATGGTCCTTCGTAGGTCCACTTGTAGTCCCCGCGAATAATTCCATCGAGTAGACTTTCCAGGTCCTCTTTCGGGGGTTTGCATACTGAAACACCGAAGACCTTGAGGTCCACGTCTTCGTCGTTAAAGAAGAATCTTCTTAATAGGATATCCCTTTCCTCATTGAGGAGTATTCCAGGATAATCTAAGATGTCATCGTCTTCGTCTTCTTCCCCGTGAAGTTTATATTGTTGTTGTTGTTGTTCTGCCTTTTCTTCATTTCAGGGCGTTGTCTTTTTCTTTTTCCTTTGCCGTTTCTTCTTTGGGCTTTTTGGGGGACTTTCGTTTTTTGGCTCTTCTCCTTCTGTAATTATTTCTTCTTCTGTGGTTTTCTGCTGTTTTTGTTTGTAAGCTGGTTCTTTTTCATCTTCTTTGTTCGTGTTATTCTGTTGTAGTTCGTCTACAAATTGTGTAGTTGGTTTAATTCTTGAGAGAAAGTGCCCGGGTTGGCTTGGTTTGCCAAGTGTGCGTAGATGACCATGGTCATTATCTCTTTACACTCACTTGACATCAATAGCTTTGGTGCCGTTGTTTGGGTGACTGTGTTTCTGGTATCCGCTGCTGCTTCTGAGTAGTTCTTTGCCTTTGCCTCCTTTGCTTTTATCGTCTTTTTGCGTTTTGGCAGGATTGCCGCAGGCTGCGCAGCAGCAGGTTATACCCCTTACAACAATGCAGGTATAAACATCAAACTACTACTCGACAGACAATACATGACAAGGATCGGACCAGAATTCCCGACGTACATATCTGGTAAAGCAACCACGAAACCCGATATAGTCTTAGCTAGTATCAAGTTTCCTTACAATTACTATATTGAACCGGGCCCCATCATTCCGAGCGACCACCAGGCTATCAAAATTATAGTAGGAGTAAATCCCATTTAATTAAAACCCCAGAACGAAAAAGCTACAAGCAAGCGAACTGGAAAAAATATACAAATTTCCTCTTAAATTACACCCCCAACCCCTTATCTAATGCTTACCTAAAAGAAATAGATGAGGAGCTGGATAAACTTACTGATTACCTAATCAAAGCCGATCAAAATAGCATTTCCTGTATCAATCCTAAAACCCTTCTAGCTTGCCCCTGGACCCCTCCCATGAGAGCTCTGGCCCAAGAATATTGTGATATGTCCAATGTAGTAGCGCTGATAGGCTCCAACCACAATGCCTACAGAAGACTAATACAAATTAAGGACGAACTTCTGACACTAATTACGGACCAGCAAATACTACTATGGGATAGACTAATAGAGAGACTCGACATAGAAAAACACTCACATACGTTTTGGCAGACGGTTAAACGTCTTAAAGGAAAACCTCCACAAACAAAAATCACAATTAATCACAACGGCCAAATAATTACTGAGACGGAAGAGATTGAAGAAAACTTTAGAATTTTCTGGCCCTTAATCTTCAAAATTACCCCGGAAGAAAATGACAATTACGACCTCGAATTCGAAACTGACGTAATACAAAAGTTTAAGCACACAAATATACAAAACCTCTCCTCACCACTGTGTATCGCAGGAAAGATTGATGGAGGGCTATGGCAGTAAAATAACTGCCGTAGAACTTTTCGTTACTCTAAAGTCCTTTCGTCAAAGAGCCCCTGTTATTACGGGGCTGACCCGCGAGAATTTCATCCAGGCTCCGCCAAACGTTTGGAGTGGCCTTTTCAACATTATGAAGGCCGTTCTGAACACGGGCTACTTTCCCAACCAGTGCAAATTGGCTAAGATGATTATTCATCCCTAAAGCGGGAAAGCCCCTGGACTGCCCTGCCAGATTTTAACCGATATCTCTCTTAGAATTTGCTGGCAAATTCTTCCAGAAGATATTAACTAACAGAGTCAACTCTTATCTTGATGAAGCCAACTTGCATAATGAGCAGCAACACAGCTTCAGAAGGAAAAGAGGGACTGACACGGCACTACGCTCCTGCCTCGTTTATTTAAGAAGCAGTAGCTGATCTCAGATCGTAAGGCACAAATATTCCAACAATGGAAAAGGTTGAGCACCGCGCAGTGATCAAATTTTTGACCAAGGAAGGCAAGAATGCCAAAGGAGATCCATGAACGCATGGTTGCAGTGTACACCGACACCGCCCCTTCCTATGCAACCATTGCTCGCTGGAATAGGGAGATTCGCCATGGTCGTGTGTCCCTTGAAGATGACCACCGGGAGGATGCCTGTCAGACGTGACCAACGAGGACAATGTAGCCCGTGTGGAGAGGATGATCCTCGAAAATTGATGGGTGAAGGTCAAAGAAATCTAGCGAGAACTTGGAATATCACATGGAAGTGTTATCAGCATCATCCACGACAATTTGGCCATGACCAAGGTCTCTGCCCGTTGAGTCCCTAGAAAACTCACGCCCCATGATCGACTTCAACGTCGTCAAAGTCCACAAGGCCAGAGTTGCACAAGCTGCCCTGCGCGAGTGCGGATTCGAGGAGCTCAACCCCCCCCCCCCTACAGTCCAGATCTGGCCCCTAACGACTATCTTTTATTCCGCCAGCTCAAGGCTACACTGCGTGGACGCCGGTTTGGGGACTATGAAGATGTCCAGCTCGCCGTCCAGGAGTGGATTGAACAGCAATCGGGAGATTTCTGGTTGTCGGGAATTCGAAGCCCCAGGGACCAGTGGCACAAGCACATTGAAGTCGAGGGTAGTTATATTGAAAAATAATAAAACACTTTTCCTCATATCTCGTTTGCTTATATCAGAATTGCAAAACTTATTGACCACCCCTCGTATTTATCTTCCTTTTTCTCTGTCACTCTTCGCTCCTCCTAATGTTTCTATTTCATATTAATTCATTTTGTTGGTTGTTTTTTTGTTTTTTTGTGGGCGTTCCCTCTCCTCTGTATCATCCTTATATATATATATATATATATATATATATATATATATATATATATATATATATATATATATATATATATATATATATATATATATATATTTATATTTATATATATATATATATATATATATATATATATATATATATATATATATATATATATATATATATATATATATTACAATTTCCAATACTTTTGTTATTCCTTGATAAAGAACTCGAAATAAAGTTCGAAAGTACTTGGAATCCTCGTATTAATTTATCCTTTGGACTTTGTTGCATTTATTTCTTACTCAAGCGATACTTTGTGGGTTTTCCACATTTAATGGATCCCACGCGACTCTTCAACTATTCTGCTGCCTTCATTCAGTTCTACCGCCTATTTCCGGCATTGAAACGTGTTATAAAAGGTTACCGTGCCTCTCTTCTCCGCGCCCACGATAAGAAACCAAGCTTAAATTTCTCAAGCAATATTTTGCCAAAAAGGGGATTCCTACCTCATTCATTGGCACGTGCTATCTTGAAATTCATGGTGTCCCTTTTGGAGAAATTGAGCGAATTCTCCTCTCTAAACGGATCTTACTTGTAAATGCCGAAATTGCTGTTGCCTTCAAAGAAGTCACTACTCGGCGTCACATCTTTACTTCTAATATCCCCAATAACTGGTGCAATATACTTCAAGACTCCATATTCGGGACATTGAGACATCGGATTGGGAAACTCGAACGGCGAGTTAACCTTAAACTTCAACCACTCATCGAAAATAGTGCTTGGACAAAGAACTCTCGCGAAGATACAGGGGTTAACCTCTCATCGCAACAAATAGACAGAACTTCACTTTGTGCTCTTGGTTTCAGTTTAAAATTTTCTATTCCTTCTCAACCGTCCAGTGTAACAATTGCTGAGAGCTTTATTAATTTAGAAAATTCGGCAATGTTCCTCGTGAGTATATTTCTATTGCTAAAGGTTTTGTGTACCATTCTATGAGTTCCTCCTTGGACTCTAATTATCCCATACGTTTCCGTCGTGCTATAAATAACCTTAAGAATAATCTTACCCTTCATATCACTAAAGCCAATAAATCTGGTGCAATAGTTATGTTAGATAAACAAACATATTTCGATAAAATTAGCGAATTAACTAATGATGACTCTACCTATGTGCATTTAAATAAAGACCCTTTAGAACAAGTGAATAGTATTTGTCGTATAATAGGCTCTCGACGATATACCATATATAACTATTCGTTGAGGGAATTATTCTAATATTTCGAGTGCGTGGTAATCTGATTGACCGAGGATATTTATCTTCAATATGCTTAAGAAGTGGAACTGAGCTCAAGGATAATAATATGGCTATCATTAATAAAATAGAGTTTTATTAATTAAACTATCAACAAAACACAAAAAGAAAATGTTTACATAAACGGAGAATGGAAAGGGTCGTGGGAAAATCTGACTAATCCGAGGATTAAGATTTGGAGAGATTTAAAAAGGTAAAGAAATAAAAATTAAAGGGGGGGGATAGTTCGCTAGACCATTTAAAGCACAGGGTAGCGTTGACAAAAGGTTAGATGATTAAAGGTAATCTTCAGCTTACGTAATTACAAAGTTGTTGTGCAGAGGAAGACGATGCCAAGGACTCTTCGGTCCACTGGTGATTTCCAGCAGAAGGTTTCTTCGGGGGGTTGTCCTTAGCGAAGGGAAAGGACTGTCTTCGATGAGTGAGAGTGAAGTAGGCTCGGAGGTACGAGCGATCTTTGGGACAGTAAATCGGGGATGTTCTAGATGAACAATGGCGGTTATTGTTGAAATCAAGCGTTCTCTTGAAGAACGTTAAAAAGGGGGAATTAAATTATCCTGACGTTATGTATTGGGAATGAGAACCGTTTCTTGACGAACGGGCTTGAAGAAAAATAGCTGTTCTAACGTTGTTCTCTTTCTGAACAACAAGGGGGGTGAGAACCGTCTCTTGCCAATGGGCTCAAAGAACAATGGCTGTTCTAACGTTGTTCTCTTTCTGAACAACAGGGAGGCCTTGTGGACTTAGGGTCTCGAAGGCACGAACCTTGGCACTCAAGGGATATTGTCCTCTTCTGGACAATAATGGTGGATCTCGAGGTAGAGAGCTCCTATGGTGCACAAGGCAGACCGGATCGGCGTGATGCCTCGCGAAGATAATCTGGATCTGATCTGCTTCAATCGGGAAAGCTATGATATAAATAGTCAAAGCCATCCCCTTGGCGTAGGGAACAATTGAGTGGGAGGCTTCGGGGGAATGCCCCGGTCGCGCCTGGGAAAATACCTTATTTGCCTATAAGCCTAACTCAATCTGGCGAGATCGACGTATGAAGGCGAAACGGGGGAATGAACCTCGTTGATTAAATATTGGCTAAGGTGGGCGATAACGAGCTCTGCTTCCTCTCGTAGATGCACGTGGGTAACATTTGTTTCTAAACATGTGATAGCGGCTGAATTTAAGCGGCCTCAGACAGTTCTATCACAGTAATTTTTATAAAAAAGTACGCTCAATTCATAAACATTATCCAGACTTAATTTCTAAATTTAAATCTAGGAATGCCTCTCTTCCTTATCTTTATGGCCTTGCAAGACCCACAAACCTAATAATCCTTTACGCTCCATTGTCAGTTCTGTAGGATCTGTCTCATATGTTTTGTCAAAATAGCTAACGTCTTATCTTACCCCTCTTGTAGGATGCATTTCGGATTCCTATATAGCTAATAGTTCCTACCTAATAGAAAAACTTAATACCATCCCTTACCCTTCCGACTTCACCCCTGTTAGCTTTGATGTTTGCTTCATTTTCATTAAAGTTCCGGTTAATGATCTATTTCAGTTTCTTAAAGATAAATTGTGTAACATTGAATTACCTATACCCCCTAATTTATTCTTAGAACTCATCTCCCTCTGTACCAAAGACTGTGCATTTACTTTCCATGGTAAATTCTTTCGCCAAAAATTTGGTTTAGCTATGGGTAATTGTTTATCCCCCATTTTACCTAACTTATATATGGAATTTTTCGAAACGGTTTACCTCCCCTCTATTATAGATTTTCCTATAATCTGGTTTCGCTATATTGATGTATCCTTTGCTTGAGGCCTAATTCTGAAAATATATATATTTTTTTTTAACAAACTTAATTCACTTGTACCTTCCATCAAATTTACCCTTGAAATATAACAGAATAGAAGCATTCCTTTCCTTGATTTATTAATGCACTGCACGTCTTCTGGTTTCAAATTCTCTGTCTATCGGAAACCAACTAATTCTTCTTCTTATATTCACTTTTACTCTTCTCACCATATTAAAGTCAAAAAATCAATTTTTATTTTAATGTTTCTCCGTTCACTTCGTGTGGTTAGTCCTGAATTCTTTGACTCTGAAGTTTCCCAGATTTTTGACATCGGCCATAAACTTTGCTATCCTTTCCATTTCCTTGATAAATGCCTTCAGTTAGCTAAAAGTCTTTTTATCGTGTTGAACCTCGCGCGCGTCTTTTAATAACAAAAATACTATTGTACTTCATTTTAATCCCTCCCTTGCTTCTCTCCCTCATATTTAAAAATCTCTAGGCATTTGGGGAGTATTTAACTATAATAATACTATCTCTAAACTATTAGTCAAGAACGCCCCTTCCCCTATTGGTAATGTATATTGCGTAAAATGTATCGATTGCTCTAAATATTACTTTAGCCAATCAGATAAATGTTTAAATAAACGAATTTCTCAGCATAAATATAATGTCCGTCGCGGGGAAGAAAGCAGCTCATTTTATGTTCCAATGTCATATCTTAATCACAATATTGATTGGAATTCTGCTAAAATCATCTGTCATAATAGCGATACAATTTCACGAAATATCATTGAATTAACCTTTATTAGTAAGTTCCCAAATTTTAATCTAAGTCCTGGCTTATATAAACTCGATGGTTATTTTTTAAATTATATTCACAATACACTCTCGAAAAATTTTAATTTAAGACTAAATATTTATATTAATAAACTATTTAATTTGATTTTTTGTGCATAAATGTAGCCTTATGTTTATGTCTGTGTATTTATTTTCGTTTGAGTCAAGTCTTTAGAACATTTGCACTTATTCTACCTTGGTTTTTCAATCCTGACCTCTGATGTTAATCTCTCGCCCTGATTTTATCCCTCCCTAATTGCTTAGGCGGTATCTTAATCCTCTTTTCAACCTTAAGTCTTTTGAATTTACCTGATTTAATGATCTTAGTTTGTATTTATTTTCGTTTTTTCTTTTCTTTTTTTCTCTCTCCTCCTAATGTTTCCATTTCATGTTGATTCATTTTGTTGATTGTTTTTTTTATTTTTTGTGGGCGTTCCCTCTCCTCTGTATCATCCTTATATATATATATATATATATATATATATATATATATATATATATATATATATATATATATATATATATATATATATATATATATATATATATATATATATATATATATATATATATATATATATATATATATATATATATATATATATATATATATATATATATATATATATATATATATATATATATATATATATATATATATATATATATATATATATATATATATATATATATATATATATATATATATATATATATATATATATATATATATATATATATATATATATATATATATATATTTATAGAGCTGAACTACCGTCGTAGCCAGGGATAAGACGTCTTGTCGCCAATAAACACAGATGCACTTTGTTTGAAATTCTTTTATTGTGGCATAAAAATATCTTTACTTGATAATTATTATTATTTTTTTGGCTGAAGGCAGATTCAGCAGAGGTGCGCACTCTCCATATCATATAAAATATACTTAAATGAGTAAACGTTCCGCCGCGCACGCCCGGCAGTTTACGCTTGGCACGACTGACCATTAGTTATGAGCGAACAACGTTGTGACCCCCTAAACAGATCGAGCGTCTTATCTATAACTATATTTTAAGAATAAGATATTTTTTTTGTATTTCTATTGGATTGGATGACCTTTTGTAGGGGGGAAGGGCAGGAGAAAGGGAGTAGAGAGAGGAAGGGGGAGAGAAGGAGGAGAGATTGGGGAAGACAAGGAGAGAGGGAAGAGAAGGAGGAGAGAGGGAAAGAGGGGAAGAGAGAGGTAGGTGGATAGGGGAAAAGAGATGGAAAGAGGGGAAGAGAGAGGTAGGTAGATAGGGGAAAAGAGAGGGAGAGATAGTGAGGGAAAGATAATATTTCTCTTGGTTTGGAATTGCTTTTGTAGAGAGAAGAGAAGAAGGAAGGGAAAGAAAGGCGGGAGAGAAGGAGAAAGGGGAGAAAGGGTAAAGTGGGAGAGTGAAGGAAAGCGAGGGGAGAGGGGAGACAGGGGAGGGTTAGAACATGAATTTTGATTTCTATAAATGGACAGACACGCACACAGATTTCCTTTTTATTTTATACCTACAGAGATGGCCGTCGTGGCCCGGGTAAAATATGCGTTCGTAAATAAACTAAGACGGATTTGATCTTTTCTTTTTTTTATCCTTCACAAACAATTTTCTCATTCTATGAACTAAATTTAATCTTATTCAGTAACGCTACAGAACTTATTGGTACACAAGATTCTTAATTTTTTCTTGTAGATTATATAAAAACGGATTACTTTTACTTCTAACTCTAGAGCAATCAACATAGAGTTGACTATAAGAAAAACCGGGTTCCTCTAATTGTATCTATGCCACTAATAGAGTCTCACCTTATGGATTTGTCTTTAATTTACATTGCAAAACTTACACAGATTGAGAAATGTAATCGTGTGAATTTAAATAATTTAGGGATATTCGGTGAATGAAGACATTCTCTCCTTGTCCACTTCCAGTAAGAATGGTTGCTTCTATGATATGATGCATCAAGTTATTTACCACCAGATGAGTGAAAGTAGAGATTTGTTGGATTAAAGTTGCGCAAAAGCATTATTTAGATTTACTTACTTCAATTCAAAATGGCGAGGAGTTATGTCAGGAAGTTCTATAGAGCTTAGGAACTCTGTGGATTAATCGACTATCTGAGCGTGATCCGAAATTGTATCAACTGACTTGTAAATTTGTGGAGTTCGTGAGACGGAAAAAGTAGATGTTTATTGATAATACAGACATTATTTTACTTCATAGCAAATATAGCTCTTTCACAAAGGCAGTTGTAGTTTGTTGTAGTTTTGAGGAATATTGTGTAACACCTTTGCCTTGAGAATATCAATAGTATTAATAACTATGTAGATAGGAGATATTTCTATTCCACCATCAGCATCAAGTGGTACTATGCTATTTCCCATTGTCAGAATGTTTTGGCAAATTTTGCTGACAGTTGATAACCAAAGAGCTCTGCTCTCATATTGGTGTTTAGAGAAAGTGTTCTAACATTTCTGTACAAAGAAGATGATTTTAGGCAAGCCCGAATTTCATCTCCCCTGGTTAATATAGGGATGACTGGAAGTGTTTGCTTGCAATCAGCTTAGTTCATTAGAGAGACACCTCCTGTAGGACCCTTACAATCCCTGATGTCAGAATTTTCCTGCCTGGTGCTTCTAAGGTTCACTTATGAACCACTTAGTGAGGTACCTGGTGTTGCCTTGGTGAAAAAATCATAGCAAGATATAGATTGAAATTCTTATTTATATTAAAAATTATTCTCTAACCAATGCTACATCATAAAACTTCTTGGTAGACAATACTTTTCATCTTTCCTTGTGGTGGATGGACAAGCAGGTTGCTTTTGCTTCCCACAGCTCAGGTCCCCTCGATCGAACAGACGGGAAAGTTTGGAAAAGGGCTCCTAGCTCCATTTGGGGGACAGTTAGAGACTCGGTACCACTTCCATTATCTTCCTCGGAAAATTTTACATCATGCAATTTTATTTTTTCTTTCTATAGATAGACAGACGCACACATATGAGGAAAAGTGTTTTATTATTTTTCAATATAACTACCCTCGACTTCAATGCACTTGCGCCACTTGTCCCTGAGGCTTCGAATTCCCGACAACCACAAATCTCCCGAGTGCTGTTCAATCCACTCCTGGACGGCTAGCTGGACATCTTAATCGCCCCCAAACTGGCGTCCACGCAGTGCAGCCTTGAGTAGGCGGAATAAAAATTGTCGTTATGGGCCAGATCTGGACTGTAGGGGAAATAGTTAAGCTCCTCGAATCCGCACTCGTGCAGGGCAGCTTGGAAAACTCTGGCCTTGTGTACAGGGGCATTGTCGTGGAGGAGCAGGACACCGCGTGTCAACATGCCACGCCGCTTCTGACGTATGCACTTTTTCAACCCACCCAGTTCCTCGGCGTAATATTGGCATGTGATGGTCCTTTCACGAGGTGCATACTCCACCATCAACACTCCCTCAGAATCCCAAAAGATGGTGGCCATGATCTTCCCGGCTGAAGGTTGGGTATGGAACTTGATGGGGGTCACGAGCCCCTGTGTTCCAGGCCATGCTTTTGAGCTTGGTCTCGGGATCCCAGTGATGGACCCACGTCTCATCACCTGTCACTATGCGTGACTTGAATCCCGCCAGGTCTTGGTTGTACAAGAGAAGCAGCTCCTCCAAACTTTGACTGACGTGGAAGTCGATCATGGGGCGTGAGGCTTTGTGAGGTTTCTAGGGACCCAACGGGCAGAGACCTTGGTCATGGCCAAATTGTCGTGGATGATGTTGATAACACTTCCATGTAACATTCCAAGTTTTCCCTCGATTTCTTCGACCTTCACCCGTCGATTTTCGAGGATCATCCTCTCCACACGGGCCACATTGTCCTCCTTGACGGGCGTCATGGACGGGGGTCATCTTCAAGGGACTCACGACCATGGTGGAACTCCCTATTCCAGCGAGCAATGGTTGCATAGGAAGGGGTGGTATCGGTGTACACTGCAACCATGCGTTCATGGATCTCTTTTGCATTCTTGCCTTCCTTGGTCAAAAATTTGATCACTGCGCGGTGCTCAACCTTTTCCATTGTCTAAAAATTTGTGACTGACGATCTGCGATCAGCTACTGCTTATTAAAAAGACGAGGCAGGAGTGTGTGGTTGCAGGTCCTGACTTGTCCTAACTTGTCCTAACACCCCCCACAAACAGCCATTTCCCTTCCTCTATTTTTCCCTACTGATTCGCAAAACTTATTGACCTCCCCTCGTATATATATATATATATATATATATATATATATATATATATATATATATATATATATATATATATATATATATATATATATATATGGGGCAGTTGGTAATTTGTTGTCGTTAGCATTTTTTAATTATGTGCATGTGTGTTGTCTGGTGTCGGTTCTCTCTTCTTCCTACCATAGTAGACTCGGTTATGCTTCGTCTGTGAAGGAGGCAAGACCAAGGCTGAATTCAATCCTCCAAAAAATTGGAAATGTCTGGGAGCTCCAATGCGAACATCTCCGAGTGTTAGCTGTTAATCTGAGAACGATTAAGAGGACCAGAAGAGTTGGATAAATTTGGAAACATCAAAATATAATAACAACATAGAAAGAAATATATCAAAGTGAATTAAAGATCTAAAAAATCTAAATATAAGGAAAGGTCTTTTATATTGAATGAATTTATATGTTATCTCCTAAGACTTTTTTTGAGATTTACTTATACCTAATTTTTGAAGGCTCTTCCCATTCCCTTTTTTATTCTCTCCCAATACCACATTCTCCCCCTTCATGTTTCTCATGCATTTACGAGATCCTCCCGATATTTTCTCTTTTCAATATATGTTCTTATAAAAGAGGAAAACACCCGGAATCAGTCTCTCCTCATTCGACGGATTGCAGATAATTTACTGTATCACGTATGTTTTGTCATTTTCGGTCAGAAATAAAATACTTTCCAAATTACGTTTTCAAAAATAATTTCGATTTTTTTCAATCTTTCATGATGCCTGTGTGGTTGCATCGGGCTAAGGAATAGAAAAAAAGAATGATTCTAATCCTAAGAAATCTTTTGTAACAAAAGACCCAACTAAAACATCCCTATAATTTCAAATTCATTAACCGTTACTAAACAAAAGGGAATTTTCGCCACGGGCTTAGAATTTTATAAAAAATAAACAACCTGGAAATGGGATTAGTGCACAAAAGAATAGATACACACGGGTGATGTAATGAGCTTAGTGTATAAAAGAGTAGATATACACGGGTGTTTGCATAGAAAAAATATGGGCAGCAAAGCAAAACAAATATGAGCTTCAATAGATGCAATTTCAGGTATTTAAAAGTAAAATAAACCTATAAATTTCGAAGTAAAGAAGAATAAAAGAGATGAGATGTTTTTAGCCCCATTTGGCTCCGTAGTGGCAGACAAGGAGACTCCAGTGAATTACCCTTCTATTTTTCATTGAAAAGCGGGATGCTTCCACTCATCTACGCAGAGCATGAACGTTAATCGTTGATAAAAGTTCCATAACCATATTTACCATTCAACATCACAAACTAATAAACAACCATTTCATCATTTTCCCTAACTCGTCAGAAATTAATTACATGAGAGATTTAAAAATTGTATAGGGTATAATAATCAAATGAGTGATTTCCTATGGGTGCTAGACGTAAACATAAAACGGACCGAATAAACGTCTTTAACATTGCTTCCCTATGAATGTTGCTTTCAAAAGAGGTATTTTTCCCCTTTAATATTTTTTCGTATGCTCATTCAATGCTTAGTTTTCCTGTTTGTGTGTTAAAGTGGGTCACACTTGGATATGCGCCAGCTGTGAGCTTGGCGTCGGGGACGAAGAAAGAGAAGTCGAAGATTTGAAACTGTAATAAATATTCCGATTGACAGATTGTTGCTCAAACCTGCGCAATTTTGCCACACACCTGACATTGACTTAACCGAATGCATTCGATGTAAACAAATTCACTTTTTATCTTAAAGAATTTAAAACGAAATATAAGGAGGCCGTTTTGCGCTGAAAGCTTTTAAGAAGAAAGCTATAAAGAAATTAATGAAGATTGAAAAAGTGAAAAAGTGTAGAAGATATAGAATCGTGGCAAAATGTCTTGAAACTAATATATCTTTTCACATAAAAATTATCGTCATATCATAATTTAAATGTGGAATATAAAAGAATTTAGAACCCAAACCCATTTTATTAATAAGCGAGAGGAGCAGCTTCACCACGCCTTACAGGGGGAGCTTGCGCTTAGCAGAGACATTCGATCTGTAGCCTACGGCCTATCTCGCTCTAGCAAAGGGATTTTGCTCTAAATTTTCTTTTAAATATTTGAATATATATGCCCTGTTGATTTGCTCTTGATCTAGTTTTTTTCATATCCATACATATTTTCTAAACCTAAATCCAAGTAAAAAAATTTAGTTGAATTATTTTCATATACCGAAAAAAAACAATCATCTTTTTTTTATGTAGATTTTCTTTTATATAATAAAAATTAACATCACAAAAACCACCACACACTAATTTTAGCTAAATTTATCGATTTCAATATTTCTAAACAAAATTCCATTCTTAGATTCAGTGAGTAATAAGTATAATGTTAGAAAAAAATCTAAATTCTTACAAATAAATAAATTGAATAAGAACATTTAATGTATGAAAAAACATTTATTGTTTCATACTAATTTACTCTTGTTCGATTTTTAGTCGCGTGCGAGTCTAGTCCCAGGCAATTCGACATCTCACTATGTCGGTCGGTCCCCGTTTTGCTTTTTGGGATTTTGCAATAACATTGTAATTATTCAGTGATTCTAATCAAATTTGAAATCCGTTGTTTTACATTCTCTTTCGAATGATATAATTACCAAGGTCCTGTCAATGTCAGTCTCGAAATTATTGAAAGTTTTGAAGTATTAAGGTTATAAATCAGAATAAGTGAGACCACGAGACTTTTTGGTAAGCATACCTTGTTTCAGGTCCATCCTTATTTTATAGGTGTAGGGGCAAGAAAAAAGAATCGAAATTCTTCTGAAATAAGGAAAAAAGAATCCTCAGAGTGCATTTTTAGTCGCAGGCGAATCTACATTAAACTATGTCGGACGATGTTTACTCGATTTTATCTATTTTTTTGTTTATGTAAAAACATTGTAACTATTCGGCTGGATATAACGAAATTTGGAAACCTTTATGTTGTTTTAAATTCCCTTTCAAATGATATAATTGCCAATGTCTCAAGGTAAACAAGGCAATTATTTTGTTTTGGCAATAACATTATAACTATTCGGCTGATTATAATAAAATTTGAAACCGTTATGTTGTTTTACCTTATCTTTCGAATGATATAATTGTCAAGGTTCTCCCAATGTTATCCAGGGAATTATTTTGTTTTGGGAATAACATCATAACTATTTGGCCGATTCTAACGAAACTTGAAACCCTTCTCAATGTTAGGCAGGGAATTATATTATTTCAACAATTACATCATAAGTTTTCGGCGCATTCTAACGAAATGTGAAACACTTGTGTTCTTTTACATTCTATTTCGAATAATATACTCGTAATTGTCAAAGTTCTCACATGGTAAGCAAGGGAATTATTTTGCTATAACATCAAAACTTTTCGGCCGATCCTAACGAAATTTAAAACCTTTCTGTTCTTTTACATTCTCGTTCAAAAGATATAATTAGCAAGGTCCTCTTAATGTTATCCAGGGAATTCGGCCAATTCTAAACAAATTTGAAACTTTTATGTTGTTTACATTCCCTTTCGAATGCTATGATTGCCAAAGTCCTCCCGAGTTTAGCAGGAAAATTATTTGGCGATAACATTCAAACTTTTCGGCTAATTCTAACGAAATTTGCAACCATTCTGTTGTTTTACAACCCTTTTGAATCATATAATTGCCAAGGTCCTACCAATGTTAATCACGGAATTATTTTGTTTTGGCAATAAAATCATAATTATTCGGGCTATTCTAACGAAATTTGAAACCCTTATGTTGTTTTATTAATTCTAATTCAAATGATATAATTGCCAAGGTCCTCACAATGTTAGCCAGGGAATTATTTTGTTTTAGCAATAATATCATAACTATTCGGTTCATTCTAACGAAATTTGAAACACTTATGTTGTTTTATTCAATCTCTTTCAAATGATATTATTGCAAAAAACCTAAAAATATTAGTCAGATAATTGTATGGCTTTAGTAATAACGTCATAACTATTCGGTCGATTCTAACCAAATTTTAAATCTTTATTTTGTTTTACATTCTCTTTCGAATGGTATAGTTGCCATAGTCCTCCAAGCTTAGTCTGGGAATTGATTGGCAATAACATCATAACTATTCGGCCGATTCTAACAGATTTGAAACCCTTATGTTGTTTTACATTTTCTTTTGAATGATTTAGTTGCCAAAGTACTTCCAAAGTTACTTCGGGGAATAATTTGGCAATAATATCAACACAACACTTTTCTGCCGATTTTAACGAAATTTGAAACCCTTAGGTTGTTTACATTCGCTTTCGAATGATTTAATATCCAAGGTCCTCCAAATGTTAGCCAGGGAATTATTTTATTTTAGCAATAACATCATAACTATTCGGCCCTCTCGACGAAATTTGAAAGCTTTCTGTTGCTTTTCGTTTTCTTTCGAATGATATAATTGCAGAGGGCCTCTTAATGTTAGCCAGGGAATTTTGTTGTTTTGGTAATAACATCGTAACTATTCAGACGATTCTAACAAAATTTGAAGCCCCTATGTATTTTACATCCTCCTTCCAATGGTATGATTAACAAAGTTCCCCCAAGATTATCCGGAGAATTTTCTGGCAATAACTTCAAATCTTGCCGGCCGATCCTAACGAAATTTGAAACCCTTTTGTTGTTTTACATAATCTTCTGAATGATATAAATGCAAACGTCCTTCTAATGTTGGCCAGTGAATCATTTTGTTTTGGAAATATTCGGCCCATTCTAACGTAATTTTAAACACTTATGTTGTTTCATTCATTATCTTTCGAATGATATAATTGCCTAACTCCTCCAAATGTTAGCCAGGGAATTATTTTGTTTTAGAAATAACATCATTACTATTGGGCAGATTCTAAAGAAATTTGAAACCCTTATGTTGTTACATTCTTATTCGAATCATGTAATTGCCAAAGCCCTCGAAGGTTAGCCGTGGAATTATTTGGCAATAACATTATAACTATTCTGCCGATTCTAAGGAAATTTGAAATTCTTACGAGTTTTTATTCATTCTCTTTCGAATGATAAAATTGCCAAAGTTCCACCAATGTTAGCCATGGGAATATTTTGTTTTTGGCACTAACTTCATAACTATTTGGCCGATTCTAACGATATATGAAACCCTTCTGTTGTTTTAGATTCTCCTTCGAATGGAATAATTGCCAAAGTCCTCCTAAGGGGTAGCCGGAAAATTATTTGGTGATAATATCATAACTATTCGGCCGATACTAACGAAATTTGAAAACCTTCTTTTGTTATACATTTTTCTTCGAATGATATAATTGCAAGGTGTTCCCAATTTTATACAGGAAGTTATTTTGTTTAGGCCAGTGATTCACACCGTGATCGCTAACGCCCCCTTGTGGGTATTGTTGAAGTACAAGGGGGCGCTGTAAGGTGTTGCTTCATTTAGGGGGCGTTGAATGCACACTGGGGGCATTTGGAATTTATTCAATGTTAACATATCAAGTTTAAATATTACTCAATTATTATAGCATACCTATTTGATGGACCTCTAGAAATCAATAGAAATACTGCATTTCTATGGATAGCAAATAATCTGCAGAATTACAGAAATTTTATCGAATTCTATAGAAAATTCTACTCGATGCCAGTTATGTGTGTTAGTGTGTTTGTTTTCCCAATCAGTTGGAGTTAAACCGCAGGGTTCCCAATTTGGCAATCTTTTTGTCCATCAAAAATTTAATGTGGATACTTATGTATGTGCAATTATAAATTTTACTGATTTAAAATTCTATCAATTATTTGCATAGCTTAATATTGTAAGCGCATTGTATTAACAGTATTGTACGACTAGTTTTGATACTTCTTCACGCGACATTTGGTTTGCGGTGAAGTATTTGTTGCAAACTGTTACTGAAAAGGTTTGTATGATAAAGTTTTAATAAACCTCTGATAGCTGACTTATTTATAGTTTGCTATAACTTCTTTAATAATGTCAAACATGCTTGATATTTGATATGTACTTGTATAAAATAAGTACACAAAGCTTCCACTCGTTATTGTTGCTTTAAACTTGATCCGTTTTGTACTTGTATAAAACATGTTCATAACAGCCACACTCTCTTGGGTCCACGTCTGTTTTGGAATGCTGTTAGTTTCTGCATAGTTTCTGTGTTGGTAAGTGTTGTTGCTCTGTGTGATATTAGTTATTGAATGTTTTTTTGCAATAGTTTTCGCAGAGCTATGATGTTGTAATCTTTTTGACAACACAACGATGGACTTATTAGTTCGTATAATATCTCCGAAATGATTGTCAGGTTTGGGAAGCCTCATACAATGGGAGAAGAACTGATTTTGCCAGCTATAGAGGAAGTCTTGCGTACATTAGTACATCATTCTTCACCAACCACAATTGCCAAAGGGATTCCACTTAGTAATAATACTGTTCAAAGAAGATTTGACGAAATTGTCGGAGACATTGAAGAAACCCTATGTGAAACACTTAAGGTTCATCAATTTGGTTTACGATTCGATCAGTTTACACTGCCAGGCAATGAAGCCCTACTTTTAGGACATGTTCGTTTTATTAAAGATAACAAAATTGAGCAAGAGCTGCTCTTTGCAAAGGAACTTGAAACAAACACTAAAGGTGAATCTATTTTTACTGCAGTTAAAAAATTTTGCAAAGATAAAGATATCCCGATGATCAATATTAATGCGTGCGCGACTGACGGAGCTCTAGCATTAACAGGTCGATATAAAGGTTTTCTTGCATTTTCTAAGAAAGTTGTCCCAGGTGTTTTTACAATACATTGCGTAATTCATCGACAACATCTGGTTGCCAAGAACTTGAGTGATCGACTTCATGAATCTCTTAACATTGTTATTACATTAGTAAATAAAATAAAATGCCATCCCCTTAATACCCGGATATTTCAAAAGCTCTGTGATAACAATAATGATGAAGAATTTGATCGCCTCCTTTTACATACCAAAGTGAGGTGGTTATCGAAAGGAAACTGTTTAAAGCGATTTTATTCATTTTTCTACAGCATAATTAAAATTTTCCGAGAGAATAAATATGGTCATTTGAGTGATGAACTCTTAGCTATTCAACGATCTAACTTGGCAATTGCAAGCCTGTGATGTAACTCTTATCAAAGCAAAATATACAATTTACGCATTCTTGGATAAACTTTCCTTCTTCAAGAATAGTATCCGTTTTAAGAATCTGTCTCTGTTTCCAAATCTAAATTAAGTGAAATATGAAGAGACTAATAACTTCATATTGGATAATGACCTCTTGATTTATTGCGAACATTTGAAAACATTACACGAGGACATGAGCTGTACATATTAAGATCTCATAGATATGAAAATACCTGATTGGCTGATAAACCCATTTATAGATGCTTATACAAATGAAACTAATCTTGCAATGCAAGAAGAGTTAATTGGTTTAATCAAGCAATCATACCAGGAATTTTGGTTACAAAAAGAAATTCCTGAAAAGTATCTAAAGCTGTGGGAAGCAATTGAGCTATATTTCGTAGCTTTCCCATCTTCATATATGGCTGAACGCGGGTTTAGTGCAGTTACTCGACTTCTCACAAAACAAAAAAAACACCTGCAAATCACAAAAAGAAAAGATTTGAGGTTACTTCTTAGTGTGATGTAACCTTGAGTGCAAGAGTTAGCCAAAAAGCACCAAAATCAACCATCTCTTTAAAACATATTGAGGTAAGTTTTCAATGAGATTCTTCTAATTTTTATATTTAAAATAATGTCTTGTAACTTAAGAACGATTAAATTCTTTTGGAAGAGGGGCCGATATCAAAAGATTTAGTGTCCAAGGGGGCGTTAGTCGAAAAATGGTTGGGAAACACTGGTTTAGGCAATAACATCATAGCTATCCAAATGAAATTGAATCCATTAATTTGTTTTTACATTCTCTTTCGAATGATATAATTGCCAAAGTCCTCCCAATGTTATACATACTCGTAGAATTATTTTATTTTGAAAGTAACATCATAACTATTTGGCCGATTCTAACGGAATTTTAAACCCTAATGTTGTTTTACATTCTTTTTCGAATGAAATAATTGCAAAGGTCCTCCCAATGTTATCCAGGGAATTATTTTGTTTAGCAATAATATCATAACTATTCTGCCGATTCTAACCAAATTTGAAACACATGTTGTTTTACATTCCGTTGCGTATGATATCATTGTCAAAGTACTTCCAATGTCAGCCAGGGACTTATTTCAATTGGGGAATAAAATCACAAATTTTTCAACAATGGAAAAGGTTGAGCACCGCGCACTGATGAAATTTTTGACCAAGAAAGGCAAGAATGCAAAAGAGATCCATGAATGCATGGTTGCAGTGTACACCGCCACCGCCTCTTCCTATGCAACCATTGCTCGCTGAAATAGGGAGTTCCGCAATGGTCGTGAGTCCCTAAGATGACCACCGTCCAGGACGCCAATCAGACATGACAAACGAGGACAATGTGTTTCGTGTGGAGAGGATGATCCTTGAAAATCGACGGATGAAGGTCGAAGAAATCGAGCAAAAACTTGGAATATCACATGGGAGTGTTAGCAACATCATCCACGACAAATTGGCAATGACCAAGGTCTCTGCCCGTTGGGTCCCTAGAAAACTCACAAAGCCTCACGCCCCATGATCGAATTCAACGTCATCAAAGTTCCGAGGAGCTGCTGCTCCTGTACAACCAAGACCCGGCAGGATTCGAGTCATGCATAGTGACAGGTGATGAGACGTGGGTCCATCACTGGGATCCCAAGACCAAGCTCGAAAGCATGGCCTGGAAGCACAGGGGCTCTCCGATCCCCATCAAGTTCTGGACCCAACCGTCAGCCGGGAATATCATCGCCACCATCTTCTGGGATTCTGAGGGAGTGTTGATGGTGGACTATGCGCCTCGTGGAAGGACCATCACAGGCCAATATTACGCTAAAGAAATGGCTGGGTTGAAGAAGTGCATCCGTCAGAAGTGGCGTGGCCAGTTGACACGCGGTGTCCTGCTCCTCCACGACAACGCCCCTATCGACAAGGCCAGAGTTGCACAACCTTCCCTGTGCGAGTGCGGATTTGAGGAGCTCAACCATCCCCTGTACAGTCCAGATCTGGCCCCCAGCGACTACTTTTTATAGCGCCAGCTCAAGGCTGCACTGCGTGGACGCCGGTTTGGGGACTATGAAGATGTCCAGCTCGCCGTCCAGGAGTGGATTGAACAGCAGTCGGGAGATTTGTGGTTGTCGGGAATTCGAAGCCTCGGGGACAAGTGGTGCAAGTGCATTGAAGTCGAGGGTTGTTATATTGAAAAATAATAAAACACTTTTCCTCATATCTCGTTTGCTTATATCTGAATTGCAAAACTTATTGACCGCTCCTCGTATAATTGGCAAAGTCCTCCAAATGATAGGTAGGTAATTATATTGTTGGGACAATAGCGTCATAACTATTTAGCCGATTATAGCGAAATTTTAAACTCCTATACTGTTTTAAATTCTCTTTCAAATGATATAATTTCCAAGTCATCTCAAAGCTAACTGATGAATTTTTACATACAAACTAAGAGAATTTTTCTTGTTTTTTAACTTTTCCCCCAAAATCACGTTTTTAAAATATAGTATTAGGGGTAGAACCAAAATATGCATGCAGTCCATATTTACAATCATGTCCCTTGTTTTTCATGATTGCTTCAAATCTTTTTGTGATGCTGGAGACCAAATTTTGATGATATCTTGACTGATAGTCCTCCATTTTTGTTCAATAAGTTTACACAACTGCTCACAATTGGATGGCTTTTGTTTATCCACCGCCTGTTTTATTATCGGCTACAAATTCTCTATTGGGTTAAATATGGCGAATTCCAGAGCCAATATTCCAAAAGTTTAATGTTATTTTTAGCGAAGAACTTTGTTATTGCTTTGGCTGTTACAAAGTGCACCACCATGCTAAAATAATACAGTAATCATCACCAAATTGGTCCTGAATTGTTGGAAAAAGGTGCTGATGAAGCACATTTTGGTAGCATCTTGAGTTCATGGCAGTATTCTTGGGCAAAATTGTTAGTGCTCCAGTTATCTTGATAAGAAGTAGCACAAGACTTGGAGTTTCCGGATGCTTCACGACACAGGACTCGTCCACGGGTTCCAAGTTTCTCATAACGAGTGATTTTCCAAACTTAAACAGACTGAAGAACGGAGATTCATCAGTGAATGTCACACTGTACCATTTTCAACAATCCAATGTTTATATTTCCCTGAAAAATGGAGCCTATCCGTAAGCTTTTTATTGGTGATATTAGGCGTTTTTGCAGCCCTTCTGACTTGAGACCTTTATCAGATAGTTTCCGATTCACTGTGCTCGCTGAAGAGTTCACATCTGCCTCTTTTCAATCGGTGGCAAACATCTTTAGCAACCCAGTCTTTGATCTAGGACCTTTCCAGGAAACTATTCTAGCCTTCATTTGAAGCTCTTAGGCGTTTATAAAACTTCTTCCCATGGGCATAACCAGTCTGTTGAAGGTCATTAATGGTCCTAAAGATGGTCCTCCTTAACAACTATCTCCTACCACTTCAGGCCACTTCGGTGCAGAGCAACAATGTTGGCACGTTTTTCATTGGAAAGATCGATTTATGGAATTGAAAAATATCCTAACATTACGAAATAAATTATAATTACACATCATCCATTGAATAACAAGGCTTCAGGAATTGAAATTCACCTTGGAGAGGAACTAAAACTCATCTCGTACCTGAACTGAAATTCACCCCGTACGGGAACTAAAACTCACCTCGCACAGGAATTGAAGTTCACCTTGGACAGGTACTAAAATTCACCTCGTACAGGAACTGAAGTTCAGCTTGGAAAGGAACTAAAACTCACCTTGTACATTAACTGAATTTCACTTCGTACAGGAACTAAAACTCACCTCGTACAGGAACTGAAACTCACCTCGTACAGGAACTAAAACTCACGTCGTGCAGGAAAATAAACATATACATATATTAGTCTCAAAATTTGGCCCATGATTGTATACCGTAAGACCTTGTACAGGCAGTGGGGCCCAGAGGAAATGCTTCTCAAGGCTTTAGAGCCAGTAGGGCCCTTAAATAATACAGACATCTCCGTCAGAATTTTTTAGAAATTCCATTTGAGGAGAGGGGAGGTTCTAAAGCCCGTGACTCACCACACAAGGGTTGAGGGAGGGAGTCGACACGGTGGGGAAAGAGGAGAATCACAATGAATAAACAAACGGATAATTAAAAGGACGACAGATAAAAGCGACAACCACACTAACTTTAAAAGGTAGAACTAGACAGAACTATTGTCACCTCTAATAACAAAGACCACAGTCACTCTGAGTCTAAATTGAATCCTTCCCACCTATCCATGACCGAGGGCCTCAGGCAAACATGGTGCACCACATAGGCGAGGAAACTGATTACAGTAGAGGTGCACAAACAAGGAAACATAAGCATGTGCCCTCATACACATAAAACTGCATGTCTGCATCCTAACTAAGGTCATTTGTTTAGCATTTTTAAAGGATTCCATTTTTAGAAATGGAAGCAGAAGCTCTTATGCCGGGTCGTCTATGTAATCCCAATTAAAACTAGAGATAAAATAAGGTTTGAATCGCTCAGACTCATTTAAGCCCAAGTCTTTTTTTATGTTTTAGGATGCTACCTGTGACGTTTAATATCACTAATTTATAGAGCCAATTCCACCACCATTCTGAGAGCACTACCTGCGCTACTCTGTCGAAACCCCAAACAGACTGCTTTGAACTTCGTAAGAAGTCCAAGGATTTGGCAATTTAGAATAATCAAGATTTCATTGGAAGTGATTATATGAAACGTCTCACTGGTGAAAATTATATTCTGATTTAATATTTCCTTAGTTATAAAAATATTTATCCGTAATATTTCATACGGGTTTGAAGTACATTAGCACAGTAAATTTGACGTGGGGACTTGAGTTTGTCTCGAATGAAAGTTTGGAGGTCAAGGCCTTACCAAGGGGCGAAAATGTATATGACTCATCTTAGAGTATCCGAGCGATGCAAGAGTACGGATTTACGACCAAGTCAGAGATAAAAGAGAGGTGGATTCACACGCTTCCTTTGTATCAATGGAGAAGACACTGCTTGGAGAATCTAACATCAGTAATGTGTGACGACGACTCCTTCCTGCGGAGAGATGCAGGGACTTGTGCTTCTGCGCAAGCTTGCATCCCATCTTTGTATATCCCAAGTCGTTTGAATTGGACACCTTTTATTGCCTGGAGAGAAGTTTCCTTAGGAATGTAAATCTCCCTCGGTAACAGAAAAGATTGAAGAGTTTGCTCTCAGATTTCTTCGTTATGCTACGTTTCCGGCGGAACTATGATAATAGTAACATGAATGCATTATTACCTTCTTAAAGGCTAGGGGTTTTCACTGAGGGCTTGACTATCGACTAAGGAAAATCCTGAGAGAAGAAATGAGACATATGAGAATCTTTCATCTTTTTCACGGGTGCTCATCTGGGTAGATGATTAGAACAAGCTTCTGGCTTGGAAAGTACACCTAGAGGAACTGACACCTTGATTAAAACTCTCTACTCCTATCGTGTGTGAAACTTTTTTCCGCACTTGCTAGTCACCTGGCGGGGTTATGTGAACATAAGGTTAATTCACACACAAGCACCCACAACACTGAATTTAGCGAAATTTGAATTTACCGGCGAATTCAAGCTGCAAAGTTGCGTTCAGCCCTTGGTCACATGATGTTCCCTACCTTATGATACACGCAGTTCGCGATCTGTAGGTTTCAAGCGATTAATGCTAGTTTTTACATTGCCATTCCTAAAATTGACGATAAAATTTTCGGTATGTCGTATCACTTGAACAGGATCGGAGTAAGGCTGTTGCAAATGGTCTTTAACGCCGTCCACTCGAATGAAGAAAGAAAGAGATGCAATGAGATCTCTGAGGATATAAATTGCCCACCTTTCTTTTTGTAATGCGAGAGTGGGCCAAATCTGACCCAAGATACACCTAAAGGTGGTGATGAATTACCCGGAAAGAGGAGGTTCGAGGAGGCAGCAATGACGTCACCGGATCTGCACAGACAGTTTCATAAAATATATGTCGTTTTGATTCTTCAAATTCTTAGTTTCATGATTTTTTTAGACCAATGAGTAATAAGAGAAGGAATATTGTACATGGGATCGATGCTTTGGCATACAAGGAAGCCTCAAATCGTAATGTACTCGTTTTATAAGCCCCTTACTCTCGGAGTACCAATAGTTGAATTTTATTTGTTCGGTAACACTGGCACGGGTTAGCACAGATTTAGCGTTTATGGTTGCCAGAAGAAAAAAACGGTCGAGTATGTATGGTTAACAAATGAGCATAAAATGCGAGCTGGGAAGGGGACCTATGATGCCACATGTATTTTTTCAAACCATTCAAAGGAGGGGGCACCATGCTGGACATTGGTAATGGTGTGTCGTTGTATTTTAGACCGTTGCACTGAATGCTAGTACGAACCAACGACAAACAGTTGTATTTAGCCATGGCCTAATTAATACCAATGCGAGGGCCTTTTTGAAGTTTTGATTCCCTGGGTATGCAAGGCGATTTAGGGCATTGAAAACACCTCCCCGAAAGGATAAAAAAATGTATGAACCTGGTTTTCATGTTGATCCGTTTAAATTAATCTGAGAATCACCGGGATTAATTGCGACCTTTGGAAAGTTGAGTATTTCTGGGCGCTCAAATTTGCCAAAATGTTCTGGGTCTTCGCTTTTAACGTCTGTAATCGCAGATTAACATACATCTGCAGGTGATGAAATCTCTTCAGATACATGAATCGTATGTGTTTCCTTGCCATCAATCCTGTTCTAATTATTTTGTGAGAATCACTTTCTAGTAACAGTTTTCTTTATCTTGAATTGCTCAAGCAACTGTAATGCTTTTAATTACTTTCTGTAAATCTCGGCTGGGTGTACTTTCTTAAGAAGTGATCACAAACTTTCAAAATGTTACTAATACAAATATTTAAAATGCTTAAAACATATATGAATAAAAAATGTATTCGTTTAGATCATCCTAAACATATGGGTGGATAAGGTGAACGGATTTCTTGCTGATCTTATTTAAAGTTTCGCAGCAAAGTGTAAAACATTTTAATGTTCATTCGTTTGGAAAAGGAAGGGAACGATGCATTTATACTGATCCCGAAAACAGGCAGGTATGATGTACACGAATGTTTGCCTTCGAGGTAAATAAGCTTCGTCCGCCGCCGTCTTGGATGATGAACCGCGTGAAAGTGAGAAGGAATTTTATCGCAGTAACGCCTGGCTTTAGTGTGAAAATCAGGAACCGCATTGCAAACAAAGTCTGAGTTGTAATCTCTCCGGAAAGCGGTTTTTGAGCAAGTTTCCCAGTGGAAATTTATTCGCTTACGCTAATTTCTTGCAAAAAGTAAGATGTAATAACCCTCACATACACTTTTTGAGGAAAGAGAAAGAGAGGGAAGAGGGAGATAGGAGAGAAAATCTATTGATTTCTCTAAGCTAAGAAAGAAAAGAACTGTCACTAATTACTTTGGAATTAATGGCGTTTCAGCTTTTCGTGATAAATCTTTCAAAATATTTTTAGGGAAATTTTTACGTAAGGGCAATTTGAGATGGTATTTTTGAATTCTTGATTTAAAGTAAGAATCTATGTTCTTTGAAGTTTATAAGACCCTTACACTGTCAAATGGCTTTTGAAGCCTGACTCCTCATTCCAAAAGAATTTTATTTCTTCCTTTAACTATTCCACTTATCACTGTGTTAACTTTCCTTTCGCCACTTCCCCACACCTTTGTTACATCCTTGCTTAAACATGCCTTCATCTGATTACACCAGTTACATTTTTTTTTACAATAATTTTGAGGAAACTTTAAAAGTTTTTCCTTTCGAAATTTGGAACCATGACCTCTTATAAGGTTTGGTGACCTTCCCAATTATTATTCGAATATTCTAATTTATCAAGCTCTGACATCCCGCTCATCAAATTTCTTAATTTCCACTCCTTTTATCAATTTTCACTACTGTCGAAGTTTAGTAAGTGGGTAAACCCAGTCCCACTTCCTGGACATATATTTTATTACCGCACCGAGGGGAATCGGAGGTGAAGTGTATCCAATACACCTACCTTAGCCACTTCCGGTGAATAAGAATAACCTCGGTGCGTACCTTTTGATCAAAACTAAGATGATAATCCCTCGAGTGTGTCCCCACTCAGTAAAAGCCAACCATGGGTAGATCGGTGTAGTATTGAGATTTAAGCCGAGTGGATTGCTTAAGAATTGCTAAAGGATCGTCCAAATTAGTTAAAAACACAGATACAAAAATAATCTTTAATCTACCGGAATTTGAAATAAGCAACAGCGTATATAAATATAAATATAATTAATCTTGCACCTAATAAATAAGTCTACAAAAATGTCGTAGGGATTACTTGAAAATTACTCACTGGGATGCTTGCGTCTTAAAGACACCCGACAGCATGGATGGAATAATATTATTGAATTAAACACTAAATTAAGTAAGCATTTCTAATACTCGAGGTTACGGGCTCGGGATGGGAATTCTAGTTCCCAAATAAACTGGTGAAGTTAGGGGAGGGGATAATTCAATTAACGATACCTTTGAGTTCGTAAGTATTTTTGAAGGGGCCGGTGAAGATCTTCTTCTGGTGACGATGATCGCACCTAGTCCGGCCGTCCGAGGTTACCGAATGAGAGGGTAATCCTAGACTGGGATATACGGATCCTATGCCGGATCACGAAGGTGAGCCAAACGGTGACTCAAATCGGACTTCTTCCTCGAAGTACCTGTCCGATTATTCAGCCCCTGGAGTGGGTAACCAAAACCGATTACCTAGCTACGTCTAGGATAATCCGCAGAGGGAGGTCCTGTGTAACCTCAGACTCTGAAGAGGGGGGGGAAGGCTGCAAGAAGTTTGGCACCTACAAGAACCGTGACGGTAACAACCAATTCCCCGAGAAGTTCCTTCCTTGCAGCGGGCGAACGGTTTCCTTTGTGGATCTGGCTCCACACAAACTCGACGTAGGTCCAAGATCTTCTGCCTGAATCCAGGGAGAAGTTTTCCTTTTATTTCCCTCGCGAGCAGAAACCGAGAGAGACAATCGAATTCTCGTAAAATCCGTATCGTCGCGCGAAAGAGCTTTTTTCATCTTTGGACAGACAGTATGTCCTTCACGCCTCCGCGCCATCTAGGAGTTTACGGTGGCGCGAAAAAGGGCGACAGAGAATTCGAAGCGAGGGCTGCATTTAGAGATACGAGAGGGCACGCAGCTTGTGTCGGAGTATTTCTACGTACACTTATGTACGCGGTATTTAGACTTCTACAACTACCAAGGGTGTGGTTGGTTCAACCTATCCTGACTACCACTGCAGAGAAGGCAAAGTAAAATTTATTATTTATGATCTCACACCTTGAGGTGGTTGACCTTAGAAGTGATGATAGGTTGTGCATATGTTGTAGTCTTTTTTTTCAGATATCTGGCTACTTTTGTTTGATGATCTTGTTGGTCTAGTTTAAGCTTGGTTCCATCTAAACTTGATAGTCATTGAAAAATTATTCTGACTTGCAAAGAGGGTTAAGTGCGCTCATTTAAGTCAGTAAATTCCAAGTTCAGAACAGATATGTTCAAGCCATTTAATGGGGAAATAAATGTAGCATGAATTAAGAAGGTCAATTTGGTTGCGTAGTTGCCTAAGGTGACATATGTGGTTAGTTTTGTCCTATTTGTGAAGAAGATGCTTTAGCACTGAATTTAGAAATGGAGGTAGAAATCTGACATATTTATCAAAAAATAGATGTGAAATTAAAGACTACGTTAGCTTAGGGTCTATTTACAGCTAGTGTGAAATTATTACAGAAAAGGTGGTATTGTGGAAGATTTGATGTATTTTCAAATTAAATTGTTACATATATTAGCTGGATTATCTGGTTTTAAACCTGAAGCGTTTGAAAAATTACTAAATTGACTTCTATTAATTTTTCCCAGAGTCTGTTAAGGTATAATTGAAGCAAGTCCAGGGTGTCGTTGCATTAATAGCCAGAACAAGAATTTTACCTGCCAATTTAGGGATTAATATTGCAGATGTGACAAAACCTTTTATCGTTATTACCAGACAAGTGCCTAGAGGTACTGCAAACAGGAGAAGAAATGAAGAAGTCCAAATATTTCGAAGCAAATGCTTTAAATGTAAAAGGCCTCAGATGATACGATCTTTTACAGCAGAGAGGAGTAAGAGTATGTGTTATAATTGAGATAAAGTCATTTACATTTCAACTCACTGCACCGATCGATCTAACCAGGAAAACCAATAGAGGTGAACTTTTTCGCTGGTAATTACCCGCTCAAATGAGTGAAGGCACACTTATCTGAAATGTCAGTCATTGAGAGTGAAGTTGTAGGAAGAACTGTAAAAGATTCGGTGGATAATGGGTGCTGTACAACAATTGTTACAGCTAATCTGTTAGGTGATTGCGAATAAGGAAGTACTGTTGTTCATGAAGGAAGTGAAATTATGTGTAAGGGCCCATGTATAGTGAATATGAAAGTAAGGGAAAGAGAGTTGAGAATTCTCGTCATGCTTTACAAGATGGTAATTAACGCCATTGTAGGAGTTTTTGAAATGATGGGATAGAGATGTTAGGAGCTGCCTATGTTGGAAAGGGTATGACTGAATTTGGTGCTCTGCAGTGTGCTGCAGGTGTGAAGCCTCTTGTGAATGCAAATGTGGAAAACAAGGGATTGCAAATAAAGATATCTTGTTAGATAAAGATTTCAAAGCTATAATTAATGGAAGTTTTGGGAGGGTGCGTGGAAGAATAATCATAATCCTGTTTTGAAGAATATGGTAAGTTATATGATAAGAAGTTGGAAGGAGAGAAGGAGGGTATTTTGGTAGCATAAAAGTAGAATGTTTAAATTGAAATTTGCCTTTAATGTGGTGAAAAAGCCCAGTAAAAATAAAATACGGTCTGTACTTGACTGTAGAGTGCTAATCATTCACGATGACTGTCCTAACGGGGATGAGATTACCGATCTATGCAATGAAAGATTAAGGAAGTGGAGAAAAACAAAGGATAATATGGGGGTTATTGATTTGAAACCTGCCTTTTAGCAAATTAGAATTAAAGAGAAATTGTGGAAGTACCAACATGTAAATTATAATAGCAGAACGTATTGCTTTACAAGATTAGGTTTTGGTTTGAATTGTGTACACTGAATCATGTCCAAAATATTGCAGACGGTCTTAGCCAAGAATGATAGAATCAAAGAGTCAACAAGCTCATATATGGCTGGTATATTGGTTAATGAGTCAAAAATGTCTACCAGAGAGTTGCAGGGGCACTTAAAGCGTTTTAGATTTTTCACAAAAACCCTGAATCATTGTATGGGGGAGGGAAGGGTGTTGGACTGAAGTTAAAGATAAAAAAGGCTGGGGACCTTTTATTATTTAGATGGAATGAGATACCACATCTACCGGAGCTTTGTACCAAAAGGATATTATTTTGAATTTGTGGGAAATTAGTTAGGCAATTTGTAATTGCAAGTTGGCTTCGAGTGTTATGCAGTTATATCAAAAGAAAAGCACAAGATACTGGATGTGAGGATTGTATAGGAGATAAGGCTTTTGCAATGATGAGGGAAACTTTTTGGTTAAGGTAGCAAAAGAAGATCCAGTGAAAGGAAAGTGATTTGTGTAAAAGGGAAGCGCAGTTTTGTGGTATGATTATAGTACAGGGTGTCGGAAAAGTAACTACGCAGTGGGAAAAGGCATAAGTAAAGTATAATAAAAGTGAAAGTTGATTTATTATATTGCAGTTTCTCCTACAGTACATGTTAGAAAAGTCCCTCAAAGGACTGAAAGACAAGTCTGAACACGTGAGATTTTGCGTTATACGTTACGTAATCTGTACACGACGGCCTGAATGCATGTCTGTACTCGACGCTGTATATTGTTTGCATGGATTTAAGTAAACATTGGCCCAGACACCCTTAACCGAGTTAAAGCGCAGTTCCGTATTGGCCTTCTCATAATGGAGTCGAAGATTGAGTAGTGAATATTTCTGGGTGAGCATCGGTTCCGTAACGATAAGAAATTCAAACATAACGGGCAACAAAAGTTTATTGCGCAATTTCGAGAAGCACATATGCCCCCACATAATGTCGTGCGAAATTTGAGAACCAAAGTTCTCCAAACGGTGTGTTACAGACGCTCATCGAATTGGTAAGAAGCCCTCAACCTCATAGGACAAAGTTGTTGAGATCGAGGAAATGATTCTGAATGTCAAAAAAAGTTTGTAAGATGATTATTTCATCAGTTACATTTATCGAAGAGTAGTGCGCATGGTATTCTGTGAAAGATGTTGAAGTTTTCTCCATATAAGGTATCCGTAGTGCACAATTTGAAGGAGCGTGATCCTCAGTCCCGCATTGATTACTGCAATTGGTTGCTGAACTTTCTTCATGAGAAAGGTGAGGACATCCTTGATGTAACCTTCGTAACTGATGAGGCATGGTATCATCTTTACGGATACATGAGAAGCCAGAATACCTGTGAACTCTACATGATTATAAACAGGGTAGAAGATGATTAAGACAAATAGGAAGCTTAAATGATTTTAGCGTTCAAATGGAAACATTGGAGACCTGATAAAAAGAATTTAGTATAAAGTTAAGTTTAAAGCTAGTTTCAAACACTAAAACTAAGGCTGACACATTGAAGAACAGAGTTCCAAAAAGTGGTTCAGGGTAATCACATGAGAAATGCTATTCACTGTTTTGAATAGCTATGAATTTAAAGAAAACTCTTCACATGTATCATTTTAGTTGAGCTTTCGCTAGCTCGAGAGTTAGACCTTGCTGTGACTAAAAGTGATGGAAAGAAAGTTATTCAGATTCATGATAAATCTCAGATGACTGAACCTACTCACGCACATGGTTCATTAAAAAGGATTATGTGGGTGTAACACATAATCTGGATAAAACTTACTTATCGGTAGTTGACTGGACTTTGCGATTTGCAGTATGGAGGGAGTTAAGATTGGAAACAGCTGATTGCATAGTGTCTGTACTTAATAAACTTTTCTTAAAAACGGGACCAGTGAATGTAATGCTTATGGAGAATGCCGTCATTTTTAAGTCAGAATTAATGTCGCAACTGTATAGGAAGTGGAATGATTAAAGGTACTTCTGTGCTGCATGCCGACAAGGCGGAAATAAAATAGTGGAAAGACATCAGAGAACCATAAATTGAGTGCCTGAGAGGGGTAATATGTTATCACAATAAAAGGTATTCTGCTATTATATCTCTCCTAAAGTGTACCAGGATGAAAGCTATGTTTCATGAAGATCAATATACCAGTATGACTGGAGGCATCCAGCACTAGGTCCTTCATTGAAGAAAAACACAACGGAGGTTTCACTTCATGTGGGGAAAGAAGTGTGAGTGAAGCCTCCACAAGCCTGATGCATATCACGGTGGAAAAAGGGGAGAGTGACAGATATTATTATAGACAATAATGGAGCTATAGATGGTGTGCCTCATCATGTGGTTGACATTAGAAAAATAGTATTACCACCAGAGGAGGCGATTTCTAGTTAGGCAAGTGAGGAGAAATTACTTGTGATAGATAATGGAAGAGATGATGAGGATGAACTACAAGAATTCGGTGCTACAAGGTACCCTCCTAGAGCTAAGCGGCCACCCATCTAGACTGATGATTACAGTTTAGAATAGTTAGATACTGTATGTCCATAGTTTTTTAGTTTGTTTAATTTTTACTATTGTTTTGGTTGTTATATTTCCCAACTTTTTATTAACCCTGTGTCCCTGGAAATCACACTAAAAGAATTACTGTCCATACCCATAACCATCAATCTGATAGAAAGATTTGGATGAGTGGCTTCTATATACTGCAGTACTTGTAGATCTCTTCGAGGCAGAAATCCAACAGCTACTAGTTGCCGACTGCGTAAAATACTCTGTTGTCTTCGAGGACTAGTTGAAACAACCGAGGGTTGCGATGCATCTCATCTCTATCACCTACATGGTAGCTTTTGCTTGTCTTGGCTCAGCTGGACAAGAGGAAGAGACTCAGAATGAAGAGACTCCCTATTTTAGGCCGAACCCTGGCATTGTTTAGTAGCAGCGAGGGTACTGAAACACTCTTGACGCTATCAACCTTTCCTTAGAATAGCCATGGGGTAGGTTCCTCAACAACATCGGTAGACTTTTCCTTTGTTAAATATAACGAAATAGTGAATTAAGGCAGCCATAACAAGGCTCGTGAGATGGCTGCTTTGCAAGAAGAAATAGCCCTGGTTTTAGCCAGAAATCAGTACGAATCCTCTTTGCTAAGCTTGTAAAAGGAATCTAAATATGCGCCGGCGGCACATCGTTCATAGATGTGAAGTTTAAATTAATTTCTCTATATAGTATTTATGATTCCATATAAGGTTTTTTAAGTTCAAACTACTATTTTCTATATGAATTTGTTCATTAAGGTTTAATTCCCCTACACAAACCACGGTTCTGATATTTAGAGTTAAGATTTTGTATTAGAGTCTAGGTCAATCTTTCCCTTTTTTCACTGGCCCTCTTTCTATTTTTCCTTTCTCCATTCTCTCTGCATCATCCCAAACTTCTCCCCTGAAAATCACGATCTCGAAGAGCAAGACCTCTGCTTCTCAAGACCTCGAGAAACTAATCGGGAAAAAAAGAAAAAATAAGCGACAGCAATGAAGAGGGTAAAGACAATTATGGTACAATATAGGCCAAAAATAATAAAATATAGTCATGTAAACGGCTCAATATTACCAGTTATTGCCAAATATAGATAGAGTCTAAGCTAGGTTAGATATAAATATAGCCAAAAATAGTAGAATATAGACAAATTCTAATTATTGGTGGTAAATTACAACTATTACACAATATATTGAAAATACAGTCGAATATATTGAGGATAGACCGATATATGCCGAAAAAACGACAGAAATTAGCAAATATAATTTAATAGAGGTAGATGTAGTCCTAATATAGAAAAATATATCTCTGTATAGCCAAATATAAGTCAAATGCAGCTAAATATAGCTTCGAGAAAGCTTACAATAAAAAGACTGATTTAAAACCATAAAGGAACGACAAATAAACGAGGCGGCGCCGTCAAACGAAGTTTTAGAAGCGTTTGACAGAGAGAAAACAGAAAAGTTATTCCATTTGCATATTTCAATCACCTCCCAAATTCCTTCGTGTTCGTCTCCGTTCCGTTCTTGACTCCCAATTCGGGAGGGTAAAGAGTTCTAAACTCATTCCTACCTGTCTTTTATTCACTATGAAGATGCCACGAGCTGACAAATTTCGATGCTTTTTTGTTATTCTTCAAGATCTGCAATAGTATAATTTTCTTTGTTTTTATATTTCATTTTTTGCTTTGTGTGTATATTATATAATTTCTCCAACAGTTCGAATAAAAATTATTCTTGATTACAGACAAATAATGAATTAATATTTGGTTATTTTATTGAGTAGTTTAATACTTTTGGGGGAATATTACTAGTTTACATCAGATATAAACACTTGTGCGATCAGGACAGATTCATTTGGTTACCCAACAGGCTCTTAGCCACCATGTTTCTCGTCCGTTTGTTTTTATACCATCCACCCAGTTGCACCACGAGATTTCCCACCTCTCTTTCCCAAAGTATTTTCAACTGGTTGTCAGGTAAGGAGTTTCTCTCGTGAGGTGTTTCCTTTTCCCTAGCATCATCCATGAAAGCATTGTACAGGATGGACTAAAAGTGTATATACAATATATATTTTGATTTGCTTATTATATCAGCTATTTTATTGCTTACGCAATTTTGGATTACTTTGTTTATGTTTTTTTTATATTAAACAATGTCATGAATGGAAAACCTATACGAAAGGGAATTTAAAGAGGACCCCTTCCCCCTCCGCCATATAGGTCGTCTCGGTCTTAATACTAAGCTAGTTAGATCTAACCTTGTAAAAATTCATACATAAGGAGTGATAACACATGTATAAATCTGATTTTCCTTTGAAAACGTTGCAAGGTTTAAGGCGGAGGATGCCACCTTGGCCGACTTCTCGGGAATGAGATTACTTCAACTGAAATTCAGGTTTGAACTCCGAAAATGATAATATGATTATTTTTAGTCAACTTCTAGCTGATTTTAATTGCCAAATTAGGGCCTTTATTTTAAAAGTACCCGATTAATTCACATGAGTATGATCGAATGACATCTTTTATAACTAGCAGCATAGCAGAATTAGAAGCTTAAGTATTAGACCTATTATGTGCTCTTGGTTTGCTAGTTTGAGTTAAAAGGACAAACTGTGAATTGTTAAAGTTGGATGGATGTTTTTATACTTAATGCACAGCCTTGTTAAAATCATGTAAAACCTCTTTCAAATATCCGATTTTTTAAGGAAACTTCGTATCACGTAATCGGTAGGTAGCGTTTAATACACACATGTAATCTGCAATGAATTTAGAGGATTAAAATGATATTAACAAGATTTGCGGTTATAAAGGGATACGAATTATGGCAACGAGAAATTAAAGATTAAATTTGATGGTCGGGTGAGCACAGAAATTTTTAGACGTGCTGAATTCTTCAAACAGAACAAACAAACATAAAGATTCTGTGTGTATGTGAGTAGAGGTCGAAGAACAGACGCTATGTTGAAAATTAAGGATGAAAACACGAACAGCTGATGAGGATGATTGCGTGTGAGTGAGCCGACTGCAGGGCGCAAAGTTCTTGGCGAGCAATTAGAGAGGCGAGACGAGACTCGTATTAATGAATGAAAGCAAGCAAAGTGTTGTGTCTTTGAAGGCAGGAGAGCAAGAGAAGGAATGCGACTGGAGAGTACGTTTGCGTGTTTGTTCTTTTCTCTCGAAGGTGAATTGTTCTCTCTGCTCATTCGTGCAGGCGATTTTTTTCGCTTCCCAATTAGGGAGAGAGTTTTCTGGTGAACTTCCTGTTGTTAGATTCCTTCCAATAGAGGTTGCTTCAAAGGGTCTCCTTCTGGTAGTTTCTGGGGGAAATTAAGACGACGACGCCATAAGGCCTCGAGCAGCAAGCGCTCGTGATAGCTAGAAGGCTTTAGACAATGGAATTTACTAGCCAGTGTGAATACTGGTTGCTAGTCTGGTGAGAGCAAAGAGCAAGCCATTTATTTTCCTCTTGAACCATGTCCCGTCAAATCTAATAAAATAAATACATGCACGAATATTATACAGAATAGATTTACTAATAAACTAGGACTCATGGCATTTTAGTTTCAAACATACGTTCTAATCTCTTTATTTGTCTATACAAGAACCAGTTTTACTGGAGTTGCAAATTCTAACAGTCTCACAGTCCAATGTGCTCATTCTAAATGATTAGTTAAATCATAAAATGCTTCATATGCTTTCATGGGTAACTAAAGGTTCTCTTTAAAAACAAGTCACAGGCAAAATAAATGACTATATTAAGGTAATTAAATGGCGATGTAGGCAGAAAGCATTATTCTGTGTATACCATCATCAACATATTCATCATTATGTGCGTATCGCATTCATGTGGAGGGAAAGGGGTATTATATAACGCATTAATTCATTTTCATCGTTCCACCATTGATTTTAACTTAATACTCGTATTTATTGAATTTTATCTTCCACCTCCTCGTTTTGGGACTATATGAATATAAGTAAACAAGTAAATATTTCTTTCATATATTTTTACTTATTATTTATTCATCCGTTCTGTTAGTTTTATCGTGTCCCTCACTTTGGTTTCAGCTCTTATCCAAGAATACTTACGGGGTGTTTTTGTGTTCTGGGTTTTCATAATTTTATATAATTTATTTGTTATTTTACAAATAAAAATATCAATGGCGACAAAATGAGTTAATGGGTGGGTGTGTCGCGGTCCCTGTCTTGTTAGGATGAGTAATCCAGGTTATGTACAAATCGAGTGTGGGTATGGAATGTGAAGGAATAAGTGACGTGAGAAGAGTGGAATGGTAGTCAAATCTCTTTAAAACAGGGAGTGTGCAGATGCTTGCTCACTGCGAGGCAAACATGAAGGTAAATGAAGAGTTTGTGTCGGGTAGAGTGAATGGTGTGCAGTCGGGTGTAGATTAGTGTGGTAAAAGTAAATATGTCATGGTAAGGTTTTTTTCATAAGTTACTATGTCGGTCTGTTAGATTGTAACCATTTTACTTTTCAATGAGTTTTTTGGCTTTTTGGCAATAACATCGTAACCATTCGGCCGATTTGAACGAAATTTAAAACCCTGATGTTGTTTTCATTCTCTTTCGAATGATATAATTGCCAAGGTCCTCTCAAGATGAGTCCGTAAATTATTAAAAGTTTTGTAGGTCTTAAGGATCATATGTTTTCCTTTTGGCCTGATTAATAAATAATTAATAAATAATTCAACCACTTCAACATTTTTGCTGCCAAAGCGAAAAAAAAATAAAATTTGACTCATTTGATGATGTGGTAAGCAGCTGGACCAGATTCTTAAACTCATTTTAATGAGAGGCGAAAAATATGAACTCGTATTTTTTCCTCGCTGGGTGTATGAGCGTGAAATGAGGGTATGGAAGAAGAAGGAAAGATATCGAGTGAAAGCAATACAATCATACAACATGAGATGGTTGTTTGGGATGCAAAAAGTTAATAGAGAGAAAGGAACGAGTAGGTAAATGATGTGTATGGTATAATGAAGGGCGCGAATGAGGTTGTGACTGAAAGTGCTCTGAAGTGGTGGGGACATAAAGAAAGAATGAATGGAAATAGATGTGTAAAGAGAACAGAAGAAAGTGAGTCTCACGACGTGAGAAGAGGTGGAAAATAGTAGTACTCTCTGAACTCTTAATCATCTAATCTTTAGGTTACTTTGACAACATAATTGTTTTCAGTCATGACGACCGTAACCATTTTAAAAGTCTCAGTCAAGTACTTGCTGAATTTCGATTTGCCTCTCTAAAGTTAACATGAGAGATGTAGTTTCTTACTAGGAATTATTAGTGTGCTAGATGCTAGACCAAATCCAACTAAAATTAGACATTTTGGTCAATTATCTCATTTCAAAAATAATCGATATTAGGTAGAACTTTATTGGCTTCATAAGTTTCTATCGAAGCTTTATCACCACTTTGGTTTGGATATTGCTACACAATAATTAAAAAAGTCCTTGTTCAGTGAACACAAATAAATTACAAGCACTTGAAACACTACGGATTTTGCAAAGGTTTGGTTTCTCACGGGGGAGGGGTACCTTCCGTAAAGTTAACGTGTGATAAAATAAGTTCCGTCCAACAAACTTAATGTTCTACTTTTCCAGCAGGTGTCATTAAAACGTCTTTTCTATTGCGTGTAGGTGTGCTGAGATGGAAGTGAAAAGAATCGAGATCTCTGCTCTCCTGCGCGCGAGCCCGCCAAGTCCGAAATCACCAATCGACTCAATGTTAGACAAATGGCCGACCACAGAGTTGCGGAGAGGCTCAAGAACGGGGAAAGACCTCAAAAATCGACCTTCTTCAGGCATACCTCAAGTTGTCAACTGCTTAACTGTGATAAATGCCTTCGAAAGTGCTGGGAAGCTCTAACTGACTGCGCTCACGAAGAAGAAAAACATCTCGGTGGCCATCATGCCCAAGTCCGTCAAGGAGGAGGGCGGCAAGAGCTTGAGGTGCGTGGAAAGGCTTCTGTCCACTGACCGTATGTGAGAACAACGTCGGGAGCACTGTCGTCGCCTCCTCAACGACTTGAAGCGTCGATTTTTTATGATAAAACCTTCACGGTAGAAACAGTCATGAACAAACAGAACAACCGTGAGGTCAGGTTGGGCCGAGACATCTTCCAGGTCCACAACGTGTCCTGGACCAAGCACCCAGCCTCCATGATGATACTGAGCGTTGTGGCTTCGAGTGGCGAGAATATGCCGCCGGTGTGGTTCGCAGCCAGTTAGAGGATCTTGATAAGAAAGACTAGGAAGAAGGCAGAGTACATCCTTCAGCAGGACAGTGCCCCAACCCACACGGACAAAACTTTGCCAGAGTAGTTGGGATCGAACATGAACTTCTGATCTAAAGAGTTTTGACCACCGCAGTCGCCTAACCTCAGCGTGTGAGTGTTGTAGAGAACAAGACTTTCAAAGTCCACTACAAAAACGTCAACGAGCTGAAGTCCTCTGTCAACCGTGTATGGGCCAGCATGAGGAAGGACTTCGTCCGCAATGTGTGCGCAGCCTTCAGTTCATGTCATGAGCGCGTGTTTGCCATTGATGAATATTACAATTTAAACACTATTTATATGTTAGAACAATAAGAAAAACGTGCCTAACTGCATCAAAACTATCATTGTGTCCTTTGTTGAGAGCATTAGTTAGTTAGTCGTCATAACGAGTGTAACAGTACTTTTTCAATACCCGGTCTATCTTGGCCAGTCTTTCCTGCCTTGAACATCTAGGCAAACTTTCAAAATACTGGAGGTTGTAGTAAATTTGACGGTTTCCAAAACAGGAAAAAAACGCATTATCTCAGCCAAAAGTAAATGTATTTTAAAAATTAAAAAAATATCAACTAGATAATGGCTGAAAGATACGAGTCTACTTAAAGTTGCCCCCCTTAGCTTCAACGATGGTCTCAAGACCCCTGCAAATATTGTGGCACGCATTTCTTACTGTGTCTCAGGGAAGATCTCCGAACACCTACTTGATCTCCGCTATCAATTCAGCCTTGGAGTTGCAGGAAGAGCAGTTGATGTCTTTTTCAATCACGTCTCATACATATTAAACCATGGGATTTCAATCGGGGGATCTAGGAGGCCATAAAGTGGGGGTGGTAAAGTCGTATAATTTCTCCGACTCTTTTAGAGGTATGGCTTTCCAGTAGCAGCTTTATCAAGCTCTATTTTGACTACATTATCTACCAGGTCTATATGATCATCTGAATTGTGCCTAAGCCCCTTTCCAAAGAAGTGAGGTAGCATGAGGTCACCCGGACTGGAGACACTCCCGAAGACCATCACAATTGTGGCGAACTTGGTCTTCATGATACTTGAAACGTCGCATGGAATGTAAGTAAGCCATATGTTGTTCTCTGGGTTGTGAAATTGAGAGAAGTTCTTTCCGTCTAGGAAGAACCAGATTGGCCACTGCTCAACGAGATGCTTTAGCCTGTTCAGGAAATTGTTTAACTTTTCCAAGCGGTTCTCCTCGAATTTTTCTGTCAGAATTTGTTCCTTGCACCTCTTGGACGAGTGATAGCGAAGGTCACTATTTATAGCCAGCCTCATGGTGGCGACTTCAACCCCTATCTCTCTCGTCAAAGCCTGGATCCCTTCTTCCGGTCTTCAATCACTTTGTCCTGTACTTGTTGGATAATTCCGGCATGCGGACGCAGTCAGAACGTTTGTTATGTCCAATTCTAATGGTCACGATTTCTTAGTCTCCATTCCAGCTATCCATGTCACGTCTTTGAACCTTTATGTTATGCAAAAACATTTAGCAGCAGTTATGATGTCCGCATTTTGATACCCACAGTGAGTAATCACGATGCAGGTAACTCATTTCCAATATTCAGATGACTTCCATTCCTCCATATCAACTAACTTTTTCTCAACTAAAACTTGACTCTGTACGCTATCCAATACCTTTGATTGTTCACCCATATATCCACTTGCTTCCGTAAAATAGGAGACTTTAAAATCGTCAAATTTAACCCGAACACCCTGTACTAACCAATTTCACAAATACCTCTTATGTAAGAACATGTGGTAACGAACAGGAATTGATATTCTAGTACATTTCCCCCCAAATCTAGAGGCAACCAATATATAGTAGTTTTTTCACCGACGATTTCAGCAGATATAATAGAATGGTCGCTATTTATGATCGGAAAAACCTGAACTGTTGCAAATGCCTAGTTAGATAGGACAGCTAGCAATCACAGCCTCGTCTTTAATAGTCTTTGATAATGCTTTTAGCTTCCAATCCAATGCCTTTTAGTCTCTTAGTAAATTATGTGAAATTAAGAATACCAAGATCGTAGTTTATCATCCTTGATCCAAAGACCTCGTAGAGATACAAAATAGAAACAATATTAGAAGCCTTTCGCTATCTCGTAAATTCTACTGATTTAAAAATGGGATGAATAATTGTCACAATCACATTCTGCTATTATCACTGGATACAAAGCATCTATTAGAGACATTACCTATTTTATCATCTATCGTTATGACAAAATAGTACACTTTGGTATTCCCTAAAAGCGAGGAAATTTTTCATTTTTTTTCTAAAATGAACGAATTAAATGGGAGGTTACTAAAATTAAATGCTGCCATCCTACTCCATTTTTTAGCACACATAAATGAGATGATACGGCGTGAAAACCGACATCTTCCTTGGATTTGGAGCATCCGTTTAAACTGGCATAGATCCATGTTAACAAGAAGTGTGCTCCAAAAAGGAGGAACGGTATATTAGCGCGTTACTAAACACACTACCACCTAGAGCATTGCCGAACGCAGAAACACCGGGCGCTTTGTTTAGACACTTTACCAGCGACCTTTGTGTTGGACATAGTACCACCGAGCGCTTTGATGGACATAGAGCCAACGAGCGCTCTTTTGGACACAGTAACACTGAGACTTTTCTTGCATAAAGTATCACCGTGCTCATTATTAGACCCAGTACCTCCCTGTCCAGTACTTTTTACAGGGGCTTAATAGTCTCGGATAAAAGACAGTTGCCTTAAATCTAACCGACTCGTAAATGACTAGAAAAATCCATAATCTAATACTATTGTAACGCTTAAATACCAAATGTATTTCAAATGAAGTAAATTTTAGTCTATGATTCGAATATTCAAACTAGTAATTTCCACTAAATGTCTATTCTTTAGACAGCTTGAAGTTGTTAATGTAAGAACGGAATGTTCTGCAGTTGGGGCTAAAAATCAATATCCGTTAAAGATCTCAATATTAGAAATAACCCAATCTTGCACTAAAGAAATTTCTTATCAGCCTTAATTTTCGTTAATCCTGAAAAGTTATGGATCTCAATGACCAATAAAACAGAATGAAAACATTCTTTTCATAATCCAGCTTTTTATTTATCTCGATGAAAACATAAGGAAGCTCTTTAGAACATAGAGCAGTGTTTCCCAACCTTTTTTAGACTAACGCCCCTTTGGACACTAAATCTTTTGATATCGCCCCCTCTGCCAGCAGAATTTAATCGTTCTTAAGTTACAAGACATTATTTTAAATATAAAAATTAGAAGAATCTCATTGAAAACTTACCTCAATATGTTTTAAAGAGATGGTTGATTTTGGTGCTTTTTGGCTAACTCTCGCACTCAAGGTTACATCACACTAAGAAGTAACCTTAAATCTCCTCTTTTTGTGATTTTCAGGTGGTTTCTTTGTTTTGTGAGAAGTCGAGTAACTGTACTAAACCCGCGTTCAGCCATATATGAAGATGGGAAAGCTACGAAATATAGCTCAATTGCTTCCCACAGCTTTAGATACTTTTCAGGAATTTCTTTTTGTAACCAAAATTCCTGGTATGATTGCTTGATTAAACCAATTAACTCTTCTTGCATTGCAAGATTAGTTTCATTTGTATAAGCATCTATAAATGGGTTTATCAGCCAATCAGGTATTTTCATATCTATGAGATCTTAATATGTACAGCTCATGTCCTCGTGTAATGTTTTCAAATGTTCTCAATAAATCAAGAGGTCATTATCCAATATGAAGTTATTAGTCTCTTCATATTTCACTTAATTTAGATTTGGAAACAGAGACAGATTCTTAAAACGGATACTATTCTTGAAGAAGGAAAGTTTATCCAAGAATGCGTAAATTGTATATTTTGCTTTGATAAGAGTTACATCACAGGCTTGCAATTGCCAAGTTAGATCGTTGAATAGCTAAGAGTTCATCACTCAAATGACCATATTTATTCTCTCGGAAAATTTTAATTATGCTGTAGAAAAGTGAATAAAATCGCTTTAAACAGTTTCCTTTCGATAACCACCTCACTTTGGTATGTAAAAGGAGGCGATCAAATTCTTCATCATTATTGTTATCACAGAGCTTTTGAAATATCCGGGTATTAAGGGGATGGCATTTTATTTTATTTACTAATGTAATAACAATGTTAAGAGATTCATGAAGTCGATCACTCAAGTTCTTGGCAACCAGATGTTGTCGATGAATTACGCAATGTATTGTAAAAACACCTGGGACAACTTTCTTAGAAAATGCAAGAAAACCTTTATATCGCCCTGTTAATGCTAAAGCTCCGTCAGTCGCGCACGCATTAATATTGTTCATCGGGATATCATTTTCTTTGCAAAATTTTTCAACTGCAGTAAAAATAGATTCACCTTTAGTGTTTGTTTCAAGTTCCTTTGCAAAGAGCAGCTCTTGCTCAATTTTGTTATCTTTAATAAAGCAAACATGTCCTAAAAGTAGGGCTTCATTGCCTGGCAGTGTAGACTGATCGAATTGTAAACCAAATTGCTCAACCTTAAGTGTGTTACATAGGATTTCTTCAATGTCTTCGGCCATTTCGTCAACTCTTCTTTGATCGGTATTATTACTAAGTGGAATCACTTTGGCAATTGTGGTTGGTGACTGGATGATGTACTAATGTACGCAAGATTTCCTCTATAGCTGGCAAAATCAGTTCTTCTCCAATTGTATGAGGCTTCCCAAACCTGACAATCAATTTGGAGATATTATACGAACAAACAAGTCCATCGTCTCATTTTTGGGATGTTTTGTTATAAAGGAGCCAAAGGTTTTGCTTTTGTTAAATCTGTCTCGTAAAGTTTGAAAATATGACAAATTCTCTTTTTCTTTATCAGAATGAATATTCCTTAAGTGATCAGAAAGTCTGAATGGTTTCATGGCCTCGTTAGAGAACACTGTCACAGAGAAGTCACATTGGCAGTTGGTTGTTATTAGGATTATTAATAGATCCAAACTTCAAATATTTAACACTTTCGTTTTGAGGAGTTAAACAAAATCACAATTCTTACTACTTGCATTTTTCACAATATGGATAAATGTTATGAAAAAGATTACAACATCAAAGCTTTGTGAAAACTATTGCAAAAAAGCATTCAATAACTAATATCACACAGAGGAACAAAACTAACCAACGCAGAACTTACGAGGAAACTAATAGCAATCTAAAAAAGGCGTACATGTTTTATACAAGTACAAAACGGATCAAGTTTAAAGGAACAATAACGAGTAGAAGCTTTGTGTACTTATTTTATACAAGTACATATCTAACCTCAGGCATGTTTGACATTATTGAAGAAGTTATGGTAAACATGAAGATCTGCGGCGCGAACGATGGTTCACAAAATATTTCGTCCCTGTTCCAATATGCTTCACTTTTTGGAGTAAATTCAAGTGGACTGCTCATGGGGGGGTTTATAACTGCGGGGGGGACCCCCGACGATGATCCTAAGTTTCAATGAATTGGGGGGTCTGGGGGGCACAGCCCCTGTATATAATCATAATTGTTTATAGAATAATGTTCTAACGTTTTTTTAAACGTGAACGAAACATACACGCAAAAAAAAATCACTTTTTCGGGCGCGCCGCCGATCTTCATGTTAACCGTAATAGCAAACTATAAGTCAGCTATCAGAGGTTTATTAAAACTTTATCATACAAACCTTTTCAGTAACAGTTTGCATCAAATACTTCACCGCAAACCAAATGTCGCGTGAAGAAGTATCAAAACTAGTCTTACAATACTGTTAATACAATGCGTTTACAATATTAAGCTATGCAAATAATGGATAGAATTTTAAATCAGTAAAATTTATAATTGCACATACATAAGTATCCACATTAAATTTTTCATGGCCACAGATTTAAAATGTAATAGATTTTCACGAATTATGACAATGAGATTGCCAAATTGGGAACCCTGCGGTGTAACACCAACTGAGATTTGGGATATTGATCTGAACATATTAATCTAATATTCCAGGTAATCTTTGTGGTTGGTGTAATAATCTTGAACGTTCTGATTTATTCTTCCAGGTAATCTGTATCGTTGAAGATTTAATCTTGATTATGGAAATTTTATTTTCTATGTAATCTAGGTCGTTAGGGTATTAATCTTGAACAGGTCGGTGTAATCTTCCAAGTTATCTACTTCAATTGGGCATTAATCTGAGATGCATTACGCCCCCTCAACGCAGATTTCTCTCAATTGATTCATAAAACAGTGAAGGCAAGATTAGAAAGAAATAATGACCGAGACTTTTTGTTTTCTTCTCTAAATTTTTAATGACTTCGTAAAGCGGGATACTGATTTTACCCGTAATGACTTCATTAAATAGAAGCTGCCATTTAATATATAATTTTAAGGTGAAATTTAGTCACAAATTCAGTGCAATAAACGTAATTGCACGACTTAGATTTCCCTTCTCCGGGTTGTCTCAGAATCCTCTTATCCATTAGAATTTCTTCAATTAAAACAACAATTCATACGGACAGCGATGGGAAGAGGTAATCACTAAATTGTTTGTTGTTACCGCTTTCCCTTAGGGAAAAATGTGCATGAATTAATCCATAGGGTCATAGGGTCATATTGACACGTGCAAAATAAGAAAGATCATTCACAGAATTGCGTAGTAAGCAAACACACTAGGAAAAAAGCGAGATTTGATCATGAAACTTAAAGCACTTTATATGAGGTTTTGAATCCTTTAATTTCTATTACCTTGGCACAACCACAACTACAGGACCTAAACACTTTATTTGCAAAGTTGTGGTGTAATTTTGTTGCATTCTTGCTCAATTTTCGTCCATAAATTAGTCATACATGAAGACTGCAGGTCTCGAACTGTCTCCCATGATCTTCCAGAGATTTCTCAATTGGGTTCTGGTTCGGGCTCTGGGCATGCCACCTACTTTCTTCCCTAATTCTTGTTCGAAATAGTATTTTACTCGCTTGGCAGTTTTTCATGGAGCGTTGTCTTGCATAAATACTGCTGTCTGGTTCAAGGATGATCGTAGTGAAGGTATTTCATGTTGTTGTACGATGTTTAGGTTCATATTGCATTTATCGTTCCAATTATTCGCACTAGCAAACCAAATCCTTCAGATAAAAACATCTCCCATACCATGACGATGCCTCCTCCATGCTTGGCAGATTATTAACACATTTACGGTTAAGTCTATCACCTGCAGCGCGTCTAACAAAGCGTCTGTCATCAGATCTAACTAAATGAAATTTCGTGTCGTCGTTGAAATAAATTCTCTCCCAATCCTCATCCCTCCAAACAACATGAACTTCAGCATATTCGAGTCTCGCCTTCTAGCTCTTCTTACTGATGATTGGTTTCGTTGCTGAAAAACGAACTTTTAAACCAGATACATTGAGGTGATGGAACACGGTGAAATAGCGCACTTCTCCGCCGCCAATATTGGTCTTAGCCTTTCGTGAAATTCTTGCTGGAGGCTCAAAGGGATCCTTCATAGAGAAGCACTTAATAGCTGTCTTCTCGAACGACGGTTATGCGAGATCGAACAACTTTTGTAGGAGAGATTTATTGGTTTTGTTTTCATTGTATGTCTTCAGAACGCGCGAAATCACACTCCTGGGCTTTCTTACCTCCCTTGAAATCGCAGAAAGAGTCCTCACCGAAGTTTTAAAGCGAACAATCAATTATCTTACGGAGCTCTAAAGTCCCTTCAGAGAGTGAATACAACAGCAATGGCCATTGTACAGTTCTTATCTACTGAAGAAAATGTTGGCAGATGATATCAAGAAACTTCTAGAATGTTCCTGAAAAAGTCGGGGTTCTTTTATTTTGCACGTGTCAATATTTTATTTTAGTAGTTATTTAGTACTAGCATACTCGTAGGTACCCGGCATTGCCCGGGATAAAAAGTCCTGTCGCAGAGAAATATAGATGCATATTGTTGGAATTTCTTATTTTGTGGCACAAAAATATCTATACTTGATGATTATTATTATTTTTTAAGCAGATTTAGGATAGTTGCGCACTGTCCTTATCATATAATATCATGTAATATCATATGATATATTTACAATAAGTAAATGTTTAAAACATCGTACGCCTGGCAGTTTACGCGCACGCGTGAATGACCATTAGTTATGAGTGAATAAAGTTAGGGCCACTGGAACATATCGAGCGTCTTATAGATTTAAATAATTTCTTGAATATACGATTATATCGTATGAAATCTTCATAAAATATATTAAATGCTTGCCTTTATGTCCCATGGAAATTTCTTTCACATACTCATTATATTTTCGCAAATATTTTAATAAAGGCAAATCGTTGTCTTATTTTGCCTAGTATTTTATATCCCGTTTATCACCTCTTCTAACCGACAGGGATGCGTTCTTATTCCTTATCCTTCCCTTGGAAGATAAAAGGATTTGTGAAGTGTATCTTCGTGCAGTGAAGCCTCATAACTGCCACGTGCGGTTGAGACAACACCTTGAAAAACGATTGCGACCTCTCCGATAACGCTTTCTTAATTTTTCAAGAACCATTCGGGGTTACGAACCGTTCATGGCTCAAGGGAGACTTAACCAACCAAGCGAGATGGAATAGTGATACGTTGTGTGCGTATAGGCGAAAAAGAAGGGAACTACGCTTTGGCATGGTCATATGCGCGCTGATTTTTGTGGTTGGAACTGCCTGCGCGCGCACACGCTGAAAACTCGACAACCCAAAAGCGAAAGAGAAATGAAGTTTTGATCTGAACTTTGAATTCAAATAAAGTACTGCCTTCGAGCATCTTCGTTTACCAAAGTTCTAAAAAGTAAACAGAAGAAATAAGGTAACTTATACATGGCCAACAAGTTTTGAAAGTTAATAGGAGTGAAGCAAATTTGTAATCAATGTCTATTTGTTCCTTTGTCAAATCTTCGTATTCGCTATACTTATTTATCTATTCTATGCACACTCGACATGCAAAGGGATAAGATGGAAAGATAATTCTGCTTTGCTTACTTCAATCTCGCATACTTGAAATCATCTGCCATGGATGAAATCGATTTTGAAAATAGACATACAACGAGATTGATGGCCACTGCTATGTTAGACAGACGAGGAGAATAAAAGAGAGGGTGTTTTTGTGTGAGAGAGATGGCAACAGGAGAGAGAGAAAAGGGGGAGGGAAAGAGAGTGTGATATAGAGAGAGTTAGTTGGAGCAAGAGAAAGAGAGTATTAAAGAGAGGAGGATGAGAGGGAAAATAGAGTGTTATATAGTTGGATAGAGAGAAAGATAGGGATAGAGAGTACGAGAGAAGATAAAGAAAGAATGAGTGTGTGCGAGAGAGAAAAAGAAAGAGACGGCTGGCTATCACTTCCTCTCGTGTCTCTACTCCTACGATGTATCTTGAAGACAAGACTTTGCATGGAGTCGTGTAGTCGTTAATGTGTGGTAGATCATAAGTCACGCCACGGCACTTCATGCCCTGAAAAAGTCGAAATAAATTGCTATAAAAGTGACCAATAGATTTGAGAAGATGGCAGCCATCGAAGGAATTTCGGCTATCCTTTTACCCACAATAACTCAATATAGCGAATATTGAGGCATAATATTTTTATATTCGAAAATTAAATATAATATTTAAATAATCACTAGTTCACAATAAAACTTTAAATGAAAGCTAATTATTGTAGGAGCTGGGTAAATATTCCTTCTGAATGAAAGATAAGTGGAAATTCCCAAGATAAAAAATATTTAAGTAGAAATTAATGCAAAGAATTTTAGGGAAAAAATTCATTTGTGTATTAAAGTTTTGTCATGTCACTCCCATTTAGAAGCGATTTGTGGAGTGGATTTTGCATAAGGCTTCCTGATTATGTAGATAATAACATGATGCCATGATCATGTAGAGAATACCCTGATTTCCTGATTATGTAGATGGTGATACCCTTATTGTGTTTCGATGATACCTAGCAACGCCCGGTACCTATAATTTTACTAAATAACTAATATAATAAAATGTTGACACGTGCAAAATAAAAGAACGATAGTTTGTCCTGGGTATGACTTAAAACTGTATTCGGTTGCTAGGCTCTGATGGGGACTTTCAGAGTTTTAGGGATAGGTGAGTTACCCTTTAATCTGCCATTGCTCCCAGGTCTACTCTAATCACTAGTGATAGCACCTGCCTAGGGTCTTTGCTGCTTTGTAGGGTGAACCTCTTTAGGCAAAGGCTAGGATAAAAGAAAACTCCGATATCAAACCAAACCCTACCAAGTCCTCAACGTCTGAACAGGCGGACGAAGTTTTCATTAAAGCTCAACGGCTGAAAAGGCGAAAGAAGGCTGCAACAAATCTATTAGCTTCGATCGTCTCGGTTTCACCCTGCCATTGGACCCAGCTGAAGGCTTGTGAAGTTTGTGTGCTTACTGAAGGTGCAGCAGTAAGTACACTCTAAACAAACTCACGCACAGGCATCTTCATAAATGTCTCTCTTATGACAATGAAGACTCTTATCCTCGACCTCGAGGAAATGCCACGACGAGATAATACCCACTCGTTCTTATGTGGTACAAAAGCAGTCGACTATTATTATTATTACCCTATAGAGCTGGAGAAGAATTTTGATTGTAATTTGTAACCAGCTGTACAATAACGCAGAAGTAGAATAAAGGTGAAAAAACTTTGGTGTATGTACAGGAAGAGAAAGGTTATCACCTTGCTCTGATGAAAATGAAATGGTTTGTGCTTGCCTAAAGTGACCACGTCTTGGTTTTCCTGTGAGGGACTCTAAAAAGGATTTTTTTATTACTAATTCGCAAATAGGTTTAGCTTAGAGTGGGTTTAATGTCTTATAAACACTCTTCACTTTGAGCCCGAGAGAAAAGTAGATGTTTTACTTGTTTTCCGCCCCATATGATGGCAGCAGAAGAATACGGAATACGACAACTCGAAACAAAACGATCATGATGAATACCAACCACCCTTACTTAACCGTTTCAAACGACTCCACTTTATTACCGTACCATCGCCAGCATACGGTCGTTTGTGCAATCAATAAAGTTCAAAATATTACAATGATATTATATTGTCTGATTACCAGTTAGAATATTATCCACCTTATTAATTAGCGTCAATTGGGAAATGCAATCTGTAAACTCGCTCCCTTTAAAGATCTCAATAGAATCTTAAATTGTCTTTGTTTGTAGCGCTTATGAGTGCTCATAACTATCACTTTGGACATTTAATAGTCATTATTTAACATCAACAAAAAAAGGCAATAAGAAACCGCCTGAAATCTTTATGTTTATTAATCTCAAAGGTGATATTAAAGAGCCTAAACTTTATATTGTTATCAAAGGTGATTATTAAAGAGAAGAAAAGTTTAGCAAAAAAACTCATAAACTACAAAATAAGGCCCGCAAAGACTCAAGGCTCTGTTCAAAGGCAGCTCGAGAAAGAAATGAGTAGGTAGGAATTTAGCAGAGCAAACAATAAATGACTAACCAAATTAGTTATCCAGCATTATTTTATCTTGAAATACTTGCCGGTAGCTCTAATTTTAGACCAAGAGGTACTAATACACATTTATCTAAATCTCTGCCAAAAACAAAATCCTACTTTTTCTAACTTACATATTTATTCTAGCTCGAGTACTATGAACACGCACATCTACGCGTGCACATTGGAAGAAAAGATAAAGTTGTGGCTAATTTTTCTTCTTGAGCGTCACGAACAAACGGTTCGTAGAAGGTAAATTATAGGTAACTATTGATTATCATACTAACTATTGCGAATAGAGAAGCTGAATAGTCGGCCTCATCCTTACTTTTACAACTTTGGCACCTCCGCACGTGAGAACCCCCCCTCAAAGAAAATGAAGGAGGTAGAAAGGAAGATTAATAATAATCGAAAACATCTCCTTCAAAGTCCTCGTTCGGATCTTTTGAAATTATGTTCGAACATGACAGAAGAGTCGGGGACATTTGGACCCCACATAGAGCGGTCAAATTTTAGATCCGAATGGATCTCGACATTATTCTCTACGCCCTTGTGTGTCATTTCCTATCTGGGTGATTCTGGTTCTTTTCTCCCGATCTTTATTTTTCCATCTTCCAGAAACCCCTTTAGGTTGGGGTATATGTAGACCAACCACCTACCTAACCTTTCATCTCCATTATGCGTTTAATAAATTTTATTATTTTTTTTTCTTGTCGTCTATCCTTGATAATTAGAATTGGATTTTATTCTTTTTGTCTGTGAAGAGAAAAGAAGAAAATGGTGATATCGACCAAAGATTAATTTTCTTCATAATGAAGGAGATTTTCGAACTAGGAAGAATCAAAGGAAAAATTCATCTCCGAAACTGCCGGATAAGATGGGAAATAAAACAGTTACGTCACATTTCTTCCATTCATTTTGATTCTCCTTACTCTTTTATTTTGTAGAATTTGGGGCAAATCTTCTTCTATAAGAACCGACATCATAAACTATGATTACGCATCTGAAGGTGATAAAATTATCGATTCTTTACCCCTATCTTTTATCAAATCTTTATTAATTATCAACTATTCATAAAATCCCTTCCCTAATTTGTAGGATGGCTACTTTATTTGCTTATTCTCTTTATAGTTGCCCTACATGTAGTGAATTAATTTAGCTACAATTGCTGTGTTTCGGTTCTTTAAAAGTAAAGCTTGGGATCTCTTCACTCTTTTTAACATTTTTACAAAAGCAGAAACCAAGATGGCAAGGTCAACACCAAAAATAACCCAAGAGAACGATTATTGAGGTGTTTTGACCTCAATTCTCCCAAACCTGTTTGACAGTGGCTCTAATACCCTTTGGGATTTGGGGGCGCCGCATTCTTTGAAACCTCGCAATGCTCTCTTGTTCAATGAAAGACGTTGTAACACTTTCCCCTCTTCACACTGCCGTTCAGAGAACTATACAAATTTCCCCTTTTTTCCAATTTTTCCTTTCTTATAAAGTTTTCCCTAACCGAAAATCGATGCATTCATGGCTTGAGACTAGTTTCCATTGTGTGATAATGAGAGACTCAAGAAACTATTCCTATTTTTTCATGAATCCTTACAACTCCCATTTACAATTCAGGTATCGATACCTCATCTTGGCTAATATATCTTGTAGGTCTCATTATGAATCTTCATTATATATCTTCACTACCATCGCATCTCAACTATAAAGCAAGGCAACTTTTAAGATGCTTAGCCACGTCGAAATCACAATCTACGTTTAGTGGCCATTGATTATGTTATACAACTTTTGGAAAAGCTTGAGTTTTTATTGCTTTTGTATGAGTGATGGTTTATAAGCATTTAACTTTAGGGCTTTTAAGACCAAAGGTGTAAATTTTTGTGATGGGATTATAAAAGTTCAAAACTTAGATGTAAAGGGTTTATTGGTAATTTAATTGTGATATTAAAGATGTGTGCATTAGTATATAATTACAAAAATTGCAAAATATAATGTAAGATCTTTCGCTATTGACTTCAGCTTGAATTTTACGATATATATATATATATATATATATATATATATATATATATATATATATATATATATATAATATTGTTAAAGACCAGGTTGTATTTTGACTTTACCAATTTTATTTAAACACATTCTAAATGTCGAATGCAGTTTTTTATATGAGGCTGAAGATTAAAAAGGAAGATCCATTTTATTTGGTCTTATTTAAAATAGTCTTATTTTTTCACAAATATTGGCCGTGAGATTTCGCCTTTCTTTAGGCATCTTCAGTCGGAAATCTTGGTTATTGTTGAGGCGGCATTTATGGAAGGTTCTATTCGCGTTGCCCCTTTTAAGGGTGAGGTAATTATTTGGTGAGCAGCAAAGAATGAATTTCGTGAATGAGGTGAGAAAAGTGAACGAGTAGATAGATATAATAATAGTGTGAAAAGTGACTATGTGTAGTGAGAGTAGATTTGCCAGGATACTAGCTAATCTTTTTCTTTGATTTTCTTTCTTTTATTCTTCTATTTATTTCGAATTTAGCTCGTATCAGTTTCTTCTAATTCTTTCTTATATTTTCCCCTTTAACGTTACTTCTTATTCTTTATCATTTATGGTTTGTTTTCTATATATACATATGTTCACATTTATATTCAATTTATTCCTTGATTTACTTGGAATTCTTATCATTCTTTCCATGCTTATTTTTTCAGTCAGTCATGACTTTGTATTAGCTTATCCTTGGTTGTCATTTGTTTTCCTTAATTTGCTGTTTTTTATGCCAGATGTTTGTTTATACGTAATTATTGGGCCTTCCTCTTGCCGAAGGTAAGAAGAAGGCCCAATATTACCTTAGCCCGTTTTTGCTATTAATTTGCCGATCAGGTCTAAAGCGGCTGTGTCGATTATTTCATTCATCCGTTTCTTTCCCTTCTCGTATTCGAGATTAAATAGGCCGCTTTGTTTTGCACTCTCTGTAGTTTTTTTCTTGTTTGTTTTTGTCATTGTGTGTATAGAAATCGAAGGTAGACTATCACCTACTATACAAATGCTTTGTATAGTGTCTTTATTCATTTTTAGTCTAGGTTTTTTAGGGTGAATATTTGCCTTAATCCGACTTTGGCTTTGGCAATCCTCTCTTTTACATGTGCGCGGTAGCTTCTTTCTCTCACATTTAGGCCCAACACTTTTCCTTCTGATGTATATTCCTATTCTATTCCGTCGATGGTTATCCGGTCCCTTTTAAATCGCATTATAGGGATGATTTTCAATTTATTTACATTAGTCTTTATTTTCCATTTTCTTTCGTACTCGGTTATGTTTTTAATTTCTCGTTCTGTCATCCTGGCATGCCATCTGGGGGTTGTGGAACGTGTGGAGATCACCTTGCTGGTATTACCATCATACAGTATGTTCATACAGCATGGTGTTAAGGGAGGCGGTAGGTCGGTCATATAAATGGAGTATAAGATGGGGTTCATGCACCCCCCCTGTGGGACTCTTGCACAAGCTAATATATGCCACCCTGTTTGTTATGTAGTCAGCTAGTATCCTCTCCATCCGGATGCCGAGATCGAGTTGAACGAGTTTGCGTCTAAGTCCTTCAACCCATACCTTGTCGAAGGCTTTCTGGACATTACGGAGTACCAGGTCCAGATAGACTTTTTCAGAATTGGCTTGTGCAATTTTTTCTGTTATTATTGCTAGATCCATGGTTTAATCTCTGTCCTTTCTGAACCCTTACTGGCGTTATCTAAATTTTCCCGCTTCTTCTAGGTTTTCGACCAATCTTCTGCTCAGTATTATTTTAAATACTCCCCCCTCCCTCCAAATTAAGGAGTGATATTGGTGTGAAGTTGGAGACCAGTTTGCCTGTTTTTGGCAGGAAAACCATCTTCGCCACCTTAAAAATTTACGTGAAGTCTCCTATATTCAGATATGCATTAAAGATACCTGTGATGCTTCTTAATATTTTTCCAGGTGCCTTTTCCTAATTGTGCTTTGTTAGTCGTCTTCCCGGGAGTATTTTGTTTGAAGAGGCCAAGCTGATGGCACATTTTAGCTCCTCCCATGTCACCGTCGCTCCTATTCCTGCGTGTTGGTTGGTGTGTACATCGACTCTTCTTTCCGGTATTAGGCTTTCTGTGTTCATTCTTATGCTTTCGTTGACTGTTTCTTCAGTTTCTTTAACAAATCTTTGATTTTCCCTTCCTCTATGGTGTAGATTTGGCTCCAGTTTTCTCTAAATTTTTCTTCTATTTCTACATTGGTTCTCAGGTATTCATTTTGGCTGTTTTTTTATCTTTATCGGTTTTCTTGGTGGTCTTCCTTAAAATTTTGATTCTCTTCCAAGCCTCGCTGGGGTTTTTGATGTTTACTATTTTCTTTGTGAATTCCTTTTATTTTTCTTCCCGGTGGTCTACTATAAGGAAGATCATTTTTCTCTCCAGTCTTTTTAATTCTTTGCCTTTTGTCTGTTTAATCCGTTGTCTCTTATTTCTGTTTTGGTTATCTCTCCCAATTCTTCGGAGTTTTTGCCGTCTAGATCTGGTTGCGTGTAACTTTCCAACATTAATACATATGTCTCCCAATTCCCCCTCCTGTAGGAATTATGTGGTCTAATTGGGTCCTGTATTAGATTCTGGTTGATGGACACAAGAAATCCAAAGTGATCACTACAGGGTATGGGAATTGGTTCCATATACATATTGTATGGAAAGTTATCGGTTGTTAATATTATGTCTGGTTTGATGGAAGTCCTTGCGGTGACGTAGGTCAGGAAATCCGGGCCTACTCTCTTTAGTATATTTCTTTCATTTAATATTTCAAGATTTCGTCCCTCGTTATATTTTGTTCGGTATCCCGATTCTGATATTCTAGCATTCAGGTTCCCCATCAGTATGATCGGATTATTCTTATTAAATAAATCCATAACAATGTGGACCGGATTGTACGAGCGCCGAGGTGGCTGGTAGGTCTTAGCTACCGTAATTGGAGTATACGCCATTTCTAATGTCCCAGCAGAATAGGCCTCGTCCGCTTCCCTGTCTTGTCTATACCAAAGATTTCTTTTGATGCGATGTTTGTACCATCGTACCTTTCTGGTGGCATTTTTTTTTATTATGTGGTAATTCAAGATTTTCAAGGTTTCTTCGGAGTTGGTAATAACGTCAGGGTCTATTTTTTTAAATACATTTCCGTATTGTATTGATTTATTTTTTCAGCCATCGGTTTTATATATAGTAGTTTTAGTTTTTTTATAGTATAGTCCATATTTTCTTATTTCTGTCTTATCTACTTGCTCTTTATTTTGAGCTCCTTCCACTTGCCGTTTGATATCCGTTCGAAGGTGGCCTTTATTATTTTAATATCGTGAGGGTAGATTCTAATTCGGTTTTGTTCGCTCAGCGTCTGAATTGTCTTTTCCCCGTGTTTAGTGACATAGTTCCATTTACACGTACCTCTTTCTATTCATTTTTAGTACATCTTATAGTTTGGCTCCTTTTTGCAGGGAGTAGGCCTAGTGTACAAAGATTTTGGCACTAAAATCTTTGGCCTCCTACAGACAGCTTTCCTCATTTTCGTTTTCTGAATCCGATTTTGGTTTCAGGTTCGGTTACTCCTTTTTATTTTGCCTTTTCTGTTTTTACGAGGGTCTACTTTTTATTCGTCATTCATTTTTCCTTGTCGGATTTGTCAGTTTCTTTTCCCTCTCAATTGGCTTCGTCTCTCTCGTCTACTCTTTTTTTTCTGGGCCCTGTAATGGAGTTAGAGTTTTCCCAGATGGCAAGCTTTACCGTCAAATTGATGGAGTAGCGATGGGGTCCCCATCGGGCCCTACTTTTGCGAACTTGTACATGGGAAACCTAGAGGAAACGCTCCTAATAGAAAATGACGAACCCACCCCAAATCTTTCACTAGATTTGTTGATGATATATTTGCATACCTTACAACTAAGGACGAACATCAATTACTACAACTTAAAGGATCCTTATAATCACATTCCGTTCTCAAATTAACATAATTTTTGAGTGTAAACGGCGGTATTCCCTTCTTAGATGTAGACGTACAACAGAACAGTTATGGAAGATATATCACCACCCTCTATCGAAAAGGAAAAGACTGCGGTCGATGCTTTAACTCCAAAAGCGAGTGCACCGAGAAATATAAAAAATCGGTAATGATCTGATACATAAAAAGAGCTATCAATATCATAATAAATAACAGCTACTCCAATAGAGAATTTGACAAATTACAGATGAAAATTCTCAACTCAAAGTTTGAGGTACACGAGGAAAAAGAAAAAGAAAAAATAATACTACTATACTACTAAACCTGCGGGCTTGCCGTACGCACCCCTCATCCCTGTCTGGAGTCTATCAGCGCCGGCACACGATAACATTTTATTGATTCGAATGACGTGGTAAGGGTGTAGCCGAACTCTGATATGAAATTGATCTTTGCCGCACATTTTGACCAGGTACTTATTGCAGCAAATTCGGCCAGCCTCAAGGGCTTCAGAGCTCAGCTGTTCATATTCATCAGAGACGAGATGAATACAAAGAGGAAATTCACGCACATCGGCTTTCTTCTTTCCTAAATCATAAATCCTAATCTTTGGGTCAGGCACACCACGACAAAACCTTGACTTGGGGAAAGGTTTGTTTTTGCAGTAACGATAGCATCTTGCGGGCCGTCGCCCCATATTGAATCTTGTGAAACAAGAAGGATCGCATAAAAGACAAACGAATACTACAACATACCATAAAAATAACAGTATCTAAGAAAAGTAAAATAAGTTATCTCTACGAATATATTATAAAATCAAAAAAGGGGAAGCAACCTACTAATGAAAAACAACTTCCATGAAAATGAATCCTTCCAAAAAGCTACAAATGTGGTATACAAATTTGAATTCCCCATGAGGACTGCAAGCCTCATCCAAACAACCAATATATACATATATATGACCACCACTACCCTCATCAGATACCTAATAATGCACTTATAAGAAGGAGGGATCAAAACACACTACAATGAACAACACAATGAAAAAAAATAGAGAAAGATCCTTGTTGAAAACACTACGATCCGCAGAGAAAAAACTCGGATCTCTGTCGCCTGAAGATTCTGGACGCTCTTCTCATCAAAGAGATGAGCCTGACCTTGAACACACAGCGAACCAGCTCGAATCGAATATTCACCTTTTCTGCTCAAATAAAGGTGGGCCGTACACCTACTCCGACCTATAAAAGGCATCAAAGAACGAAGACTAAATTCATGACGGATGGAAGATTTCCAAATTCTTATTATCGAAGATCTTTCAAGCAATCCTGATTTCCTACACTCAGAAGCGAGATTCAACTCTAATTGAAGAGCACCAGAAGAGACTATTACCGCCTGACGGGACTTAGACGAGATGCCTTTAAGGGACAATCTTTCCTTTCCTGTCCCTTCTTCTTAGGACCATTCGGTTAGGGAAGCTTAAAGTTTTCATAGATACCCCTCAAGCGGGAGCCATATCTGAACCTTGCGGCTAACGGAGGATTTGAGTGTGGTGGAAGCAAAAACTGTTAGAGTAGGTGTTAGGCAGGTAGTAAGGGCTACTGACTCGCTAGCTGGATAAGCCAGATAACTAGATATAACAGACTCTTGTCTACATTTAGCCTCTCTCTCTTTCTACTTTTCTTTTTCTCCTTTTGTTCGATGAAGAGGAGCAAGAAAAATAAGATTTGATAGCAAATTAATGGACTTCACCAAACTGGCCCCTTTGCACGTCAGGAAGCGCACGAAATAGTCCGACTGGACTAATGCATTTCGGATCATCTACGGGAAACTCTGATTGGTGCTGTTGCTGCGGCTTATGGACTACTCGAATTCTTATATTAATATTTGTCTGAATGAAAAGGACGTAGATAAGCTTCTTTCGGAATGAGCTACAGAGGAATTAGAAGGAATCGGTTTGGAAGCCAAAATTTCTTCACAATTTGAGGCCCAAAAAGCAGTCTATTGTCGACAAATAGATCCCTAGATTGGCGAACAAAAGGCCGAAGAAATAAAAGAGTAAATCGAGTGCACTCAGAACTCAGCCAAATTAAAGGAAGTTATAAAATCGACTAATCGCAACAACGGGACCAAAGATACTCATGTTTTCAAGGTGATTTTTCAGGATACCAACATGGCAAGAAAGGCCAAAGAGACCGGCCTATTAGCATTTCATCTGAAAATTACGCCTGAGCAGATCAAAAGTGATGACATTGTCAGCGTCCAAACATGCTTTAACTGTTTTCGCAACCCCGCCAAAACATAATAGAAATAAAGCATGGTGAATCACTAAATATACTAGCATGCATCCTGCATGCCCACGTGCTAAACGTAGCCAATCCAAGATCGTACTCAAGGGAACTTAACCTTATGGTGAAGAATAAGGGGCTCGAACAAATGTAGTTCGTGAGAACCCTCGCTCGGCGGACATCTTAAACGTACGATATAAGCCTACCTCAACCGATCAAGCACATACACAGACAAAATCCATGAGCAAGACGGAGGCACAGCCCCCCAGCCCAGCGGAATCAAGAGACCCGAGACTCAGTAAAAATATGCACCAGTGCACATAAGAAATTATGGAGGTTGGAACTACCCCAGTAGACAGAAAGCGCGAAGAGGCTGCCTCAGCTGTGCAAGCTAAAACCCATGGAGTAAAAACAAGGAACACACGACCGAGGTAACCGGAGAATAAAGAGAAGAACAACAGGGGTTCAACTATAGGTTTTCTCTTCGGAAGAAAGACCATTCTCGAAAACCATTAACGAGTTAATTCAGGTAATAAAGAGAGCTTAAGTTAAATACGAATTTGAGGGCCCATACACTAAACCTGAGGTCTATAAAATCATTACTAGCGGCAATCTAGTAATTCCCCACGCCTCGTGTCACATATTCAGGAAGAAGCGTAGCAGGAGAGCAAATTCGCCTATCGAGCAAGGAACCAACAAAGTAGAAGGAAGATCGAGTCTAGAAGAAAAACACCAAAATGATAGATTAAAGATAGTCAGCCACAATGTGGCGGGATGAAATGAGAAGAGGCATTCCTTAAGTAACGCCTACTTCAAAGAGGATCCCGAGATAATTATTCCGAATGAAATTAATATTGACCCCGAAACGAACAAAATCAAGCTTTTCAACTATACCGTCATCGCAAAAAAACATCAACGCCGTCAACTATGAGGGCGTCGCAATCACGCAGTAAGAAATGACATTAGATTTAGCAAACTCGAGGATTTGGACGAAGCTTACTTGGTGATTAATATAAGGACTGTCATGGGTACCTGACTGTTATGACAGGGTACCAACCCACGAGGGGGTACTTCTTGCCCTTCAACTATTTCGTAAATGTTTTCGGACGAAATGATCAGGAAATATTAATAGGGGATTTAAACCCCCGCAGCAGAGCTTCAGGCTATACAAGCAATTTTAACAAGACAGGTTAAAAACCTGGATACATTGCTTGAAATAAGAATAGAGCCACCAAGCCCGATATTATACTTGCGACTCCAGTTCTACAGTTTAATTATCTCGTTGAAAAAGGGCCCTCATCGATCACCGATCACGAATTAGTCATTCAAGCCCTATCAATGAACCCGATCCAAGTAGCTGACCTCCTAGGAAACAATAAAGGAATGCTAATTGTGCCGCTTATGCGGGAGAGCTAGTCAGACACCAAAGGAGGACCTGTCCAAAGAAACTCTCGAAGAGTTCGACCTAGGACTTGAAAACCTAATGGAAGCACTAGTCAGGGTGGATAAGAAATAAGTCCTCATAAGATTGTCCAGGACCCTTCCGCATCCACCCAGAACGGCTCAGAACGCATACCTTGAGTATCAGTACATCGGACTGAGGGAAGCTATTGAGCAGGCTGGGACGCCAATCGCCAAGTGGGCCTGTCTGAAACGGATAAAGGAATACCCAATCACCGCCACGGCAGTAGAGAAAAACGCTAGATTGGACCAATTTGTGGAGGCGATTAACTCCGAGTTGAACCAAATCAAATTTGAGAATAAGAAAAATATCGCAAGAAGCATTCAAAGACAAGGTTTTAAATTCGACAGAATAGGGTAAAAGCGAAAAAAACTGGGAGATCAAAGTTGGATTCCGCGAGCACTGGAGAGAGGAAATGGCGATATTTCTTTGGACGAAAACGGAGACTTCGACCAGGACCATGAGCAGATGATCGTCAAGGAATTGGAACAACATCGCCTCGAGATCGTCCCCCAAAATTGTGCATCCCCAGCGATACTAGAGGAGCAAGGAATTGAACCGGTGATCCTCCAAGAGTTCAAAAGTACTCTCCTTAAAACTAAGCAGAGGGTGCCTGGAAAGTTGGAAATCACTGAAGAGAATTTAATCCGTGCGTCGGACTCCCTTGAAAAAATAGTTGTTCTATTCAACGCCACTATCAGTGCGGGCTATTTCCCGGACTCAATGAAGAGAGGAAATATTATATTTCTGCCGAAGCCCGACAAGCCTCTTAACAAACCAGGCAATTTTAGACAGATTACCCTCCTGGAGACATTGGCGAGGCTACTGGAAGGGGCAATTATGTAATAGCATGCTAATGAGATATCTAAAGAAAGATCTCTGATACCACAACACCAACATTGTTTCCGGAAGTGTAGGAGCACCGAAACAATTCTGGCGCTCCTAGTGGAGAAAATCGTAAAAGCGAAATACGATAAATATTACACCGACGTCGTACAAAGGGACATTCAAAAGCTTCTGACAAGGTTTGGAGGATCGGCCTTAAATTTAATATTTAGAGGTTGGGGTTACCCCAAACTCTTACGAAATGCCTTTGCGACTATGTCTCTTATAGAGAATCATATATTTAGGTGGAAGGCTACGACGGACCGATTTTTGAAGTCCCACAGTGGGTCCCGCAGGGGAGGGTGGTGCATAAACCTCATTCAGTACAGCGTATATACTCTGGACCTAGCGAGTCCTGTCTACGCCTCCTCAAGATACATTTAATTTGCGGACGATATCACCATAGTAGCGAACAGCGTATACAGGCACGCCCGAAACATAGCGACGGTCACGTCAGCAGAGATCGAGAATATTAACAACTATGAGCGCAAGTGGAAGATCTACACAAACGCGGATAGGTTATCTATCATATCTATAGAGAGACGCAAGACTTCTAGAGTCTATGTAGAAGGAAATAGGTATCGTTATGAAAATGGAAGGAGAGTGCTCGGACTTAAGATCACCCAGCACGATTACAGCAAGCACGTAACCGAGCGAACCAGCCTGGCGAAGGCGAGTCTCACCAAATCATTCCAGCTTAGAGGCCTGAAAAAAGGAAAATAAGGTTAAGATTTACAGCGGTATCTGTAGCCCCACTCTCCCCTACCCTACAGTCCCTCTAAATAGACTTCACAACTCTAATTCAGTAAAACTCCAGAGAGTTCATAACTCTGTAGTAGACATCATCACAGACACGATGAGGAGGAGAGAGCACAGAAGGCTAAGGGACCTACATCGAGAAATTTATCTCACAGACACAAATGTATCCCTATATAACAGGGCAAGTAAAGTGTGAGATAAGTTAACTAGCATCCTAAGTGAAGAAGACAAAGGAGCTATGGAAATCCCGCAAGATCATAGATTCAACATCAGAGGCAACTTTAGGATCGGGAAGCCCAATAGGAGAGGGGAACCGGCTCCTATCTACACGTACAACTGAGACTGCTAATCAATTGCATAGATCATCAAGTTAAAAATCAATCGAAAATAGAATGGTAAAGAAAATGAAGAACAACTGGAAAGCTAAAAAGACACGAGAGCCTCCAATTAACCGAGACTAAAGACTGAATGTCAATATGCAACAAGAAAAACCCAGAGATGGCTGGTCACCCGGCAACTAACAACCAAGTCAACCTATTCTCTTTCCTCACATTCTCTACAATCCCTATCCACTCTACTTCTACTATACACTATATTTTCTTACTTTTTCAAGACGTAAGACGAAGTTCATGTGAGTGATTGAGTAGTTAAGTCGAGTGAAGTTACGTTTTGAGTCCGAGATTTCATCATGTGTGGTCGTGGCAAAGGATGAAAAGTTAAGGTGAAAATTTGAGAACGTCTCCGGCCAGACACTTTTTACTCGTGTGTGATAATTTCTTTTCACACGAATAAAAGAGAGAACCCAACAAGGGTAGAATTCCCACTACACGAAGGGGCCCCACGGGGTCGGCCCTTCTCGAAAACAAATTGTTACCCCTACGCATCATCTGGGGGACGAAACCTACAAGAAACTCAGTGATGGAAGTGATTTATGTAGTTGTTAACATCGTCTTCGTCAGGCTCATAGAGACTCCAAACGGATGCGCCACTATTTGCCATTCTATCGAAGATGTAGAACGGCTGGTCTCTGAAGAGGCCAAAAGGGAACATCAGAATATTGGGCTTGAAGCATCAATTCCACAAGAAATCCTCGTTCGCCAAACCATTATCCTCCGACGGCCTGACCCGTTTTTCACAGATAATACCGGCGATGAAATCACGGAAGAGCTGACGAGGCAACAAAAATGGGCAAAAATAACAGAAGTTGATAAGTTTAGAAAGGGCAACGGCAAAGTCAAGCTGGTATTCGCGAGAATTGAGATGGCACCAAGGGCCAAGAAGGAGGGCCTCCTAGGCTTTTACCTGCGAATGGCCCAGGAGCAGATTGAGGCAAAGGAGCTCGTTCACATCGAATACTTGTTCAAATGCTTCGCCATCGAGAAGCATCGAACGCGAGAGTGCAATGACGGACGTCACTTGCTCCAACTGCGTTAAGTCCGGTCACGGATGGAAGAAGTGTGTGAGACTTAAAAGCCCAAGTGCATCAACTGTCGAGGGAAACACATGGCCTTGGTCATGAGGTGTTTCATCCGCAAAGAAGCAATCCGGGCGATGAAGGAACAAGGGAAACAGGAAAAGGAGGCAAAGGCTAAGTCATTCGTGGAAACGACTGCAGCAAAGAACAGCGGTGGATTCACTGCATTGAAGCTGGTGATGCCAAGCGAGGGCAGAGAGATAATGGCCATGGTTATTTGGGGCCACTTGGCAAACCTGGCAAACCCCAGTACATTTTCGGAGGAACTAAACCGCCTCCTGCAAAAAAACGGAACAAATAAGAAACTGTGGTTCCTGCCTAGCCCCGTCTAGCCCCGTCTTGGCAAGACGTTCTAAATATACAATTCGCTGACCTTCCCCATTAACAAGAAACGAACCAGCAAACCTGAAAAAGAAGAATCTACTGAAGATGAGATTACAATAAACGAAAGCCCCAAGAAAAGCCCAAAGAAGAAAAAAATCAAAGAGGAAAGGAGAAGAAAAACTAACAACAAGAGGAGGAAGACAAAGACACCCCTACGACGGAGGAGGAATAAGAGGATGAAGAGGAAGCGTCGAAATACCAAGGAGTTTTCCTAACCGATAAAGGGCAAGTCCTGGAGCAAAATATCTTTTTTGACGGAGAGAACGTGGCCCTCAAGATATTTGCATCTCCAGTCCGCAGACCCTCTAAAGGAGACCCGCTGCAACTGCTCCAGGGCATTCTGAAAGGGTAGTTCAAGTGGACGTTCGAGGGTCCTTACTCTCCAAAGGAAATCACAGATTCGTGCATCCACACCGTCAATATGACCGTGTTCAAAGTTAGAAAAAGTGGACAAAAAAACTTCTGAAATCGATAAATAAAAGTAACCAGTGATCAATATAAGAAATAAAAGTGTTTAAAAATTATAATAAAAGTGTCATAAATGTGTTTAAAAGTGATAATATTTCAAAATAATATCAAGTGTTGTAAACGGGATTAAAAGTGTTAATCATAATCGAAATAATATTAATAAAAAAATAAAAGGTATAATAATAAAAGTGACAACTAAAGCAACAAAGTAAATACAAAAAAGTTATTGTTATAGCAAATCAAAAGAAATTGACATGATAAGATCTAAAATTTATTAAAGTGTTTATAATAAAATTAAATAACAGTGAAGTAAATAAATATCTAAATTAACGAGAAATACTAAAATAAAGTGAGAGTAATAAAGCGAATTAAGTGACAGAGTGACTAGACTAACATATAAAATAATCAGTGTACTAAATAGTAAGCATAAACTAAGTATAAATATATCAATTATACCGTAGTAAATTATCAATGTAAAAGGAATGGCCCTTTTCCCTGGAAAATATTTTAAATATCCAATGTATGATAAAGAAAGAATGCTTAATAATATATGTAAATTACTTAATGTGACCATTCAAATTATATCCAATATGTAAATTGTTTTTGGAAATATTGACTGACCAACATCTGAGCAAACTTTCTACCTACTCCTGTATTTAAATTTCGTAAATTTTTCTTTCTTCTTTTGTCAAAATAAAACGGAAGTGTGTGGCGGGGTCCCCCCTACCTTTTCCTCTTTCTTAAGAATAAAGAATAGACGCAATTCATTCTTTGTTGCTGCTGAAGGAGGCAACGAGAATTGAACTTTCTATCAATGCCGCCTCAACAATAACCAAGACTTCTGACAGAAGATCCATGAAGATAGGCGAAATCTCACGGCCAAAATTGAAAAATAAAATATCTGAATATTTTAAATAAGAGAAAATAAAATGGATCTTCCTCAGATGATTTTGAATCTTCCGCCTCATATAATAAAATAAAACCTGCATTCGATAGTTAGAACGCCCTAAAATAAAATTGGTAAAGTCGAAATACAACCGGCTCTTTAACAAAACATGTATAGAAGAGAAGCTACTACTATCATACACTTTAGCAGTTGAATATAAATATATATATATATATATATATATATATATATATATATATATATATATATATATATATATATATATATATATATATATATATGAATGCAATGTCCCGCAGGAAAAATGAAAAGGTGCTTCCAAGTGTTTCTGAACTTTATTCAGGTCATTCTCAAGGATAACTACAATAGAAAATAATATCATAAGGGTATATATATAAGCTAGAAAAGGATAAAGGATCGCCTCTAAGACAAAAAATCACCAATGAGGAAGTAGAAGAGAGGGATGAGGAAATTCACATTAAGATTTAGCTATAACAAAGGAAGCAAGGTCAAACCGAGAGGCAAGAAAGAGTCAAGAACAGAGCCAAAAGGGTTTAAACGATTAACTGATAAAGCGATAATCTAAAGAGGTTGCAGTGTACACCGACACCGCCCCTATGAAACCATTGCTCGTTGGAATAGGGAGTTCCACCTTGGTCGTGAGTCCCTTGAAGATGACCCCCGTCCAGGACGCCCGTCAGACGTGACCAACGAGGATAATGTGGCCCGTGTGGAGAGGAGGATCCTCGAAAATGGACGGGTGAAGGTCGAAGTAATCGAGCGAGAACTTGAAATATCACATGAAAGTGTTATCAACATCATCCACGACAATTTGGCCATGACCAAGGTCTCTGCCGGTTGGGTTCCTAGAAACTCCACACCCCATGATCGACTTCAACGTCGTCAAAATTCCACAAGGCCAGAATTGCACAAGCTCCCCTGCTCGTGTGCGGATTCGAGGAGCTCAACCATCCCCCCTACAGTCTAGATCTGGCCACTAGCGACTACTTTTTATTCCGCCAGCTCAAGGCTGCACTGCGTGGACGCCGGTTTAGGGACGATGAAGATGTCCAGCTCGCCATGCAGGAGTGGATTGAACAGCAGTCGGGAGATTTCTGGTTGTCGGGAATTCGAATCCTCAGGGAGAAGTGGCGTAAGTGCATTGAAGTCGAGGGTAGTTATATTGAAAAATAATAAAACACTTTTGCTCATATCTCGTTTCCTTATATCCGAATTGCAAAACTTATTGACCGCCCCTCGTATTACACTTATTGTGAACTATAATGTTTTTTTTATAGTTGACTCGTATTTGAAAGCAACTGAAATGCTAAAGAGAATGATAAAATCAAAATGTTTTTAACATTAAAAGGGATAGCAGGAGCTGTATTATAGAACGCAGTTTAGAAGAAGGGATAAGGGTAACATAGTTTATAACCAATTTCAAAGATATTGTAGAACTCAGAATCCATATATTCAGGACTAACAACTCATAAAGCCCGTAAAAAATATATAGGATGTAAAGGCTATCGCGGAACCCGGTTCGCACGGCCCCCCCAAAATACACACATAAAATTTATAAAAGACATGGGATCTAAAGGCCTACTAGAAATTCACCAGAATTAATCAGGACGGTGCTAGAATTATAAAGTATCCGCAAGTGGTTAAATAAATACACACACAAAAAGTATTTACAACAAAATTAAAATGAAATAAATTAACTGTTAGCAAACTATACGGGGGTCATCAAACAATAAGAAAAGTCACAAATGCTTAACACCATCGAAAGACCACAAGTCGTTTTAATCCAAAAGATATTCGCGTATACAAAACGGGTTATATGGATAAATGGTTTAAAGCCGAAACGACACGTGCCGTTCAAGATGAAATAGGCTTCGCTACTCCAGTGACAGGTGTTCCCAGAATAACCTCCCTGTCTTACGTCCCTTACCCGAAGGCCCAAAGTTACAAGAATAACACGTAATCAATTTAAAGGGGACGTAAGAAGAAAGAAATACTCCAAAATACCTGATACCAGAGCAGTAAAGCAATAACCCACGTCGGGAACCCAGGCTAAAGAGGTTCGGCGATGATGAGGGAATTCGAACCAAGTCCACAGGGGTAAATACGATGACGGTCTTCGGAGAGGAGAAACCCACATACGGCGATATCGGGCGAAAGGCGTAAAGACCACGGGAATAATGACTTGAAGGCCCAACGATCCGAGAGAAGGAATTAGAGATGACAGAATTCCACAAAGAGGAGATGGTGAGGTGACTGGGGGAGAGCTTTCACGTGTCCAGTGTGAACGGCCTCCAAAAGGAGAACCCTTGCAAACGTAACTGAAAGAGCACAATTCGATGCAGCCGACAGAGAGGCAGCGACAACGCCTGCAGGAATCAATGGCAGAAAATCCTCGCTGCACGAAGAAATCCAGTACAGATCTCCAAGAAAATTAACAACGTCAAGGTAAGTGACGGACAACGATTCAGCGGAACAATCAGGCAGAATCCTCGCAACAGAATAAATTAAAAAACCTTACTTTACTTTTGTTTATAGAAAGGACAGAGAGGGATCACTGTGTGTAACACAGGCGATCGGGTAGTCATATAGGAAAGGTTGCGGAAATCATTTGAGAAAAGAGTTGATGGGTCGGTGGCTAGACACCGATGCGTGGTGTTGGTGTGGATACGTTGGTCTCGTGGTTTTGTGACTGGACGCCGGTTGGAGGTTGGTCAGGAAGGCGAGGCTGTCTGCTCAGTCGGACACGCGTTATTCATGATGCCTTTAGGTTATGCGAAGAATGGTATGGGTTGCGGGTGGACATGGACCACGGGGTATCGCGGTGCCCTCGCATACATTCTTACATGTAGTGCTGTGTATAATGGGTCTCTGGCGAGTTTTCCGAGTTGTTTTGTGAGTCTGGTATGAGCGTATGTGTTGAGGGGTACTAATTTGTTGTTGTCGTGTGGCGCGGTCATTCTCGTGTACAAAGGAGAGCGGTTAGCGCGCTTCAGAGCAGAGTTCTGAATGCGCTCAGCCCTCCGCTTTTACGTGTCACTCGCGGCTACGAGTGACAGGGGGGCATACATGAGAATAGGTCGCACGAGTGCATTGTAAAGGTGTAGCTTTAGTTTTTTGCCCGCAGAGTAGAACCTGATCAGCGATGTGTTTGTTCGTTAGGCTCTTGCTTGTGTCATGTTTTGGTATATATTGAACCTGAGGGTCTTGTCGAAAGTTACCCCAAGGATTTTTGTACATTGAGTGTATTCGAGTCTTGTTGGGTTTAGGTGGTTCATGTCTGGTGTGTGTGAGAAGATTTGTAGGTTGTGCATGAAGTGATCTCTAGCGCCGTAAAGTGTAATCTGTGTCTTCTGAGGATTCGTGGCAATGAGCCATTTATCCTCGTAATCTGGGTTATCGTCTAGTATTGTTTGTGCGTGGAGCGCGATTTCTTCTGGACCTCGGCCACTGATGAGAATGGTCTCATCATCGGCGTAGGCCACTGTGTATGTGTAACAGCAGTTTTAGGGTGGGCGTGGAGTGTCGTTTGTGAATATAATATATAGTGTGGGTGCCAGTACGCTTCCTTGAGGAACGTCTGAGCGTGGTGTAAAGGGTCGTGAGAGGGTATTATTGTATTTTATGTGGCATCTCCGTTCAGTGAGGTATTGCGAGAGGAGCCTTCTGGTGCAGAGAGGTAACTCCGTATTGTTGGCGAGTTTCCAACGGAGTCCCTCATGCCACACTTTATCGAAGGCCTTCTCCACGTCCTTTCTGATGGAGAAAGTCTTCTGATGTACCTGGCGTTTTTTTTTTTACACTGTCGTGAACGATAGTCACAGCCGCCTGAGTGGACCGGCCTCTCCTAAACTTATATTGGTGGGGGGAGAACCAGTCCCTCTCTTCCATGTACTGTGGTAAGGCAGTTGATCATTCGTTCGAGTATTTTGCCCAGGTGCTCTAATAGAGCAATAGGCCTGTAGTTGTTTGGGTGTTTGGGGCCTTTGTTTGGTTTTTGTAGGAGTATGTTGTGAGAGAAAAGGCTTCACGGCCCCATTTATATATATCCTTCAGTCCGAAGGAGGAAAAGGAAAGTGGGGCACAAAGCTGGGTGGGGAGGAATGAGTCACTTCCCCTACGCAAATTAGGCTGGTAAGTTAAAAAAGTTTAGGCCAAAAATGGTAGCCTCGAAGCGGGTGGCCTTGCGATAAGCACCATAAACTGTGATGAGAAAGGGAAAGCATGGGAATCCGAGAGCCTACCCTTTACATAAAAAAACGGAACGTTTGACTTTGAGACTATGCGCAGAGTAAAAATAAATATAAGAGTTTGAATTAGTAGGTTTGCGATAGATGGATTATTTGCAACCAGTCGGTGTTCTAAGAATAAGAAAATCGAGAAAGGGAAGGGTTCTATTATTTTCAACCCCATGGGTAAATTTAATGGAAGGGACGAGTGAATTAAATTTGGTAAGAAATCTATTAACATCTTTAGAATTAGGCCACAGGCAAATGACATCATCAATATACCTGTACCAAACAATTGGGAAGTCAAGGATAGTAGGAAGGAGTCTTGTTTCAAAGAACACCATATATAAGTTAGAGAGAAGAGGTGAAAGGAAATTAATTACCCATGACTAATCCAAACCTTTGAAGAAACTATTTGCCATCAAATGAAAACTTACAATTTTGGGTACAAAGTGAAATGAGTTTCATAAAAATAGTAGCAGGTAAGGGAAGAACAATATTTTGCAATTTCTCATTAAGGAAATTGAAAAGATCTTCAACTGGAACCTTAGTAAATAATGAGCAGCCAGCGAAACTAACAAGGGTAAAATTATTCGAATACTGAATGGCATTGAGTTTAGAAATAAGGTCGTACTTAGCAGCACCTTTTCATTTTTCCTGCGGGACATTGCATTCATTTCATATATATATATATATATATATATATATATATATATATATATATATATATATATATATATATATATATATTCAATCGTTAAAGTGTATATCCTATTACCGAGAAAACTCAAACAAGAAGGTTCGCAACTTTTCCGGCAATCACGGTATCCAAAATACGCTACCTAACAGTGAGTGCCTCCTGTAATTCACACTACTAAAGATATTAATTTATTATTAAGTTATTGAGTGATTTCCATAATAATTACCTCAGTGTATTGGATAAGTCAATGTGTATTCCCGAGGGATGACGATGAATCATGAAGTTAGAACGTCTTGCACAGCCTCACAATAACCGACCTTAGCCTTCAATGCAATAATTCCAATAAAGTTGTGGCCGCCTTCAAGACATTTGTTTGCTTTGGCACTTCCATATTTTATGATGTCCACAAGTTAAAGGAGTGTCCTTTATATTTGACTTTACCCCATATAAGTCATGCCATCTGTCCCTTTAAAGTAACACTCCTCTGCCATATAAATTTTCAGTAAATTCCTGCCACAGTTTTTCAGCCCAATATTAAACTATATCGAATGTTACCGATTCTTTAATATCGAACGTTTGATGTTTTAAAGAAATAGTATCATAGGAGAAATAGCAATGGTAGACTTAAGAATTATTATGTATCAGGTCATCGTATAAATAATGCTGGTTTTTTCACGTTTAGCATTATTTTATGGACAAAATCAAACAACTTTTGAAGTGATATATATTTTAATAAGTATTTATTTAATAATAATAATAATAATATAATCTTCACCAGTTTCTACTAGTAGTCTCCATCTTTCTATAATTTTCCAATACGTTTGTAAATATCATTTGACTTTGATTTAATAAATTCCTTTAGGTTCTTTCGATCGCCTCTGTTGTTGACATCTTCATTCTCTTCAGGTGATTCGCCAGTCCTAAAAAGTGAGCCAGAAGATTTTCTTGTGCGTTTGATAGGATAGGAATTACATATTCTATTTTAACTTATTAACACTAATCAGACTAGCACTAAAATGTTTTACTCTGCTCATTTGGACTGTTTGCATTCAGCACTTAAAGGAAAAAGGTTACCATTAATCAATAGAAGAAGAGCTCTTTCATCAAGATGTCAATAACAGAAGAGATCGAAACAACCACAAAGAAATTTATTAAATCAAAGTCAAATGATTTTTATTAACATTATATTGAAAATTTAGTAGAAAGATAGCGACTACTGGTAGAAACTGGTGGAAATTATATTATTTTTAAATTAATAAATAAACACTTATTTAAATATAAATAGCTTCAATTAATTGTTTAATTTTATCCAGAAAATAACATAGAGGTGAAAAAAATGCCGCTTTCTTATGGGATGAATTGATATTTATATGAATCAAACAGAAATACTAAACAACAAACAAAAGAAAAGCTGGAAGTTAAAGGGAAATTGCTGTGTCAAAACGGAATGCCGAAAGTAAAAAAAAATGTCGAGTAGACAAATGCCGACAAGACAAAATTACAACAAGCCGGAAAGGAAATAAGCCAAAATTCAATGATATTATAATTAGTTGACTTTCCCGACGTTACACGCGCAAAAATAACATTTTTACGCTTCCCCCAAATTAGCTAAAGGAACTTTTTCTCAGTTGAGAAAGGAGGCGCTTGCAGAAGCGTTTTCATCGAAAAGGTTTCATTATCCTTTATGGGGGAGGAAGCATTTCACTATGGCAATAGAACGTAAGCCCTCATTGGGTATTTTCAACACAGACAAAATAAATCCTTTACAACCAAAAAGAGGAAGAAATTTCCATGTGAAAAGTTAGAAAGTAAGAAAGAGGAAGTGTAGGTTAAAAAAAACTTTTAACTTTTTGTAGCAGCAATATTAAACTTGTAAACAATTAAACAAAGTGAAAAAAGAGTATGGGAAAATTTTAATGGCAGTAGAGATAATAAAAACAAGGACTTGAAGGCCTAAAAAGATTTATCAGCAACAAATATAATATTAGCATTAAACAACCAAGAAAGAGAGCTTGAAGACTCAGGCAACAACAAACTAAAAATATCTGAATTAATAACTAAGGCATACTATCAAAACGAAAGAGCTTGGTATGAAAGTCATGGAACCTAGCTTTCAATTGCAAACTTACTATTTCTTTTCACTTCTCTCTACACCTTTCTTCTATCTTTCACACCTCACGGGCTAAACACTCTATACATGGGAGAGGGAAACAATAAGAAAAATGAATAGATAAAGGATATAGTACACACCGTGGTTCGGAACCCACGTAAAGCCGTAGGTACTCCGATCAACTAGCTCAACTGTTAAGTCTACTACGTTATTTCAAACTTTGCTGACTCTACTCTTTACTAAGAAAGAGGTTCGACAAATCTTTCTCTCTCTCCCTCACCTTCCACTTTTCCTTTCATTATATTTCATTTTAGAACAAGAACAAGAATATGGGTAACACTGTGTAACACGATTTTTGTTACAGAGCAGAAAATAGGTGATTCTAGATGATTTTTAGGCGCTGATTACAAATTTATGTTTAGAATTTTCATATCACGTCAAGTTTTTGTGTAATTTGAATTTTCTTCTTCAAGCCATTTCACACTTTTGCTCAATATTGTACCAATATACAATTTATTTTTAATATATTTAATATATATAATGAATATATATATATATATAAATATATATATGTTAATAAATAAAATATATATATGTAATATATATAAAGTAGACTATATTGAAGCTCAAATATCATTGAATTCTAATTACTGGGGATTTTTTCAGATTTTCAGATTAATGCATACTTATTTGTGATAATTTTTCGGCTACTGATAACTGGTACCTGGTAAAGAAGATAACATGTTTATCAAAACTTTGCTCTCATAAGAACCTTATGATAAAGATCTCACATTGTGTATCGTTTGCTTGTTCAAGTTAGTATTTGAAATCTTGTCATGGCTTCAAGTTCTAGACGCGGATGTGTAAACAGCCCAAACATATTTTGTTATGTTTGTGTGCAATTCACACCAGTGGCACAACGGAGAAAAATAAAAACAGCAGTAACGATGAAGCAAGCCTACAGATACTATTTTGGATACAAAGTAGGGGACCTGGATAAAGATTGGGCCCCTCATATTTGCTGCACGCAGTGTAACAAAATGTTGACAGCTTGGTTAAATGGGAAAAGGAATGCAATGCCATTTGCTCTTCCCATGATATGATGTGAGCCCTCAAATTATTTTGATTATTGTTATTTCTGCCTAACAAATGTGGCTGGATTTTCAAAGAAAAACAAATCTAAAATTATTTATCCAAATTGCCCATCAGCGTTGAAACCGGCACCACATGATGAATCTACTCCAGTCCTGAATCCACCTACTACAATAAGTGAATATTTTAGTTCAGATGATTATTCTACATTGATTTCTGGAGAAATTGAAGAACATCAAACATATGTTCCAATTGATCAAGATAAAGAACCAAATTTATTTTGCCAACAAAGTTTATACGCCTTGGTACGAGATTTAGATCTGAGTCTATGTCTATGGGATAGCAGAGATGATAAAAATCACTATAAAAAACGAGAATAGATTCAGGATATAGTACACACCGTGGTTTGGAACACACGTAAGGCCGTAGGTACTCCGATCAACTAGCTCAACTGTCAAGTCTACTACGTTATTTCAACCTTTGCTGACTCTACTCTTTACTGGGAGAGAGATTCGGAAAATCTTTCTCTGTCTGTCACCTACCACTTTTTATTTCATTTGATTTCATTTTAGAACAAGAAAAAAATATGGATAATCGATAAAGAACCCAAACAGTAAAAATAAACAAAAACAAACTACCATAAACTTAGTGAAATTCACAAAGGGCAAACCCCAAGTGATAACAAGAGGAAACAACACAAACAAACACTCATCTCAAGCAACTAAACAAGATAAATAACTCAGGATAAAGCCCAAACACATAGAAATATACGGCATGAATGCTACATAATACATATGAATGCAACAGTGAAAAAATACGAAAACAAATAACAGAGATGGACGAACCAACTGTTAAAGTATAAAAATAATACATAAAGAAAAGGAATAACAGAGACAGTGAGAGAGATTGGTGGTTCTCGCGGAAACTACGGAGAAGTTGTTCAGAACGAGTGGATAGATAAAAAAGGAATGACAAATTAAAAAACTAACGACCGTGGTTCTATCCCTCAGCTTGCAGGAAGATCAACTTCTTTCCTCCTGCTGATTTCTCTTTCCACCCAGGTTTCTTCTCCTCCTCACCATCGTCTCCCTCCTCTCCCTCCTCTCCCTCCTCTCCCGCCTCTCCCGCCTTTCCCTTCACAGCACCCCGCCGTATCGTCTCCCTCTGGCATAAAACAAAACAAAATTGATCGGTAGTCGTTCTTTAGTCAATCAACCAGAAACAAGCTCCAAAAGAAGAGCCGAACGCGTGATAAAGGAGGCAGAGAAAAGCACAACTGAGATCAAGAAACGCCAAAAAATTCTCGGATTATAAGAAAGAAAAATACGGGGAAAAGAAAGATATGCATCCACTAAACTGATTAGAGTTTTCTTCTGTTTCCAGTGTGCGGGTTCGAGACACTAAAAAGAAATCTATCCTTAATTTTAGCCTTTATTTCTATTTAATTTTCTACACTTTTTTCACATCCTATGAGCAACATAACTCGACTTCCACAACGCTCAGAGTCACTTTAAGTAGGATGTAGCGAACTCCGGAAGGAAGCCCCTTTAGAGGGCGCGAAGAAGGGCGTCGTCAGGAAGTACTCCTATAATATAGAGATATTTAGGGAGCCATATGAGCAACGAAAGAAATTTTAGAACTTTCCTGAGACAATCTCTTTTCCGAATTGTACGAAAAGTAGAAAAACAAAGACCTATTTAGTGAAGAGAGAACCTCAAAAACACTGAAATATTTGCGCAAAAGCCTCCCGCCCAGGGCGAGAGGCTTATAGAGACTTAAGGAGACGAACCAACCCGAAAAAGGAAAGCTTATTGAAACATTATACGAAGGGCTCCAATAAGTTTTGAAATTCGGATATAAGGAAACGAGATATGAGGAAAAGTGTTTGATTATTTTTCAATATTACTACCCTTGACTTCAATTCACTTGCGCCACTTGTCCTTGAAGCTTCGAATTCCCGACAACCAGAAATCTCCCGACTGCTGTTCAATCCACTCCTGGGCGGTGAGCTGGACATCTTCATCGTCCCCAAACCGGCGTCCACGCAGTGCAACCTTGAGCTGGCGGAATAAAAAGTAGTCGCTAGGGGCCAGATCTGGACTATAGGGGGAACGGTTGAGCTCCTCGAATCCGTACTTGTGCAGGGCAGCTTGGGCAACTCTGGCCTTGTCGACTTTGACGACGTTGAAGTCGATCATGGGGCGTGAGGTTTCTTGGGACCCAACGGACAGAGACCATGGTCATGGCCAAATTGTCGTGGATGATGTTGAAAACACTTCCATGTGGTATTCCAAGTTCTCGCTCGATTTCTTTGACCTTCACCCGTCGATTTTAGAGGATCCTCCTCTCCACACGGGCCACATTATTCTCCTTGGTCACGTCTGACCCGCATACTGGACGGGGTTCATCTTCAAGGGACTCACGACCATGGCGGAACTCCCTATTCCAGCGAGCAATGGTTGCATAGGAAGGGGCGGTGCCGGTGTACACTGCAACAATGCATTCATGGATCTCTTTGGCATTCTTGTCTTCCTTGGTCAAAAATTTGATCACTGCGCTGTGCTCAACCTTCTCCATTGTTGAAAAATTTGTGACTGACGATTTGCGATCAGCTACTGCTTCTTAAATAGACGAGGCAGGAGCGTGCGACTGCAGGTCCTGTCCAGAAAAAGACAATATCCATTGAGTGGTAAGTTTTGTGCCCTTCGAGACGCCAAGTCAACAAGGCCACCCTGTTGTTTAGAAAGAGAACAACGGTAGAACAACCATTGTTCTTTGAGCCCGTTTGACAAGAGACGGTTCTCATCCCCTCCCCCTTGTTGTTCAGAAAGAGAACGTTAGAACAGCCATTGTTCTTTAACCCGTTCTTCAAGGACCGGTTCTCGTACCAGGGACATCACGTCCGGATGATTTAATTCCCCCCCTTTTTAACGTTCTTCAAGAGAACACTTGGTTTCAACAATAACCTCCTTTGTTCATCTAGAACATCTCCGAATTGCTGTCACAAAGATCGCTCGTACTTCCGAGCCCCACTTCGCTCTCACTCCTCGAAGACAGTCCTTTTCCCTCGTTGAGGACAACCCCCCGAAGAACCCTTCTGCTGGAAATCACCAGTGGACCGAAGATTCCTTCACATCGTCTTCCTCTGCACAACAACTTTGTAATTATGTAAGCTGAGCATTACCTTTAATCATTTAACCTTTTGTCAACGCAACCCTGTGCTTTAAATGGCTTAGCGAACCATTCCCCCCTTTAATTTTTGTTTGTTTACCTTTTTAAATCTCTCCAAATCTTAATCCTCGGATTAGTCACATATTTCCACGACCCTTTTCATTCTCAGTTTATGTAAGAAAAATTTGTGTGTGTTGTTGATAGTTTAATTAATAAAACTCTATTTTATTAATGGTAGCCATATTATTTATCTTTGTACTCCGTTCAAGTTCTTAAGCATATTGAAGATAAATAAGCCGCTCCAGGCCCCCATCATCTTTTGGACTAACCTCGGTCAACCAGATTACCACGCACTCTAAATATTAGAATAATTCCCTCAACGAATAGTTATATATGGTATATCGTCGAGAACCTATTCTACGACAATCACCAAAGAATATTTGTATACGAAATAATAAAATTTTGAAATCATAAACATATTTTAAAAATAATGTTCATCAAGACAGGTGGGTTTCTTTTGTTTAGCATGACGATTCCGCCAGAAAATATGGATATCGAGGCACATCAACATACAGATTTGAATCAACTGCGACAAGATGGAGGACCACACAACAAGAAACTGCACAGAAAAAGAACAAAGATACTCTGAATGCGGCCAACAAGAGTCTTTTAAGAAGTAGTGCACCCAATCAACAGAGAAAAAAGGCCTCAATTGCGACGAACCACAACGAATAATGTCAATGGCTTGCCCAGTGAGGAAAAAGATTAATTTAAGAAAAGAAAATGAAAAAAAAGAAAACTGCGAACTACGCAGGAGTGGCCAAGGCCACAGTACAACAGATAAAAGAAAAAAACTAATCTAACACGACCGAATTAATCCACAATAGAGCTTCTTAGGGGCATACTATAGGCGCACGTAATGAACATTGGACAACCAGGAAACTTCTCAGATATCCTTAGAAGGGATAGAAGGAGACAAGAGGATCTGCACAGAGCGACAAACAACACCGAGGACATTATATCACTCATCGAACAAAACCAACGATTTCCATTCAAGATTCCAAAGCAGCGTCAACATTCTTGGGAACGCAGTTGTCCCGTACTTTGCATAAAAAAATCTACCAAGAAGACCGAAGAAGAACCACAACCAACTACAAGGAACGAACCCGATTAGACCAGTAACCCACGGAATATCCCAATTCAAACAAAAAGGTTTAAGAAGAAACAGGAAAAGTACAAAACATAAGTATGAAACACGTAACACACACAAATACAATCAATCAACAAGAAAGTAATAAACATAAACACAAAACACACGAAAATAAACTAATATAAACATATACTAATACAAATAGAATACACGTAAGAATCAGTTATGAGACAAAAAAACAAATAAATAGTAACTAGAGAACCAAACAACACGTCAAAGAAACAAGAAAGCTGAATTTAAACAGGAATACAAAGGTTTGAACGCCAAATAATTAGTATACATATGCCAGAAACAAAATTAAAGAAACAAAAACATTAAAAACAAAGAAAGAGATTAGCAAGATCTTCAGGCACTTTGCAGAAAATATTGCAACCCTAAGACTTCTTTATTTTCACCACTATTTCCAATCCCACTATTTTTGTACACCACTATCTGTCACACTCGCATACTCACCACTTCCCTCAGAAAAAAATAGAATGCTGGTGAGAAATGGTATGAAGATGCTGTTTCCTGAGAAGCAACTCACCTTAGAAATTTTAATCCTTGGTGTGGTCAAGCCCACAGGAGATGGATAAACCTAAAGTAAGAAAGGAAGAAAAGAAAAGGAAACAAAATAAAGAATTTGGTAGAGAGGAGGAGGAACTACAATGCAGTAGAAAGGAGAGAAACAAATAGATAATGAAATATAAAGAAGAAAACCATAAATTAAGAATTAAATATAGAGAAAAATAACCTAAATATTCAAGTAAGTATAAAGAAGAGAAAGAAAATAAAGAATGAATCTGAAATAAGTGAAATAAAATAATGAATGGAGTAGAAAGAAGAAAAACTTGAAGAAAAATGAAGTAGAATGAAGATAAACAAAGCAAAGAATGAAGTAGAAAGAAGAAAACATAATAAATAATGAAGTACAATAAGGAAAATATAATGAATTGGAGAGAAGAGAAACAAAATAATGAATGCGGTATCAAGAAGATTTAAGCATAAAGAAGAGAAATCTGATGATGTAAGTCGAAAGAACAGAAACATGAATGAAGAAAGAAGAAAAACTAATATTCAGAAGAGCTTAGAAAAAATATAAACAAAATAAAGAATAAAGTAGTAAGAATAGGAAAAAAATAATGTAGTACAAAGAACACAAACAAAATAAAGATAAAGAAAGAAAGAATAAAATTAAAAATAAAGAATTAGGTAGAAAGAAGAGAAACAAAAATAGAAAATGAAGTTGAAATCAGAAAACATAATAATAATCAAGCCCTTTCCCCACTGTGTGGTCTGAGGGCATAAACTCCACTAATCCCCCTCCCCTCATCGCCATTAACTTGCTGAGTGGACAACGTTCCCGATAGCCTGGTTGATTTGGGATAAATTGACCAAAATATTTCCTTGACCAGAGCTGGGGGAAAGGGGAATGGAGGGCCTCGAATGGGGCGGGGGAGGGGGTGATGCTCCTACGGGACAACCTATGGGAAAGGGTGCTACAGAGAAAGAACAGAGGAAAAGTGACCCAAGACATAGAATATAGGAAAAAGATCTTAGGACAACCCATAATGAAAAAGATGATAAAGACAAAGAACAGAGGTAAAAGTGGCTAAATATAAAGAGCAGAGGATAAGTGGCTAAGACTAGTGCAGTGGCTGAGAAATGGTAAGGAGGACAAAGCCTTCTTGAGCAAACCATCTCGATCCCAATTACCAGAGGCGTCTAGAAGTTTGTAGTTAGAGCACCGGTACTCAAACTTACAAGCTTGACCCCTTCCTCCCCCCTAACCACTATTGAATACACTGTGTAACACGATTTTTGTTACAGAGCAGAAAATAGGTGATTCTAGATGACTTTTAGGCGCTGATTATAGATTTGTCTTTAGAATTTGCATATCACGTCTAGTTTTTGTGTAATTTGAATTTTCCTTTTCACGCTACTTCACACTTTTGCTCAATATTGTACCAATATGCAATTTAAATTAATATATTTAATATATATAATAAATAATATATATATATTAATATATATTAACATTTTTAATAGATATAAAGTAGACTATATTAAAGCTTAAATAACATTGAATTCTAATTACTGGGTTTCAGATTAATACATACTTATTTGTGATAACTTTTCTGCTACTGATAACTGGTACCTGGTAAAGAAGATAACACGTTTAAAATTTTTTTGCTATGATAAGAACCTTATGATAAGGATCTCACATTGTGTATCGTTTGCTTGCTCAAGTTAGTATTTGAAATCTTGTCATGGCTTCAAGTTCTAGACGCGGATGTGTAAACAGCCCAAACATATTTTGTTATGTTTGTGGGCAATTCACACCAGTGGCACAACGGAGAAAAATTAAAACACCAGTAAGGATGGAGCAAGCCTACAGATACTATTTTGGATGCTAAGTAGGGGACCAGGATCAAGATTGGGCCCCTCATATTTGCTGCACGGAGAGTAACACAGTTTTGACAGCTTTGTCAAATTTGCCAAAATAAAACCTCTTTGGCTCCAATTAACACATGACATTACCGGGAAACCAAGCGTGACGTCATAATTAGCCTCCTCTATTCCTCCTTTAGGGGTTTTCTAGGGTAAAGGAAATTGTCGTAGTGTAATCAATGAATAACCCTTAAGTTGCGCTTTTAAGGCTCTATTTGTGTCCATTTTTACTTATATTTCAATTTCAATTATTTTCGTATTTATTTTGTCTACTTTTCGCTCTAGATTAGTGCCTTAGGACTGTTTGTGTTGCCACCAAAAGGCAGGGTTCATGCTGATTCTAGGCAGTAGACTTCCCTCTACCTATAATATAATCAGACTTAAAAGGCTTTTATTCCCTTGACCGAGTATCAAACCTACAAGCAGCAAATTAGGGGTTTGCCATGGTAGGGCATTTATTGTAATTTCCTTTTCTTCTATGGGATAAAAATTATGGTGAAATAGAACGAGTGGTGGGGAGAAAGCGTATGGTCGATATGGTCGATATATGTAAGTTAAATGTAAAGAAATATTGTGTAGTCAGGGAGTTTTTAATGCAGTTGAATTTACCCTATAAGATCTCACAAAACTTTATAATACTCTAATTATAGCGATTTAATTATGGATTAACTTAGCTGATAAAAACAAATAATAAAAATTGATGAAAACTTAATTTTGCTAATGAGATAAAAGGAGCAGTTAAGGAATCTCGGCAAATCACGTTTGAAAATCTGCTGATTTTCCGGATTATCGATTTCAGACTGAATGTCCGAATCGCAAAAGCGGACCCACGACGAGGTTTGAGAGCTTCGTTTTGACGATGTAGAAGCCTATTGCATGTAGGCCTTTTTTAGACAATATGGAAGCCTTTTGCAAGTAAACCTTTATTACACGACCCAATAACAGGAAAGTGATAATTCACTTTTTATTTCGAGGTCAGGCCACGTTTCCAGGCTCCTCGCCTCATATTTCAACTGTAAAATCAAATATGAAGATACGTGATAACTATTAAAATAAGGCCCAAACCTAATGCACATAGTGACATATATCAATGTTGGCAGGACACATGGACATAAATTGAGTATATAGCTAGGTGACACCAATCTGAGAAGCAGGCTTGTTATGGCAAGGATAAACATAATTTCCAGGATTGACGCGGATAAGATAGATCAATTAGAGTGGCTTTCACAATTTGCCTCCTGATCTTACTATCATTATTAAAGCGGTCAACAAATTTCGAACAAATTTATTTAATGGGTTGTGAAAGAGAGGATTATGAGAATATTATATAAATTTATGGTCTACACACGTATCGGCATGGACGTAAAATTGTCTCCATTAGGTTTTTGGTGGTTATTCCTTGGCTGGTTTACCTGATGCATAATTTTGTTACGCGGCTATTGCTACATTGCAGGGGTGGTTTTTAATTGACTCGGTTTTTATTTACTGAGTATGATTCATACAAATTTACACTTTTAATATCCGATAGATAACCTTGAGATCACAACAGGTTCTCCACTCATGATCATTGTATTTGATGGCATCAAAGAGAAGTTTTTTATTGTCATAATTTTCAATCAATTGGATAGAATGATCAACTAAAACAGAGGCAAGATTGTTATCATTATTTAAGAGCAAAGCTTGGAGACTTCTACTTTAGGACTCTATAAATAGTTTCCATTCAGATGGTTGATACACAACTCCTAAAGCTTTGATCAAACCTTTAATTTCCAAGCAGTATGTACACTAAAGATGAATTCTCATGGAGAGAAAAGAACTGCCTGAATTCTTCGTCCCCGCTTCTGTATCAATATAATGTTGTTTCTGTAGCCAAAAGATTGTTCTCTCTAAGGCGAGAGCCAAGGAGCTGGGGCGGCTCTTTTGATACTCCTGAATCTCTTGTGAGGCGATTGAGCTGTGTATTGAAACTAAATGATGGTAGAATGAATGCTTCAGAGTTAGCTTCATTGTTTATCTCTTCATCATTTATTTTATCCAGATCCAAGTTTTGAGGTAATTTAGAACTGTAATACCTGGTCCATGGGGGATTGGTCTTCCAGCAGAGGGCCCATATGTGTATTTAACAGCGGATTTGTTTTCATTTCCATCGAGGAGGTGTCACCTCTGGGTAGCGATGGTTGAATCCAGGCTACCTAGCAAAAAGTCCGTCACATTTCACCCCTCGATAGGAGCCCCACCTGGGTCCATCCAATCATCATGACAGCCAAATTAGCAGATGCCGGACTTTTGAGAAGGAAAGCCTATATTAAGACGTATGAACAATCTGGAATACAGAAGACTACCCCATAAAATGGAACCTGTAAAAACGAAACCCGAAAGAGGAATTCTCATCAGGACTCTATACACCGATCTACAGATCACTCTCACAATATTCCATGGGCCTGAGACAAAAATTTCACTTTTCGATATCACCCAAAGGGACAGAGGCTAGTTATACTTTTTGAATAGATATATGTTTAGATTATATTTTTGTATGATAGCCTTTCCAGATGCCCAGCTAAATTTTGGTTATCAGTTCTTGAAGTTATCCACCCCCAAAAGAAAAATCCAGGTTAGACGCAGGTGCATTACCTAGTTAACGCTCACAGTTATTATTTTTTTCAATTTTGAATTATATTGTGTTTGGTATCGTTTGGTATCAGTTTGAAGAAGACCTTTTAAGCTTTAATTTAGATCCAATTGTGAATCTTTTTGCCAAATATGGAACTCACTACAGGTCCTCAAACCAACCAAAGTGTACATTCTTTCACAATTTACGCCTAAACTATGTTCTTTCTTTCAGCCCTGTGGCATCTAGGAACACCACAAACACGAAACACAATACTACAATATTCAACTCTCTGTAATCTTTCATAAAGTCCACGACATACCCATATCATTTCATTGTAAAAATTCAATATATAGGAATATGGTGGCAGTGTCCATCTTTGCCAATTTTCAACTTTTGACTTTGACGATCTAGGTGGTCAAGTAATAACTCTTTTTATAGGTTTATAGATAATTGGATACTAGATATATTTCGTAAATTAATTTAAACACACTTTCTATGTACATTTTTACAAATCACTGATATTATCAATTATTTTATAATTATTTATTTAGTTAACTTTTGGGCTTATCGTTATATTTTATACACTTGTATTTTGCACTTTCACTTTACTTCGGACGTTTTTTGTCCACATTTTATGGCTTTGAATGTTGACATGTTCACGGCGTGCACGTCCGATGGTGGGATGAACCGCACGCCCTTTAACAACTACGCTGCAATTTCGTCCGGTAAAAAAGGTCCCTCGAAGGTCCACTTGAATTTCCCTTTGGCAATGCCAAGTAGGAGAAATTCTGGATCGTCTCATGGGGGTGGGCACAGGGAAGAGCCAAATACCTTGGGACCCACGTCCTTGCCTTTGAAGAAATAACCGTTCTCGAGGACTTCTTCCTTGTCGTTTATGGGAACTCGGTGTATTTCTCTTCTTCTTCGTCCGACCAAGTTCTTCGTTTGTCTTTTCCTCTGTTTTCTTCTTCCTTTTTTCTTTTTTTTGCAGATTTCTTCGTTTCTCCCTCTCCTTCCCAAGTTTCTTCCGTTATTTTTGGTTCTTCAGTAGGGAACCACGTCGGCTCCTCTTTCGGTTGATGTTCCCGTTGGGACTCGTCGGTAAACTGGATATTCAGTATTCCCGCCGAGTCTGGATTTTCAGGGAACCAGAGTTTTTTGGTAACTCCGTTCTTCTCCAGAAGACGGTTAAGTTCTTTGGAAAAGGAGTAGGGTTAGCCAGGTTAGCCATGTGAGCAAAGATGATCATTGTCATGATATCTTCACCCGCCTCTGGCATCACCAGCTTCGGGGCACTTGTTGTGACGAAGTTCATCGGAGCCGCCGCTTGAGCGTAGTTGGTCTTGGTTTTTGCCTATTTTTTCTTTTTTATATTCTCACGTTTTGTACGGATGTGTTCTTTGCGGATGAGGCACCTTATGTCCACGGTCCTATGGTCCCCTCCAAAAGTTGACGCACTTTTGCTTCCCTCCCATGCGATCTTTCCAACCGTGCCCGGATTTGGCACAGTTGGAGCATGCAACTACCGTCGCCGTGCATAGCATTTGTAGCAGCCGTCGATCGGTGTGTAGACTTTTGTTTCGATTTGCTCGGGTGATACCCTTAGGTAAAACTCAAGCAGCCCATCTTTCTTGGATCTTCTCGCTATCTCGATGCTCGAGAAGATGATCTTCACTATACTCTTTCCTTTGCCGAATTTTCTACCTTCAAAATGTTGGCCCATGTCTGCTTCGCTGACAGCTCTGTCTTGATTTCTTCACAGGTGTGGTCAGTGAAGAGTGGGTCCAACTGCCTCGGAAATGCCGTACGTTGCACTAATATTTCTTGTGGAATGTTTGCCTCTAGTCCGATTGGTGTGGAGTAGAACTCTCTTAAGGTTCTGTGGGGGTGACCCAATGGGGCCCCACTGGGTAGTGTGCTCTCCCTCCTTGGGGCACCCTCCTTCTACTCGCGAATAGAGAGATTTCGATCCCACGAGCAAAGAAAAAGATCCTCTTGTTAAAATGTATTCCTAAAGTAAACCGCCTTTAACACAACAAGACTTAATGAAAGCTTCAGCTGAACTCAATGAAAAGAATTGATTGATTGATCATAAAAGATATGACAAAAATGGGTGTAAGATAGTAGGAGAGGTTATAGGGAGAAAAAGTATTGAAGTAAAAGAGAATATGTGCCAACTTGACTACCAGTGTCTTCACGTGGTCTTCTTTATTCCCTAGCGTACCAGATGAAAAATTTAAGCATTCAAGCCTTTGTACTTTAGTTTGTTTGAAGTTTGGGCTGCAGAGCATACTCATAATTTGAAGGCGTCATACATGTCAGTTCAGTTTCCTTTAAACTTTATTTACATATAAACATTTGTTTTTCATGTGTCCACTACGGATCTTTTAATTAACTTTGTTTATAATCTACTATTTTATTTTATTTTGAATAAACGTCCACTACGGATTTTGGGGTATTTAATTATTTTTCTTTATTTTTCCTAATTTGTCCACTACGGATCTTCTTTTTTCTTTTTTTAAATATACGTGAAAACATGCATGAAAAGTTGATTTCATTGTCCTATTCGTGATTTCTTTGGTGTTTTTTGGTTTGTTATCGAAATAGGGGTATCACATCCTCCCGCGTACGCTGGCGGCTGCTGTTAAATCCCCGTCGGTAAGGTCTAATTCGGTTATAAAGATCAGGTTGTCGTAATTCTTGGAGGGCTCTCTTTGGTGGTCGGGGACCTCCCTCCATATCGATTTTGCCCTATTATGTAGGGTTACGTTTAGAGGGTCCATCTCTGCGATAGCGTGAAGTCTAATCGAGGTAATGCGGTCCAGTTTAGATATATTGAATATGAATCGAAGTGGCTGGTTCTGTACTACTTGTGCTTGCCTCAGTTAAAAGTTGCTTGCCAGTTACATCGGAATAGCAAGGTATAGCAAAATTAGCCTCACTAGGGCCATGTACAATATCCTTTTGTTCCGAGGGGAGAACCCTTTAAATCTGTACAGTTGACGTAAGTATCTCTTGCCTTGCGCGACCTTTACATTGAGATATACGCCATATCCTCTTGAAGTTAAGTTCAGACCGAGGGCTCGAGCCTGGCAGGTGTACGGGAAGAAGTCGCCTCGTTGCTTCCGATGGGTAGGACTTTAAACTTCTCCACGTTGGTGCGGATCTTGTTGCGAGCCTCGTAAGCATTAAGGTTATCTATTTCACCCCCTGTTTTGTTCGTGATGTCGATTTGATTGGGATAGTCGCTGGTGATCAGTTGTGAAATATCATCGGCCAGCTGGATATAGGCTGAGTAATCCTGGGTGGAAAAGGAGAGGTCACTTGTATAAATCGTATACAGCGTAGGACTCGGACAGCTCCCTTAGGCCACACCGGTTCTCATGGGAAATGGTTGCCCCTCGACGTCGTTGATTTTTATGATCGCCTCTCGGTCCTCAAGGTGGTCGCAAAGAAGCCTGGTAATGTTCTTACCCATCCGTAGTTCACAGAGCTTGTTCTTTAGTCCTGGGATCCATACCTTATCAAAGCCCGATGAAACGTTTCTGAGCACTATATTTACCCGTATATCCTCAGCATTAGCAACAGCGATGCGCTCAGTCAACAGGCTTGTCTCAGTTCTTAGGTGCTTCTGGAAACCATGTTGTTGACCATTGTAGCAATCATTTGCGTCAAGGTAGGTCTTCAGCCTATCATTGACCAGTCTTTCAAGCAGCTTTCCTATGAACTCTAGGCGTGATATGGGCCTATAGCTTTTTACTTCCTCTTTGGGTTTTCTCGGCTTTATATGAATCGCAGTTTCTGGTTCTGTACTGCTTGTGCTTTCATCAGTTGAGATTTGCTTGCCAGTTGCATCAGAATAGCAAGGTATAGCCAAATTAGCCTCACTAGGGCTATGTACAATATCCTTTTGTTCCGAGGGGAGAGCCCTTTAAATCTGTTACTTGACGTGGGTATCTCTTGCCTTGCGCGACCTTTACACTGAGATATACGCCATATCCTCTTGAAGTTAAGTTCAGACCGCAGCTCGAGCCTCGCAGGTGTACGGGTAGAAGTCGCCTCGTTGCGTCCGATGGGTAGGACTTTAAACTTCTCCACGTTGGTGCGGATCTTGTTGCGAGCCTCGTAAGCATTAAGGTTATCTATTTCACCTCCTGTTTTGTTCGTGATGTCGATTTGATTGGGATAGTCGCTGTTGATCAGTTGTGAAATATCATCGGCCAGCTGGATATAGGCTGAGTAATCCTGGGTGAAAAAAGAGAGGTCGCTTGTATAAATCGTATACAGCGTAGGACTCAGACAGCTCCCTTAGGGCACACCGGTTCTCATGGGAAATGGTTGCCCTTCGACGTCGTTGATTTTTATGATCGCCTCTCGGTCCTCAAGGTGGTCGCAAAAAAGCCTGGTAATGTTCTTACCCATCCGTAGTTCGCACAGCTTGTTCTTTAGTCCTGGGATCCATACCTTATCAAAGGCCGATGAAACGTTTCTGAGCACTATATTTACCCGTATATCCTCAGCATAAGCAACAGCGATGCGCTCAGTCAACAGGCTTGTCTCAGTTCTTAGGTGCTTCCGGAAACCATGTTGTTGACCATTGTAGCAATCATTTGCGTCAAGGTAGGTCTTCAGCCTATCATTGACCAAACTTTCAAGCAGCTTCCCTATGAACTCTAGGCGTGATATGGGCCTATAGCTTTTTACTTCCTCTTTGGATTTTCTCGGCTTTATATGAATCGAAGTGTCTGGTTCTGTACTGCTTGTGCTTTCATCAGTTGAGATTTGCTTGCCAGTTGCATCAGAATAGCAAGGTATAGCCAAATTAGCCTCACTAGGGCTATGTACAATATCCTTTTGTTCCGAGGGGAGAGCCCTTTAAATCTGTACAGTTGACGTAGGTATCTCTTGCCTTGCGCGACCTTTACACTGAGATATACGCCATATCCTCTTGAAGTTATGTTCAGCCTGAAGGCTCGAGCATCGCAGGTGTACGGGTACAACTCGCCTCGTTGCGTCCGATGAATAGTACTTAACACTTCCCTACGTTGGTGCGGATCTTGTTGCGAGCCTCGTAAGCATTAAGGTTGTCTATTTCACCCGCTGTTCTGTTCGTGATGTCGATTGGATTGGGATAGTCGCTGGTGATCAGTTGTGAAATATCATCGGCCAGCTGGATATAGGCTGAGTAATCCTGCGTGAAAAAAGAGAGGTCGCTTGTATAAATCGTATACAGCGTAGGACTCAGACAGCTCCCTTAGGGCACACCGGTTCTCATGGGAAATGGTTGCCCTTCGACGTCGTTGATTTTTATGATCGCCTCTCGGTCCTCAAGGTGGTCGCAAAGAAGCCTGGTAATGTTCTTACCCATCCGTAGTTCGCACAGCTTGTTCTTTAGTCCTGGGATCCATACCTTATCAAAGGCCGATGGAACGTTTCTGAGCACTATATTTACCCGTATATTCTCAGCATTAGCAACAGCGATGCGCTTAGTCAACAGGCTTGTCTCAGTTCTTAGGTGCTTCCGGAAACCATGTTGTTGACCATTGTAGCAATCATTTGCGTCAAGGTAGGTCTTCAGCCTATCATTGACCAAACTTTCAAGCAGCTTCCCTATGAACTCTAGGCGTGATATGGGCCTATAGCTTTTTACTTCCTCTTTGGGTTTTCTCGGCTTTATATGAATCGCAGTTTCTGGTTCTGTACTGCTTGTGCTTTCATCAGTTGAGATTTGCTTGCCAGTTGCATCAGAATAGCAAGGTATAGCCAAATTAGCCTCACTAGGGCTATGTACAATATCCTTTTGTTCCGAGGGGAGAGCCCTTTAAATCTGTACAGTTGACGTGAGTATCTCTTGCCTTGCGCGACCTTTACATTGAGATATACGCCATATCCTCTTGAAGTTATGTTCAGACCGAGGGCTCGAGCATCGCAGGTGTACGGGTACAACTCGCCTCGTTGCGTCCGATGAATAGTACTTAACACTTCCCCACGTTGGTGCGGATCTTGTTGCGAGCCTCGTAAGCATTAAGGTTGTCTATTTCACCCGCTGTTCTGTTCGTGATGTCGATTGGATTGGGATAGTCGCTGGTGATCAGTTGTGAAATCTTTTGGGCAAGCTGGATATAGGCTAAGTAATCCTGGGTGCAAAAGGAGAGGTCGTTGTATAAATCGTATACAGCATCGGACTCAGACAGCTCCCATGGGAAATGGTTGCCCCTCGACGTCGTTGATTTTTATGATCGCTTCTTGGTCCTCAAGGTGGTTGTAAAGAAGCCTGGTGATGTTCTTACCCATCCGTAGTTCGCAGAGCTTGCTCTTTAGTCCCTGGATCCATACCTTATCAAAGGCTAATGAAACGTTTCTGAGCACTATGTCTACCCGTATATCCTCAGCCTTAGCAACAGCGATGCGCTCAGTCAACAGGCTTGTCTCAGTTCTTAGGTGCTTTCGGAAACCATGTTGTTGACCATTGTACCAATCATTTGCGTCAAGGTAGGTCCTCAACCTATCATTGACCAGCTTTTCAAGCAGCTTCCCTTTGAACTCTAGGCGTGATATGGGCTTATAGCTGTTTACTTCCTCTTTGGGTTTTCTCGGCTTTATGAGAAAAATCTTTCCTATTTCCATCTTGAGTTGATCGTGAAAATACATGACGATAAAGTATGCATTAAACAGGTTTAAGATCGCCTTATTGATATTTGCAGGAGCATTTGTCAAATGTGCTTTAGTAATACCTGAAATGCCTGGGTCTTTTTGTTTGAAGCTTTTGAGGGCTACCCCAAACTCATCGTGGGTGAATGGTCTGCCCTCCTCCTCTGCCTGTCTAGTGGCGTCCACGAAATAGAAGGGAGTTAAGACCGGCCTTCTTGCCTCCAGGTCCGCGAAGATCTCTTCCTCATACTTCGTATCGAGGTGCTCGTTCTCCTAATCTGTGATGGTGAACTTTCTTCTCCAATGTTCTCTGAATCGGTGTTCCATTTCCTGGTCATCTGTGATTTTTATCCCGTCCACTGTAATCTTAATGTTGGTTTTGGCGCGAAATGTGCCACTTAGCCTCTTAATTTGGCTCCAAAACTTCCATGTCTACTCCACCTATGATTCCATTCCAGATCGTTTTCGACTTTTCACCTATCAGGAATTTTAGCTTCAAACGCAGGTTCCGGAGCTCTCGGTAGAGGTCTGCTGTTTTTCCATGTCGACTTCTCTCCAAGACCATTTCGTCTAGCCTGTTCTTCTTTTGTATGATAGTCTCGTCCCAACGTAATGCTCGGAGAGTCTTGTAACCGACCTTAGGGATGGTTACCTTGTCCGCCTTTTTTAGTCTCGCCGTAAGTCCTCCAGGTGACTGTCGAGGTCTTCTAATGTCGACCCGTCCAGTTGGTTCCGTTGATAATCCTGTAACAATCTTCTGTACTCTTCCAAGTTTGCTTTAGGCAAGCACCTACGAGATGGAATATTGACTTGTATAGGGGACGTTGACACGGTAGTGACCATACTTACATGGTCTGAGGGGTGTATGGGCCAGGAACTGTCGTGTGATTGAGTTCAAAGTTGGAGTTGACGAAGATGATGTCAGGAGTCATTGAGGACCTTCTTTTAAGGTATGTGTGGAATTCTGTACCGACTCTACGCACCAGATCACGATCAATAAGCAGGCTAAGGGAGGTTCCCGATCCGTTGAACTCTGTTGTGTAACCTACCTCTCTGCATCGGGCATTGAGGTCTCCGATCAGAATGGTAGAGGTGTTCCTCCTCAACAGTCGGATGAAGTTTATGATGGGGAGATATGGTCGTCTTGGGGGTTGGTACCCCACAACTATGAGAAGATCATCAATGGTTGTGCTGACTTTAATGGCAAGATACGATTCTTCCAGGTCTGTTATTTCCCTTTACTTGATTTCTTTCCGTACAGCTATTGCAACGCCATCGTATATCTCATTTGCATGGTTAGCCGAAATAATATTGTAATTGTAGATTTTCAACGGATTCGCATTTGTGTTAAGGCCATGTTCCGAGATTAGGACTATGTCCGGGTCTACTTCGCGGATGTTGTTATAGGCAATTTTTTTTGTTTCCCCAACCAGTGACGTTTAGCGAAAAGATCTTTAATTTTTATAATAAACCTTGTATCAGAAGCCATTATCTTTGACTTGAATGTTCTGAACCTTGGCTGGCTCTTCGCGTGCTGGCGACCTTACTCTCCCTGACCTTTTCTTTTTAAATTGCTCGTGCAAAAGGTTAAAGCATGACTCGTGGCAAATTTCGATGTTTCCTCCTTTGAGTGCCGAAAGTATTTCCTCCACGATAGCATTGCAGTCAAAATCCCACTTAAACTTTCCTTTGATTACTCCTTCGATTATATCTTTGACTTTTGCCAGTCTCGGGAGTGGAGCCGATGGCGAGGCATATATTTGCATGTTTAAGTCTGTGGTCTTCTGCCTGGGTGCCGTCGGCCTGTACTTTTTGGTGGGCTTGCTTTGTTGGCTCGCCTTTTGTGCAGCACTCTCCCTGTGTGCAAGCTGATCGGTCTCCATTGTCTCGGATGTTGCAGGCTCATCACGCTTGTTCAGGTGGGGCTCCCTAGATTTTGATCTGTTCCTTGAAGTCAGTTTGGGCCTGCTTCCCCTCTACGTTTGGTCGAGTTCAGTCGAGGGAGGGTTGTCAGGAAACCACATTGGTTTCATTCCGTTTTGGCTGAGCATCCTGTTTAATTTAGTGGCGTAGCCTCTTGGTTTGGCTATGTTCACGAACTGGGCGTGAATTACGCAAATAACCAGGTCTAAGTTCATTTTTGGGTCTAGTTGTAGTAGTGTTTTGCCTTTCTCTTGGTTTTGTATCGCTTGAGCGTAGCTAATGTTCGCCTTGTGGGTCATTTCCTCCTGCAGGTTCCTCTTCTTCTCATTTACTAGGGTCTTGTTCATGGGGCAAGACATCGAGAATGTGCGGTGAGGGCCTCCGCAGTTTAGGCACTTTTTTGCGCCCCGATTGGTACACTCTTTCCAGGTGTGCCCGGTTCCGGCGCACTCTAAACATACTTTGCCCTGGAATCGACACTCTTCTGTCGTGTGCTGCTCCAGGGCGTAACATGAGAAGCAGACCTGTACTGAAACAAAAGTCTCTCTCAATGCACTAGGCTGAGATCTTGGTGCATAACATAATTAAGCCTGCCTCTTACGCGTTGGCGGCCATCTCTGATGTCTGTAAGGTCGCTTTAAAGTGGTGGGTGTACTCCCCTCCATCACCATTTTTAAAATTGTAAATTTCATCGACTTTTGCCCAACTTTGCCTGTACTCGATTTCGGCCTTCATTTCTCTTGCACTGTGTGACCCGATCCAGAGGTCAAAGCAACGGCAGATAAATGACCTTTGGGCAGACCTTTGACAAGCCGATCTCGTCGAATTTTGAGCGGGAGTTTACACTTAGGAGTTTGTCAATATCTAGGTTGCTATTGCATATAGCCAGATAGCCATAGGATTGGTTCACTAGACGGAATAGTGCAACTCCAATGGTAGCAAAAGTGGTCTCGAAGACTTTCTACCTCAGCGGCTAGGGGTGGCGCTCTCTGACTCAGAGCGGGGTCCTTTTCTCATCACCGGGATCGTCCATGATGGCCCGCTGGAGGAGCTTCTTTTCCATGGAGCCTACCAAACTCCTATTCAGACAATGTTCCTATTACTATCAACTCGTTCCACCTTATTCTGCCCTACCTAAAATGAAAATGTTTAAACAGGGCCCAACTGCCAGTCCTGTCCACTCCGCCCCATACTGGGGCATTCTTCTTCACGCTCCCTATAGGGCTTCTTTCTGGGGTTCAGACACGATAAAAACAGGTGGTCTCTACAGGCATCAACTGGCAGAGAAGTTATCAGGAACGAGATGTGCTGCTGTCGTATGGAGAGAAGTAAATTCCAAGGCGAAAATCACCGCCTTCCGACGAGAGATCCTCGCGCGCGCGGGTATACATCCGTGACTCTACAAACGGGGGCAGTGACGTCAGCGGTCTTGACGCGTAGAGGATTTCTTCGCCTACGTAAAAATCTCGAAGTTGGAGCGTTGAGAACTAGGACTTCGTAAGGTCTCTCGGTGAGTCTGGAGTATCTCTATGCGGAGTGAATCGCAGTTCAATGAAAAGAAAACGGATTTTGGGGGATATTTATTCCTCCTCACTTAAACGTTATGTCAAGGGAACTATCCACTCGTGTGTAAGCATAATTTTAAAACAACTTTAAAGTTTAAACCAGCCCGCAGTCTGGATGTTGATAGCTGGCCTTTCTTCGTTAATTACGATGGCTTCTAAGGTGTTCAGTCTAGCTTTATTTCCCTCTTTTACTTTGATCGTTATGTTATTAACCAATATTTCTCTGGTTAATTTGATGTTATGCACAGTCTCCATATGATTTTGAGGGGCTCCATGTTACAGGTGCATTGTCAAATGCCTCGAAAGTGTGGTGGTAGTCATACCAACATATTTTGAGTTGTTTTGAAGCTTACTGTCTTCATTAGGTCAGGTAAACTCGTAAACTATGTTTTTAGACTTCAGGATCGAGGAGTTTTGGCAGATGTTTTTTAATGATGAGATTATTAACTTTTGTCGTTTTATAATATACAATCACCTGTATCTTGTCCACTTGCTTCTTAACTTTGATGTTACGGTTAACAATTTCCTTTATGTTATTTTCGTCTATTTTGTAGGCCGATGGCATTTGATTTTTATAGTACAGTTTGATGTTATTTACTGCTTCCTAGTTATTTTTTATTTTATCCGTGTCTTTGAATTGCCTTCTTAAAAATGATTCAAGTTGTTTTTCAATCATGCTGTTCGGGAAACCATTGTTAACGATGGTTTGTTGTATGCGGGAGATCTCTTGATCGAAAAGTTCTCACATGGAGCAGCATTTGTATACTCGGTGGATGTATGAGCCGATTAGACTTTTGTTTGTACCTTTCAGGACATTCACTATCTTCGTTAAGGCATCTTCCCATGTATGTAGCTTTTCTGTACACTTTTGTGACGTAATTACCGTTGATGTTTTGTACCTCTACGTCCAGAAAAAGTAATTTATTCTCCAAGAGGCCACCTAGTTATGGGCCAGAGTTACGAACTGAGGGGGGTAGTAACTGCTCCGCTGGAATTCAGTCCAAGACCATAGAGGGAATTGCACTGGTCACCAGACTGGCTCCTACAAATCATAGCCATTCTGTTCTAAGTACGGTGTAAAAGGTCACTTTTACACCGCATGTACACACGAGACCCTCCGCTGCGTAAACTGCGGTGGCGGTCACGTCGCTGTTAGTTTGAGATGTTTATACCTCAAACAGAAGCGCGCTGACGTCATCACTGAACTGAGGAGGTCTTAACACATCTCCACAAAAACACTCATGCCACTTCCAACTCTACCAACACCGTCTCCCCCCCCCCCCCCCGATACAAAATCTACGTCATGGCAGTCAGTGGTCAGGGGGACAACAATACAAACACACGTCCACCTCTCTTACCAACCACCACATACCACACTTATACTACTACAAACCTGGCCACCATACTCTCCACGGTGTCAAAAGACATGTCGGGGGTGACCCCCACACATACGCTATAACACTCAACCAGCTTTATGCTGCGAACGGTCTTGAGTAAATTGTCTTCCCGAAGACATTATTCACCCAACTAGACGCACATAGTAACACTAGACAATCGCTCCTCCCTACGTCTACCATACATAAACAATAAACACGTAAGCGCCAAAACAAACGACCACCGCTTCTACCTACTCCTTCACCCCTCCCTAACCCCCCCTACCACCAATCCTATCCTCCATCCTGCTCCAGTTCCTTTTTTTCTGTTCTCTGCCCAGTTCCTACGCCTAATCCTTCTTCAGTTTCTACTCCTATTCCTTCTTCCAGCTCGTACTCCTATCCCCTCCCCAGTTCCTACTCCTACCCCCTCCCCATTTACTACTCCCATCCCTTCCCCACTTTCTACCCCCACTCCATCCCCAGTTCCTACTCCCTTCCAGGACAACACCCCCATACTACACCTCCTCTCATAATCGACATCCCATAAACCGGTCCTGGCTACTCTCCCATAATTCCTATACATCTCTATGACACTGACGATACACTTTGCACCTACCTCTACCTCACGTTCTCTCTGAAGATCGATCTCACTTCCACTTTATAAGGCCCTCCTCCTCACCACTCTTCTCCTTCTCTACCAAACCTAACTCCCTCTTCATCACCCCACACAGACCACCACTCACAACCACCAACTCTCGATCTCATAGCAAAAGCAACACAACACTCATTTCCAACTCTGGGGCAAGCGGTGGCAGAAGCCTTTAAGCCGAAACGTGAGGCACTTAGGCAGAAAACCACCGCTCACGACTTAGGCTAAAAAAAATGGTGGTAGTCTGTAACACGGCATAATAAACTAACAAATCCACCAAACCCGTCCACAAAATAACACGTTCGACACATTTGTTGGGGAAGGGGGGGTATACACGGACGTAAACAACAAATATAGACAGCATCACGAAGAGGTGCCCAAGGTGCAGGAGCCTCTCCTTTCCACCAAGCCAACCCTTACTCTGCCCCCGGTCACATGCCCTTTAAGACACATGCATACACAACAACCTGCACAGGTGTATAGCCACCGGGCTTTTCTTTACCTCCTTATATCCCCTCATGAGTCAATTTCCAAGCTGCTCCTCTTCGACTAAAAGATCTCCTCCTAAAAAGTAGTCCCTCTTCTTTTGATTTCTATACAAAGATTCAAGATTCGATTCGTTTTCTTTTCATTCTGACTTCACCATTCTTCTTCAATAAAGGAGGAAGGACACTCTGAAGATGATCCCATAGCTCAAAAGCTCAGCAATTAAAGTCAAGTTTGGTTTAAGATTCGACCTAGCCGGTTCTTGAACGGAAAATAGTTAAGAATTTGCGGGGTCCTTTCAAAACAAATAATTAAGAGTGCAAGTTGGCCAAAGATTAACAGGTAGCTGGTACTCGTTTAGGATTACAAGAAAATCGACCTCAAAAATATACCTTTACTAATAAATAAAATAGAGTTGAAATATATAGAGATACAGGGTTTAAAGGGAATGATCGTACATGCTAAATTAAATGTCGGTACGGGACACAGGAGGAATACATATGGGATTAGTGGTCGGGTTTAGGTCAGTGATTAAAAAGGCGATTTTGGAGACAGGATGCATTGGAGTCTAATGAAAATAGTAGCTGTTCCTTAAGTTACCAACCTTTAGAAGTTCCTAGATTTAATTTGGTAAATAAGTTACAACCAGAATTTTTTTTTTTTACAACTCTTCATTAAGCAATTATAAGCATTAGCTTGGAAATGGTTTTCACCTAAGTTTTAAATTTGGTGGACCTACGAATGCTCACAAATTGTGAATTTCTGTGTAAGAAAATTAGCAAAAAGTTGCCTGAAATTAGCTACTGTGTGAGCTCGACCTGCAGAAGTATCAATCCGTCACATGGTCCTTTCCTTCCCTCCACTCGAAAGGTACACCAAGGAAAACCTGAAAGCTTTCCTTGCACCTTCGTCTGCAGTATTCGACACATATTCGCCAACATACATATGTGAGAAGCAAAATCCTTATCGTTATCTTTCATTTCCATGCCTAAATAGGCTGCCAACAGGCAAGGCCTTGCAAATGTTGTGATGTTTAATTGTTGCTCAGGCATCGCAACTTGGCCACATATTTAACAAAACCTATTAGGTTCATTTTTACATTTTCTATTCATGCTCAGTGATTATTTAAAATAATGAATGGCACTAATCTTTTGCTCTGCTAACTTTTCAATCAAGAAAGTTTTTAAAAAGAATATTAATTATAACATTTACATAAAAATCTGAATTGAAAATTGAAAAATGCATAAATGTGCAGGAAAAACATACAGCGGATCTACAAAACTAGATAAGAATTCAGCGCGAAAATTTAACGTAGAATCATTTAAAATCTGTATCTCAAACATTAAAAAATACGCAGACCAGTGAATTATTTTCAGTAGTTAGAAATATAATATTCATATCCGCGAAAGGTTATGTTCAGCAAGTTTATTACTGCCACAAAAATGCTGGAAGTTTCAGTACTGGCAGGAAACTAGCAAAATCATACTATTCCATTTTTCGTTAAGAAAGAAAAAAATTCCCCTCAAATTCTAATTTTCAATGGCCACTAATCATTGGTCATTCTTAAATGAAAAGCTAGAAACCATAGAATACCATTTTTACTCCCAAGGATTGAAATGCTTGATGAATATATAAGAGCATGTAAACTAAAAATAATTGCATGGAAACTAACACCACCCAAATTAATACTACCGTCATGGCAAAAGGTTTTTAGAATAAAATGTAATTATTGTTTCATTCGTTTTTAAAATTTACGTGATAGGAATAATTTTTCTAATAATTAAATTAGTTCAGTTTTATTAAAAAGTCAGACTTTCAAAAATAGTAAGAAACAAGGTCTGCTGACGAAAGTCGCGTGCTCTCACTTATTCTAATTTATGAGCTTATGACGTTCAAAAACTTTCAATAATTCCCGGAATAACCTTGGCAAATTACGAGGGGCGGTCAATAAGTTTTGCGAATCGGTAGGGCAAAACAGAGGAAGGTGGATGGCTGTTTGTAAGGGTGTTAAGACAAGTTATGACAATTCAAGACCTGCAGCCGTACGCTCCTGCCTCGTTTATTTAAGAAGCAGTAGCTGATCGCAGATCGTCAGTCACAAATTTTTCAACAATGGAGAAGGTTGAGCACTGCACAGTGATCAAATTCTTGACGAAGGAAGGCAAGAATGCAAAAGAGATCCATGAACGCATGGTTGCAGTGTACACCGACACCGCCCTTCTTATGCAACCATGGCTCGCTGGAATAGGGAGTTCCACCATGGTCGTGAGTCCTTTGGAGGTGAACCCCGTCCAGGACGCCCGTCAGACGTGACCAACGAGGACAATGTGGCCCGTGTGGAGAGGATGATCCTCTAAAATCGACGGGTGAAGGTAAAAGAAATTGAGTGAGAACTTGGAATATCACATGGAAGTGTTATCAACATCATCCACCACAATTTGGCCATGACCAAGGTCTCTGCCCGTTGGGTCCATAGAAACTTCATGCCCCATGATCGACTTCAACGTCGTCAAAGTCGACCAGGTCAGAGTTGCACAAGCTGCCCTGCCTGAGTGCGGATTCGAGGAGCTCAACCAATACCCCTACAGTCCAGATCTGGCCCCGAGCGAATACTTTTTATTTTGCCAGCTCAAGGCGTGGACGCCGGTTAGGGGACGATGAAGATGTCCAGCTCGCCGTCCAGGAGTGGATTGAACAGCAGTCGGGAGATTTGTGGTTGTCGGGAATTTGATGCCTCAGGGACAAGTGGTGCAAGTGCATTGAAGTCGAGGGTAGTTATATTGAAAAATAATCAAACACTTTTCCTCATATCTCGTTTCCTTATATCCGAATTGCAAATCTTATTGACCGCCCCTCGTAGCTCTTTATAACCAAATATAAGTCAAATACAGCCATATATATCTTCGACAAAGCTTACAATCGAAAGGCTGATTTAAAACCATAAAGGAACGACGACAAATAAACGAGGCGGTGCCGTCAAACGAAGTTTTAGAAGCGTTTGACAGAGAGAAAACAGAAAAGTTATCCCATTCGCATATGTCAATCACCTCCCAAATTCCTTCGTGTTCGTCTCCATTCCTTTCTGACTCATTCCTACCTGTCTTTTATTCACTATGAAGATGCCACGAGCTGACAAATTTCGATGCTTTTTGTTATTCTTCAACATCTGCAATAGTATAATTTTCTTTGTTTTTATATTTCATTTTTTGCGTTCTGTGTATCATATATATAATTTCTCCAACAGTTCGAATCGAAATTATTCTTGATTACAGACAAATAATGAATTAATATTTGGTTATTTTATTGAGTAGTTTAATACTTTTGGGGGAATGTTACTATTTACATCTTATATACACACTTGTGGGATCAGGACAGATTCATTTGGCTACCCAACAGGTTCTTAGCCACCCTGTTTCTCGTCCGTTTGTTTTCATACCAGCCACACAGTTACACCACGAGATTTTCGCGAATTATTGAAAGTTTTGTAGATCGAAAGAGTCATAAGGTCATAAGTTCATAAGTCGGAATAATTGAGAGTACACAACTTAGGTCTGTTGGCCTTGTTTTTCTTTTGTCTTGATTAATAAATTAATAAATAATTAATAAATAATTCAACCACTTCAACATTTTTGCTGCCAAAGCGAAAAAAACATAAAATTTGACTCATTTGATGATGTGGTAAGCAGCTGGACCAGATTCCTAAACTCATTTTAATGAGAGGCGAAAAATATGAACTCGTATTTTCTCCTCGCTGGGTGTATGAGTGTGAAATGAGGGTATGGAAGAAGAAGGAAAGATATTGAGTGAAAGCAATACAATCATACAACATGAGATGGTTATTTGGGATGCAAAAGGTTAATAGAGAGAAAGGAACGAGTAGGTAAATGATGTGTATGGTATAATGAAGGGCGCGAATGAGGTTGTGACTGAAAGTGCTCTGAAGTGGTGGGGACATAAAGAAAGAATGAATGGAAATAGATGTGTAAAGAGAACAGAAGAAAGTGAGTCTCACGACGTGAGAAGAGATGGAAAATAGTAGTACTCTCTAAACTCTTAATCATCTAATCTTTAGGTTACTTTGACAACATAATTGTTTTCAGTCATGACGACCGTAACCATTTTAAAAGTCTCAGTCAAGTACTTGCTGAATTTCGGTTTGCCTCTCTAAAGTTAACATGAGAGATGTAGTTTCTTACGAGGAATTATTAGTGTGATAGATGCTAGACCAAATCCAACTAAAATTAGACGTTTTTGTCGATTATCTCATTTCAAAAATAATCGATATTAGGTAGAACCTTTATTGGCATCATAAGCTTCCATCGAAGCTTGATCACCACTTTGTTTTAGATATTGCTACACAATAATTAAAAAAGTCTTTGTTCAGTGAACACAAATAAATTGCAAGCACTTGAAACACTACGGATTTTGCAAAGGTTCGGTTTCTCTCGGGGGTGGGGGGGTTACCTTCCGAAAAGTTAACGTGTGATAAAATAAGTTCCGTCAAACAAACTAAATGTTCTACTTTTCCAGCAGGTGTCATTAAAACGTGTGTCGTGATGGAAGTGAAAAGATTCGAGATTTCTACTCTCCTACGCGCGAGCCCTTCAATTCCGAAATCACCAATCCACAGAGTTGCAAAGAGGCTCAAGAACGGGGAAGACCTCAAAAATCGACCTTCTTCAGGCAGACCTCAAGTTGTCAATGCTTAACTGCGATAAGTGCCTTCGAAAGTGCTGCAAAGCTCTAAATAACTGCGCTCACGAAGAAGAAGAACATCTTGGTGGCCATCATGCCCAAGGCCGTCAAGGAGGAGGGCAGTAAGAGCTTGAGGTGCGTGGAAAGGCTTCTGTTTACCAACCGTATCTGAGAACAACGTCGGGAGCACTGTCGTCACCTACTCAACGACTTAAAGCGTCGAATTATTTTTTTCTGACAATAAAACCTTCACGGTAGAAACAGTCATTAACAAGCAGAACAACACTGAGGTAAGGTTCGGCCCGGACTTCTTCCAGGTCCAGTACGTGTCTACGACTAAGCACCCAGCCTACCTGATGATGCTGGGCGTCCGGTTTGTTTCGTGGCCGGTTAGAGGCTCACTCCGTGTTGAAGTCATGATCCCGAAGAGCCAGCTTCGATGGACAGGACATGTCATCCGAATGGACGACTCCAGAATGCCAAAGGAGCTGCTGTACGGAGAGCTCTCCTCGGGAAAGCGTTTCAAGGATCTTGTGAAGGTGAACACAGCCCTCGTCAGAATCGGTCAAAAAGCAACTGGAGGAATGTGCACAGGACAGAATCTGTTGGCGTGCTCTGACAAAGAAGGCCCATAACCGCTTTGAAGAGGATCGGCATGCATGTGTCAATAAGGCCCGAGAGGAAGAAAGGCCACAGCCGCCGTGCCTGCAGAGCCTGGATAGTTGCCCTGACCCCACTGCCGAAAACCATGCCGTTCTGGACTTGGACTCCACAGCCATCTGCGAATCCATAACAAATGAGATATGCAGACAGATGTCATCGTCGAAATCGATGGACTACTACTACTACTATTATATGAGAGAGAGACTGAATTAAATTTTACCTCAAGAATTATGAACGCCAACAATTAGGCATTTTCATGAGCTACCACTTTATAGACAGATGGATCCCGAACAAACAAAAAAACTAACGTATAAATTTCAGTTGTTTCCTGCCTTGAACATCTAGGCAAACTTCCCAAATCCTGGAGGTTTGTACCTAATTTGAGGAGTTCCTAAACAGCAAAAAACGCATTATCTCAGCCAAAAGTAAATGTATTTTAAAAATTAAGAAATATCAACTAGATAATGGCTGGAAGATACGAGTTTACTCAAAGTTGCAGCCCTCAGCTTCAATGATGGTCTCTAGACCCCTGCAAATCTTTTGGCATGCGTTCCTTACTGTGTCTCAGGGAAGATCTCCGAACACCTACTTGATCTCCGCTATTAATTCAGCCTTGGAGTTGCAGGAAGAGCAATCCATGTCTTTCTCAATCGCGTCTCATGCATATTAATCCATGGGATTTTAATCGGGGGATCTAGGAGGCCAGAAAGTGGGGCTGGTAAAGTTGTAGAATTTCTCCCACAACCATTTCTGACTCTTTTGGAGGTATGGCCTTCCAATAGCAGCTTTATCAAGACATATTTTGACTACATTCTCTACTAGGTCTATATGTCCATCTGAATTGTGCTTGAGCCCATTTTCAAAGAAGTGGGGCAGCATGAGGTCACCCAGACTGGAGACATACACCTGAAGACTATTACAGTTGGAGCGAACTTGGTCTTCATGATACTCGAAACGTCGCATGGAATGTAGGTAAGCCATTTGTTGTTCTCTGAGTTGTGAAACTTGTAGAAGTTCTTTTCGTCTGGAAGAACCAGATCGGCCACTGCTCAACAAGATGCTTCAGCCTGTTCAGGAAATTGTTTAACTTTTTCAAGCGGTTCTGGTTGGATTTTCTGTGATAATTTGTCTCTTGCAGCTCTTGGACGAGTGATAGCAAAGGTCACTACCATTCATGGCGAGCCTCATGGTAGTGAATCAGACCCCAGTCTCTCTCGCCAAAGCACGGATCCCTTCTTCACTGTCTAGGAACGACACATTATGTCCCACTGTCTAATATGGGTACATACGAAATTGAGTCAGACCGGCAAATCTTGGCCCTGTAATCCGGCAGGTATACAGCGAAGGGAAGGAAGGCAATGGACTCCCAAAGTAAGAGTGCAACTTAATTACAGGTTGGCTATTTAAAAGGGGAACTCATTTGCCATATTCAACTCAGGAATTATTTAAGGAAACACCTCTACAAAAATAAGCTTCAATAAAAGATAAATGGTTAATTATGGAGACAAGAATAATTATGGAAATTAGCACAAAGGTTAGTGTGACAAAGAATATTATAGCGGGCAGGAATTAATGGAAGCTGGGCCCAGGAATTATTAATTAATTCGATTGTTTAAATAAGAGGAGTAAGAACTAAATCTTTTCGTTATGCGGTTACGGGGTCTTCTTTGTACTTGAGAGAATGAGGTGACTTACGAGGGTAGGAATATGGATTACCTCGGATGATTAACGGGAGCGGAAGACCAGTGGCCAGGTCTTCGTAGAACGAACTCGGAGTATAAGCGTTCAGGAAACTCCAGCGAGTTTGCGATTACACCAACTTCCGGGGAGGGGGGCGACCACAGTAGAGACTCGTCAACGAAACGGCGTAAAATATCCACGAAGACAGATTAGAAGAGGGGAGGCCCAGGACAGTCTTCCGGGACGTAGTAAAGTAGTGGCAATCTTCCTCTGAACAGAGCGGATTATAAGGAGGATCTGCTCAAGAGATCATGACGACGAAGCTCGGTTCGACTAGGTTACAGATGTATTTGATCTGGACGACAATACTTCCTAACTCGCACTCTCTGATGTGAACTATACACTTCGTTTTAAATAGGGTAGTTCGTCTGGAGGCAAAGGGGGACGCGAGACAAGCGAAGTCCCAAGGGATAGCATGGCGTTAGACAATGCAAACAAGGGAGTTTGATAAGCGACGTTTTGACGAAGCGACCGGGGAGTAGTGAGAGAATTATCAGACGTGCTGTCAACGCTATCAGAGTGGGGGACGGTGGTCATAAATGAAAACAAACATAACTGGCGCCAGTCTAGGCCTGAGAAAATTAAGCCACACAGTGCGTTCGATTTCAAACTTCCACAATCACTTTGCCCTGCACTTATTGGATAATTCCGTCATGTGGACGCAGTCAGAACGTTTGTTATGTCCAATTCTAATGGTCACGACTTTTTAGTCTCCATGACTTCTTATTAATGATCAGAAAAACCTGAACTGTCACAAAAGCCCAGTTAGATAGGACAGCTAACAATGACAGCGTCGTCTTTAATAGTCTTTGATAATGCTTTTAGCTTCCAATCCAATGCCTTTGAGTCTCTTAGTATATTATGTGAAATTTAGAATACCGAGATCGTAGCTTATCATCCTTGATCCAAAGACCTCGTATAGATACAAAATAGGAAGAATATTAGAAGCCTTTCGCTATCTCTTAAATTCTGGTCCTTAAAAATGGATGAATGATTGTCACAATCACATTCTGCTATTATCACTGGATACAAAGCATCTATTAGAGACATTACCTATTTTACCATCTATCATTATGACAAAAGAGTACAATTTGGTATTCCCTTAAAGCGAGTCAATTTTTTTTCTGAGATGAACAAATAAAATAGGAGGTTACTAAAATGAAATGCTGACATCCTATTCCACTTTTTAGCATACATAAATGAGATGATACAGCGTGAAAACCGACATCTTCCTTGGATTTGGAGCCATCCGTTTAAACTGGCATAGAACCATGTTAACAAGAAGTGTGCTCCAAAAAGGAGGAACGTAGTATTAGTACATTACCAAACACACTACCACCCAGAGCATTGCAGGACGCAGAACCAGCGGGCGCTTTGTTTAGACACTTTATCAGCGATCTCTGTGTTGGACATAGTACCACCGAGCGCTTTGATGGACATAGAGCCAAAGAGCACTTTTTGGGACACAGTAACACTGAGAGTTTTCTTGCATAAAGTATCACCCTGCGCATTATTGGACACAGTACCTCCATGTCGAGTACTTTTTACAGGGGCTTAAAAGTCTCTAATAAAGGACAGTTGCCTCAAATCTAACCGAACTCGTAAATGACTAGGAAAATCCATCCCCTAGTACTATTTTATCGCTTAAATACCAAATGTATTTCAAATAAGGTAAATTTTAGTCTATGATTCGAATATTCAAACTACTACTTCCCAATAAATGACTTTTCTTTAGACAACCTGAAGTTGTTAGTGTAAGAACGGAATGTTCTGCAGTTGGATCTAAAAATCAATATCCGTTAAAGGTCTCAATATTAGAAATAACACAACCTTACACTAAAGAATTTTCTTATCGGATTTAATGTTTGTTAATGCTGAAACGTTATGGATCCCAATGACCAATAAAACAGAATGAAAACATTCTCTTTATAATTCACCTTTTTCTTTATCGCAATGAAAACATAAGTAAGCTCTTTAGAACATAGAGCATTAAATTAAAGTAAAACTAAAAGCTTAAACGAGAGTGAAGAAGTAGAGGCCCAATAGCAACTAGACGAAATTCACCAGAGTGACCCAACACCAGCAAAAATGAATTGATCGCAATGGATTCGAACATCAGTGAGTATAAGTAGGTTGGTGGATCATATTTATTTCTCTCTCATATACGGCTTTCTATAAAGGCGGAAAAGAAAAGGGAAAATTTTAACGGTAATTGAGGAAAACGCCTGCTCCTTTCACGTTACTACCAGTGAGTTGCATATGCTTCGACATTTATTCGTTGTTTTACGCGCTTTGAGAAGTCAGTGCTCGATAAAGGCGGCAAGGCCAAGTGTAAATTACCTTGCCAAACTTGAAATTCTCGAGGCAAAATTCGGTGTATTCCTAAAGTGCAATAGGGAAGAGTTTGTTTAAGAATTTATCCAAGTGAAGAATACCAATATCTTAAGTATATACAGTGAAGTGCTAAAGACCAGCAGGATTACAAGGAAGGACCCAATTAAGGTAGTGTGAAGGTTCTAACTTTTATTTTTCCCCCTTTATCTACTTCACCCAATATTTTAAAATGTTTAATTGAGGTGCCAAAAAGGATAGGGGAAGGTGGAAATGGCTGCCCTTACGGCTTGTAAGGGGTGGGACTAAGCCCCGAGGAGAGAGAGTGACTGATATAATAAAGGATAAATTAAATGTTGCCCTGATCAGACTGATAGACTCGTACTCCGGGTATTTGGCAATGTGCTACCAAGACGAGGATAGAGAAAGACTAACAGGGGAAGAAGCTAAGAAGGTGCTGTGAAAGATTGACCTGGAACCAGTGATCCCAGCTGAGATCATGGCTCAAAGCGCAATCATCTGCAGACAGATTGACCAACAAATAGAGCAAAATACAGCGGAGGAGATCAAACGGGTAGTGGAGGATAAACAATCGTGAGCTAAGTTGCTAGAAGTGGTAAAGTTAGGGAGATTTAACAACCTATTAAAAATAACGTTTGAGGAAGCAGAGAGACTGCTAGAAAGGCAAAACAACGAGGCTTACTAGCATTCAATCTGCGAATCACGCCCTCGCAGATAGATACAGAGGAATTTGTACAGGTCATGATATGCCCTGACTGCCTAGTACTCGAGGATCATGAAACAATGGATTGCAAGTCCGAAAATAAATGCTCGGAATGCAATCAAGTGGGCCACGGGTTTAAAAAAATGTAGGAGCGAGATAAAGAAATGCCCTAATTTCCAGGGTCCTCGGGGGCAATGACCATGATCTGCCCGGCAAAAAGACAAATTATTTTAAAGAAAAAAGAGATGGTAAGGACAGAGAAGAAAAGGAGAGAAAATTTGTTATATGCATAACAACTAAAGAGGACCCACAGGTAATCCCAGGTCACAGGCATCCGCAGCAGCGAGGATGATCATGTGCCTTACCTCATGATCGAGAACCAATCTATGGAGATTATAGCCATGATAATGTATGCCCACATGGCTAATATTTCGAAGCTGGGGTGTTCCTCGAGGGGACTCAACGCCCTACTAGAAAAAAAATTGTATGAAGGGGAAGCTGTGGGTCCCATAGTACACCCAATCAAAGGACATACTTGAAATAAGAAGAGTCGAGAAGGAAGAGGATGAAGAGGAGCCTGAGAACGAAATGAAAAGTATATCAATTGAGGTGAATAAGAAATAGAAGAGGAAAAAGAATAAGAAAAAAGAAAAAGCAGGAAAAGAGGAAGGACTCAAACACAGAAACCTCCACTTTAGAGTTAGAAAGCGAATAAGGGATACAGGAAGCAGGAGCAAGTGAAGTAAAGAATATTAAGAAAGAGAACTCAAGTGACTATAATAAGGGAACAGTAATAAAGAAACTGGAAACCGAGAAAGAGAGGGCTAACGCGGAATTACCATCGTGCGAAGAGGCAAACGTTCACATTTACACGATTATGGTAACAAATACCCCAAAGATCTGAACATAGTACATATCATAGACGGGATAGTAGATGGTAAATTTAAATGAACTCACCTATCAGACCATCCGTCGAGTGTAATCCAAAGATCTATACTGATTGTGAACCTTCAGGTAACAGGGGACAGATGTTACTTTCTGAGGACAGATAATTTCAGGAAAATAAGAAACGGTCAAATTAAGAAGTTTCTAGTGTGATTAAGTAAAGAATTATTGATAATACAGTTAATAAACTGAAAATAGTCGAAGTGGACATCAATGGTTTAAAGGATAAGAAAAACCAATTCTGAAATGTGATGGCTAAAGAAGACCCGCTGTAGTAGTGATTTGTGAGCACGAATTAAGAATTGGGAGGTATGAACTGAAGCTGCAGGATTATTATACTTACAGGAAAAATCACTCGAATGAAAGATTCGATCGTATAATAGTTGCTGTTAAGAACGGTATAGAGCATAGGGAATTGGAAGAGTTAGACGAAAGCTATTTGGTTATTGAACTGGACACACAGACTAGACCAGTGGTTATAATGGGGGGTATCAACCTCCAAGAAGAAATTATTTTCCCCTACATAACTTCCTTAGGGTATTCGTGAGAAACACTCCAGTGATTTTCGTTGGTGACCTGAATGCTCGCTTCAGGGACTCAAGATATACCTCTAAGAACACAATGGGGAAGAACCTAGATCTATTAATTAATAGGGGCATAGTGGTAAGAGCTGGGCCGGAGTTTCCCACGTACGTCACAGATAGAGCAGCTACAAAGCCGGATATAGTATTAACCAGCAGAAATTTTCATTGGAACATGTTTGTCAAACCAGGTCCTGTGTTCCCTACGGATCATAACTCAATCATAGTATTGATGTCACTAAGTCTAATTCAAGTGCCATGCCCAGTCAGGAAAGAATATGCTATAGCGGACTGGAACAAATTCAGGGAGGTGCTGGAAGACTACCGGCCGCCAGTGATGGAAGGTAAAGGTGTGGAGGATATTGACCGTGAAATAGAAAAGTTAGAGTCCAAAATAAAGCCTGCAGAAGAAGTGTGCATACCGAAGGTGGCGATGAGAACACTCCCGGCTCCAAGGTGGTCACCTGAAATAAGAGCAAAGATGCAAGAACTGGAAGTAATCAACTAACTAACGAGAGGCCTAGGACCAACCATTGAACTATACAGGAGGAGACGTGAACTCCAAAGTGAAGTAAGAAATCTGATGAGAATAAAGAAAGAGAGCGTATGGGAGGGCTTGATAGACACACTAGATAATGAACAAACCCGAGACAATTCTGGCAATATGTCAAATAATGCAGAGTAATCCACCACTGGTAAAACTAAGGATTAAGAGAGGTAATAGATATATAACGAAAGTAGAGGAAATAGAGGAGCTGTCCAGGGACTACTGGAGTGAGATATTCAACATCACGAGTGAAGATAATGAAAATTTTGACGCAGATCATGAAACAAGGATTACGGAAGAACTGAACATCCATCTGAGCAAGACCTATCCGCTTGACAGAATCCTTCATAATAATCGGGAGGGAAATGACATTAGAGACGATGGTAAGATAAAGATGGATGAATTAAGGTCGGTAGTCTAGGCCTTCAAAAAAAAACTTCAGGGCTGACAAAAAAGAGCATAAGCCAGCTCCCGGAGAACGTACTGGGAGGGATGTTTGCAGTCTTCAATGATGCTGGAAATATCGGTCACTTCCCGGAGAGATTAAAAGTGGCCAAAATGTTTTAATGGTTTTTTTTGCCAAAACCGGGCAAGTCAACAATGGCATTCAACGGATACAGACCCATTTCACTGCTCAATTTTACAGCCAAAGTATTGGGAAAAAATCGTGTGCAGCAGATTGGCTAGTCACCTAGAGACCAACCGTAAATACAACCCCCAGCAGTACGGATTCAGAAGTAAGAAAGGTACCGAAATGGCCCTAGCGCTGAGTACAGAGAATCTGGCCAAAGATAACAGTGAGGGTAAGATGGTTGATCTAGTGGCACACGACGTGCAGCAGGCGTTCGACAAGGTATGGAGGAATGGTCTCAAATATAAACTGGTAAAGATGGAACTTGGGGAAAAAAAATAACTAGGCTGTTATACAGCTTCATTAGCGACAGAAGGACTTATATGGTGTTCGGATGCTATGAAGGCCCCGCCTTTAATACAAAGTAGGGGCTCCCACTGGGGAGCTGCCCCTCCCCAGTCATCTACGCCATTTATACCAATGATCTGCCGTTTTCCTTTAGCCGAGAAACAGCTTATGTACAGTTCATGGATGACGTCACGCAGAGTATTGCGACCCCTACTAAAACAGCAAGGATGGCCGCCAAGAACACAGCCAAAGAGATCCTGAACTTAAATATATACGAGAAGAAATGGAAGAGAAAGAGCAATAGTGATGAATTCTCAGTGATATCAATAAACAGGAAAAAGGTAGAGAACATTAGAGTTGAGGGCAAAAGATATGAATATAAGGAAGAAGTTAAAGTATTGGGTTTGAAAATAAGTAAAAGCGGGTACAGTGCACATGTAGCGTATAGGATAAGAGTAGCAAAGGTAAAGTTAGCGCAACTAGGGAGGTTTTTACGGTTGTCGCCAAGTCACAAAAGGAAAATATACATGACAATAGTCAGGGCCAGCTTGCTATACCCAGCTGTTCCACTACATAGTTCTACGAAGAGTGCCATGATTAAACTTCAGAAGGTACAAAAACAGGGTACCTGATTGATTACAGGCACAAGGTGGATGTACATGAGAAGGCAAGAAGAATTTCATGGAGAAGTTAGAATGTAACCGGCCAATATAGTTTTACATGAGAGGGCGGTGGGTAACTGGAAAAGGAACGAGGAGGAGCTTAAAGATGGTTGAGATTTGAGATATTGATCTGGAACATATTGATCCAATATTCTAGGTGATCTTTGTGGTTGGTGTAATAATCGTTTACGTTTTGATTTATTCTTCTAGTTAATCTGTATCGTTGAAGATTTAATCTTGATCTTAGAAATTTTATTTTATATGTAATATGTGTCGTTGGGGTATTAATCTTGAACATGTCGGTGTAATCTTCCAAGTTATCTACTTCAATTGGGCATTAATCTGAGATGCAATACGCCCCATCAACGCAGATTTCTCTCAATTGATTCATAAAACAGTGAAGGCAATATTAGAAAGAAATAATGACCGAGACTTTTTGTTTCCTTCTCTAAATTTCTAATGACTTCGTAAAGCGGGATACTGATTTTACCCGTAATGACTTCATTAAATAGAAGCTCCCATTTAATATATAATTTTAGGGTGAAATTTAGTCACAAATTCAGTACAATAAACGTAATTGCACGACTTAGATTTCACTTCTCCGGGTTGTCTCAGAATCCTCTTATCCATTAGAATTTCTTCAATTAAAACAACAATTCATACGGACAGCGATGGGAAGAGGTAATCACTAAATTGTTTGTTGTTACCGCTTTCCCTTAGGAAAAAATGTGCATGAATTAATCCATAGGGTCATAGGGTCATATTGACACGTGCAAAATAAGAAAGATCATTCACAGAATTGCGTAGTAAGCAAACACACTAGAAAAAAAGCGAGATTTGATCATGAAACTTAAAGCACTTTATATGAGGTTTTGAATCCTTTAATTTCTATTACTTTGGCACAACCACAACTACAGGACCTAAACACTTTATTTACAAAGTTGTAGGGGAATTTTTTTGCATTCTTGATCAATTTTCGTCCATAAATTAGTCATACATGAAGACTGCAGGTCTCGAAGTGTCTCCCATGATCTTCCAGAGATTTCTCAATTGGGTTCTGGTTCGGGCTCTGGGCATGCCACCTCCTTTCTTCCCTATATTCTTGTTCGAAATAGTATTTTACTCGCTTGGCAGTTTTTCATGGAGCGTTGTCTTGCATAAATACTGCTGTCTGGTTCAAGGATGATCGTAGTGAAGGTATTTTATGTTGTTGTACGATGTTTAGGTTTATATCGCATTTATCGTTCCAATTATTCGCACTAGCAAACCAAATCCTTCAGATAAATCATCTCCTATACCATGACGATGCCTCCTCCATGTTTAGCAGATTATTAACACATTTACGGTTAAGTCTATCACCTGCAGCGCGTCTAACAAAGCGTCTGTCATCAGATCTAACTAAATGAAATTTCGTGTCGTCGCTGAAATAAATTCTCTCCCAATCCTCATCCCTCCAAACAACATTAACTTTAGCATATTCGAGTCTCGCCTTCTAGCTTTCTTACTGATGATTGGTTCCTTTGCTGAAAAACAAACTTTTAAACCTGATACATTGAGGTGATAGAACACGGTGAAACAGCGCACTTCTCAGCCAATATTGGTCTTAGCCTTTCGTGAAATTCTTGCTGGAGGCTCAAAGGGATCCTTCATAGAGAAGCACTTAATAGCTGTCTTCTCGAACGATGGTTATTCGGGGTCGAATAACTTTTTCTAGGAGAGATTTATTGGTTTTGTTTTCATTGTATGTCTTCAGAACGCGTGAAATCACACTCTTGGGCTTTCTTACCTCTCTTGAAATCGCAGAAAGAGTCCTCCCGAAGTTTTAAAGCGAACAATTAATTATCTTACGGACCTCTGAAATCACTTCACAGACTGAATACGACATCAATAACCGTTGTACAGTTCTTATCTACTGAAGAAAATGTTTCGTAGATGATATCGTGAAACTTCTAGAATCTTCCTGAAAAAAGGGGTTGTTTTATGTGAGGGAATCGATAATCCCCCCCCCCTTCCCAGCACAGGCGAGCCACGGGACGTTTACCACAGTAACCTGGCCGAGTAGACGCCATGGTTTAAACTCTTAACCACGTCGCTCTCGCTCTTCCTCCAGGTTAGAAGCTGAACGACCTTCCGAGACCAGAGAAGGCAATAATCAGCTCAGGTCAGAATGGAGACCAGAACATCGGTTTAAAACTGCACGATTTCCCCTAAGAGCGGGTATTCAATTTCCCCCCAGAGGCGAAATTAGAAGAGCGTCGCCCGAAATCCAAAAGGTCCCACCGGGCTATCTGTACGATGCCCTGAGAAAAACCGTTGGAGGAGGAATCTTCATGTAGCCTGTCCAGAAATCCCCCGTCCCTCCTACCCCGACCCCAGTGGGGTGACGACGTATATATACCAAAAATTTGGAAAAAAATAGGTCGATATGTGAGTCAGCAGGCTACGAAGTCCCCGGCAAGAGGCCGGGCTACCAAGAGAAAGGACTAAGAAGCAGTTCATCCTCGAACTAGTTCCTGGTGGTCACACCGAACTGTAAGTTAACTTGATCAAGTTCAACCTAATTTCGTCAGAAACCCCCCTCCCCATCCCTACACTATCCTGGTGTAGCCCAAAGCAGCACGGAGATAGTTCTCGCCCTTGAGGAAGACTGGAACTAAAAAGAAGGAACCCCTCCTCGAGCCCCTTCCCTGGTGATCACGCCGAACTTTAAGTTAAATTGATTTAAGAATCAAGTCCAACATACTCTCGTCAGAGAACTTCCCCTTCTTATCCAGGTGTAGCGAAAAGCACCGAGATAGTCCGCGCCCTTGAGGAATACCGGGAACTAAGGAGAAGAAGCTCCTCCTCGAGCCCGTTCCCTGGTAGTTAAACCAAACTTTAAGTTAACTTGGTTTAGGAATCAAATTCAACTTACTCTCGTCAGAGAAACCCCTCCTATCCTGGTGCAGCTTATGCACAGAGATAGTCCTTGCCCATGAGGAAGAACCCCGAGTGCACTCTCTCCAGCACTCACCTGAGTCAAAGTATTCAAGTCTTGGCTCATCGCTAGCCAGTGCGATTTATTCCTCAGAGTAATCTGAAGAGAAGAAAGGAACATTCTTTCACTATTCCTTGGTGATATCATTTACAGCCGAAGGCGTGTGGCTCTCATCCCCCCCCCCCCCTCCATCTGCCACGTTCGCCAAAGTCCTCCTTGGCTTTAACGCTATTTCGTCCGCACTAACCAATTGGATGAGTGGCCAGCGTCTTCCAGACAATAACATTCCTGAGGTAACGTAATTCATTAAGGTCAAGGTCAGACTCAAAAACGTTTCAAGAGGGATCCACAAATGTATTTAAACTCCGGTATCCGTCCGGTAAAGGCCGTTATCATTTTTTTTTTATATTGAAGTGAGTGGTGGGTCAACCATCACTATATATCAAGTAGGTCAAGTTAGAAAGCTTTACTTAAAAACTATTGAAGTCCTTACTGTGTATTTAGTGCGTAATATTTCTTTGGTTCATATTTATTTTTTTTGTTTGGTGTTTGAATTAAAGTTTAGTTTGTTTTACCAATTTTTATTCTATCCTCGAAACGCTAAGTATGACCCAAGGAATCCTCAAAGTTTAAAGAAGCCAATAATCAAGATAATAATAATAACCTATATAGCACTATTAGAGAGATAAAACGTTAATCACGGAGTTTTTTGTGTAGTACGTAAACAACCCATACGTACGAACTCCTTCCATCACTCGGTCCTTCCTATACCACGACATAAATATTTGGTCTCAGGTGTGTGGGGTCCTTCCGATACTACGACATAAATGCTTGGTGTCAACTTTTATGGGTATTCGAAGAACTCACTAGAATTTGTCTTGTATTCCCTTCAGGAAGAGTAAGGGGGTGCTAACATTCGAGGAAATATTAAAACATAACAAGATCGTTAGATAAATTTCCCGTGATTAGCCTGTCAAGGTTATTAATTAATTTGTTGGTGGAGTGGTATTCCAATCACCAAAGTATCGGGATTAAGGGAAGTTAGGCAGCGCGCTACCTGGTTAGTGGTTGCATAAGTACCTGAGCGTACAGCAGTGAGAAGTTGACTGACAAACACCAAATGGATTCATTCGAAAAATTCTTTCAAGAAGGCCAAATTCTGGGACTAGAAGGCAAAGATATGGCTGACTACGTCCGGGCAGAACTGAAAGTAGAAGACGAAGAAGAATAGAGAATGGAAAATAGAAAGCGAAAAAATAAGAAGAGAGTGGCAAAGAGAAGACAAAGAAAAGAAAATACGGATGGACACAAAAAGAGAAGAAGAAAGAATGCAGTGTGATAGAGAAATAGAATAAGAAAGAATACAGTGGAAAATAGAACCAGAATAAAGAAGAATGCCAAGGGTAAGTAAAACAAACGAAAGAATAATACATTTGAAAAGAGAAGCGGAAGAATAAATAATGTGGATAGAAATAAAGACGAAGAAAGAAGAATACGGCTGGAAAGAGAACTAGCGAAGCGGAAAGAGAAGCCGAGGAAAGAAGAATAAAGAGGGAAAGAGAATCAGACGAAAGAAAAATAAAGATGAAAAGAGAAGTGGAAGAAAGAAAAATACAGAGGGAAAGAGAACTTGCCCAAGCTGAAAGAGAAGAGAGAGAAGAAAAAGAAAGATGGCTCGCACATGAAAGGTCATCTAGCGAGAATCAGATGGAGGTCAAGGTGAAAGAGAAGAGAGAGAAGAAAAAGAAAGATGGCTCGCACATGAAAGGTCATCTAGCGAGAATCAGATGGAGGTCAAGGCGGTTGTATCCCGCCCTGGAACTAGGAATGTACCATCCATGAAAATCCAGCCAAATAGGGTGACGATAGAGAAAGAAGTAAGTAGGGAAGCGGTACCAGCACTTGTACCTAAGGAAGTACCTACGATGAAAACCCAGCCAAATGAGGTAACGATAGATGAAGTAGGAATTATGGAAGCGGCACAAGCATGTGTACCTAAGGAAGTACCTACGAAGAGAACTAAGCCAAATGGGGTGACGATGGAGGAAGATCGAAGTGTAAATGCGGTGCACCCAGGTAAACCGAGACAGATGGTAGACGCGGATAATGAGTATCCCCACCCCGAGTAGTCTTCTCCCAGAACGTAACGTCCACAGAGTTACCATTAAAACCCCCAATTTGACGTGAGAACCACGCTCATTAACTATCCCGTAGTGAAACTTGTTTCTGAACCCATTAGATCGAATCCAGATTCGATCTCCCAGTGTACCTTGTTAAAGGAGGACTATGGGACTCACGCTCCCACCATTTATGACACACTGCAACAGGCCGTTCTAGCCATGAGGGTCAGTTTAAAATTATTCAAGTACCATAAGAAGGGTAATCCGAGTAGGTTGAAATACCATTACCATTGTGTGACTTACTTGGGTAGACTCAATAAATCGAAAGGCCGACTCAAGCGCAGTAAGGTAATGGTCATAGAACACCACTTTTATATTAGCTACATCAAAGGGGCCGATACGTTAAAGCCGCTCTATAACCTGAGTCGAAACCCCATTGAGGGGTATTTCAGCACCTAGTAATCGTGAATCCATGTTTTCAATTTTTTTTGTGTTAGTCGTTATCGTTTAGATTTAAGTTCTTAAAAGTTTAGAAGTGTAAGGAAGTAGCTGGTTTTTGTTGTTTTTTGTGTGTAATCGATGAATTAGGTTTTTGTTTTGTTCAAAGGTTAAATTGTGTTGTGAGTATGTTAAATTGTATTGTGAAACATACCCACAGTAGGCTCGCGAGGCCTATTTTGACCCAATGCCTTTTGTAAGCGCGCGCGTGTTCGTCTAAGTTTAAAGAAACTTAAGGTAAGAGTAGGGTTGACCCCAGTTAGCCGGAATAATCAAGAGAAGATTCAAAGATATGCAACTTTGCTTTTGTCGACTAGGTTGAGTTGTTGTTGTAGTCTACTGGAGTTCCCCCCTCCCCCATTAAGTACTTCAAAGAGAGGTGTGCGAGGAAATCGATACCCTTCCCCCCCCTTCACAGGCGAGCCACGGGAAGTTGACTACATTATCCTGGCCGTGTAGACGCAATGGTTTAAACTCTTAACCACGTCGCTCTCGCTCTTCCTCCCGGTTAGAAGCTGAAAAACCTTCCGAGACCACAGAAGGCAATAATCAGCTCAGGTCGGACTGGAGACCATAACATCGGTGTAAAACTGCAAGATTTTATCTAAGAGCGGGTATTCAATTTCACCTCAGAGGCGAAATTAGACGAGCGTCGCCCGAAATCCAGAAGGTCCCACCGGGCCATCTTTACGACGCCCTGAGAAAAGCCGTTGGAGGAGGAATCTTCATGCGGCCTTTCCAGAAACCCCCCCCCCCTCCCTCTCATCCCAACCCCAGTGGGGTTACAACGTATATACACCAAAAACCTGGGAAAAACGAGGTAGAATACGTGAGTCAGAAGGTTACGAAGTCCCCGGAAAGAGGCCGGGCTACCAAGAGAAGGGACTAAGAAGCAACTCATCCTCGAGTTAGTTCCTGGTGATCACACCGAACTTTAAGTTTACTTGATGATCAAGTTCAACTTACTCTAGTCAGAGGAACCCCTCCCCCCATATCATGGTTTAGCCCAAAGCACAGAGATAGTCCTCGCCCTTGAGGAAGACTGGAACTAAGAAGAAGCTCCTCCTCGAGCCCGTTACCTGGTAGTCACACCGAACTTTAAATTAACTTGATTTAAGAATCAAGTCCAACTTACTCTCGTCAGAGAAACCCGTCCTATCCTGGTGCAGCCTAAATCACAGAGATAGTCCTCGCCCATGGAGAAGAACCCCAAGTGCATTCCCTCTAGCACTCCACTGAGTCAAAGTATTCAAGTCTTGGCTCATCACTAGCCCGATTTATTCTCCAGAGTAATCCGAAGAGAAGAAAGGAACATTCTTCATTATCCCATGGTGATATCATTTCCTGCCGAAGGCGTGTGGCTTCACCCCATCTGCCACGCTCGCCAAAGTCCTATGTGGCTTTAACGCTATTTCTTCCGAGCGGCACGCGTCTTCTAGACAATAAAATTCCTGAGGTAACGTAACTCATTGAGTTCAAGGTTAGACTCAACTTCGTTTCAAGGGGGACCCAAAAATGTATTTAAACTCCGGTATCCGTCCGGTAAAGGCTGTTATCATTTTTTATCTTGAAGTGAGTAATGGGTCAACCATCACTATAATGTAAAATAGGTCAAGTTAGAAAGCCTTACTTAAAAATTATTGAATTCCTTATTGTGTATTTAGTGCGTAGTATTTCTTTGGTTCCTGTTTATTTGTTTTTTTGTTTGGTGTTTAAATTAAAGTTTTAGTTGTTTTAACAAATTTTTATTCTATCCTCGAAACGCTAAGCATGGCCCAAGGAACCCTCAAAGTTTAAAGAAGTCAATATTCATGAAAATAATAATAACCTATATAGCACTCTTAGAGAGATAAAACGTTAATCACGGAGTTTGTTGTGTAGTACGTAAACAACCCATACGTACGAACTCCTTCCATCACTCGGTCCTTCCTACACCACGACATTTTATTTCGCACGTGTCAATATTTTATTTTATTAGTTATTTAGTACTAGCATAGATACCCAGCGTTACCCGGGACAAAAATATCTATACTTGCTGATTATTATTATTTTTCTAAGTAGATTTAGGAGAGTTGCGCACTTTTCTTATCATATAATATACTCACAATGAGTAATGCAGATACACCCACAAAGGAAAAGTGTAAAAGGATTCCGAGCGCTTTCTTCTTTATTCTTAAAGATGTTTTCAAGGAATAAACAGGAGGCTGGACATACATTGCCTTAAATAGTGGAAAGGGGGATTAGACCACCCACCCCTGAATCTTAATTAAGGGGTAAAAAATCCTGAAGCAACTTTAGTTGAGATTTTATATATGTAGTGATAATGGAGTCTAGCATGAACAAGCCAGGGCTAAGATTGAAATTTAGGAACGCGTTAATGGAGATGCATTCTAATATATTTCTCGGAATATAATTACTGCATCTTATGACTGATTTGGCACTGTTTCGTTAATGCTATGCTTAAGATTGTAGAGATGTAGATAAAGAACAGATTGTTCACTGTGATTACGTACATTGGCTTGATTTTGCTTAACCAGGACATCTAGTTCTTTCCCGGTTTATCCATAATCACATTTTGGGCGGTTGTTGCAGCCTATCGAATAAACAATTCCAGGTGGGGAGGGGGGGGGTGAATTTTTCACAAGGATGCGATAAATTGTAGTCTCGTACTTAAAAATAACATTTATGTTCAGAGGTCTAAGTAAACGAGGTAATTTAATGAAAATGTGGTTATAGGGTAAAACTAATAAGTTTTTGGCCTGAAACTTAGGGATATTAACATTAGTTTGATAATAGGAACGCTTGGCGAACTTATAACAATTGTCGAGAAAGTACAAAGGCTAGCACAAATTTATCCCATTTTATATATTCTATCGACTTTTTTGTCTAGGTATTCTGGTGAGACAACTCTAAGGGCACGCAAAAACATAGAGGAGTAAACACTTTGTTTGATGTTATTATGGTGGTTAGAATAAAAGTGTATATAAGAGTCTATGGCTGTAGGATTTCTATATATTTCATATTTGAAACAATGGTTTGTCCGATGAATTAGAGTATCTAGGAAAGGGAGTGTACGATCTTTTTCAACTTCTAAGTCAATTTAATCGAGGGCACTAAGGTGTTAATTTTAGTAAGAAATGTATTAATATTTAAATTATTAGGCCAAAGGCAAAGGATGTCATCAACATATCGCATCCAAGCTATAGCGGTTTCATTAATTTGGGGAAGTATTCTAGATTCGAAGAATTCCATGTATAGGTTTGCAAGTAGAGGGGACAAACAATTTCCCATTGCCATTCCAAAGGATTGGCGATAAAATTTTCCATTAAAGGTAAATTTGCAATTGTTGATGCAAAGTGCAATAAGTTTAATGAGGGTAGAAGCGGGTATAGGGAGAGCAACTGTGTCGGGGGGTCCTTCAAGGAAATTCAAGAGATCGGGTACGGGAACTTTAGTAAAGAGGGAACAAACGTTGAAACTAACCAGGTTCAAATTATCTGGGTAGGAGAGCTCATTAAGTTTACTAATGAGTCTCATATTATTGATAATATATGAATTGGAAATGGTCCCAACCAAAGGGCTTAGTAGAGAGGCTAACCATTTTGATAGGGTATAGAAAACACACCCAACAGACCTAATGATGGGGCGCATTGGGTTATCAGGTTTATGAGTTTTAATAACACCATAAAGGTAGAGAAGGGAAGCATTTGACGATTTAAATTTGCTAATAAGGTCAAGGGATCCTTTAAGTAGAGAGCGAACAGTTAAGTGAAATTCTCTGTTTACCCGGTCATTAGGATTCCTTCTAAGGGTCTCATAGATGATGGGAACCGAAAGTAAGATATTCATCCTATCTAAATATAGGGATTTTTCAATTAGTACAACGGCGGCAGATTTATCGGCCTTACAAACACGAATGTTCTTATTATTACTAAGGGAACTTATCGCTTTGTGAAACCTAACAGGATAATTATTGTTCACATGGCTTAAGCAATTATAAACATAACCTTTAGCAATGGAAATATCATTACGGGACACGTCACTAAATTTTTCTAACTGGGCAAATGTGTTGGCGATTTTAACACCATTGGGGAAGATAGGAGAGAAAATTTTAGCCCATAACCTAATGCGTTGTACGTTTTAGTATCAAACTCTTGAATTGAAAGGTTAATAACATGATTAGGGGAGCTATTTTTTGTCCATTCACTGCTTGCAATGAGACGTTGTAACTTGGCAGAGTGTCTATTTTTCTCATTTAGTCAGCTTATCCTTAACTTGCAAAAAATTGCATCACGTAGTGGGTTTAGCCACATGCTGGGGATGTTATGAAAGAAGGTGCAACGGCTTAGTGTAAGATCGGCGAAGGTTTGCTGAACCTGAACTTTTGCGATGGCGATCTGTTTCCGGAAGATTCTTTCTTCTGTTTCGTCGAGGGTTAGAGCCCTTTATCATCTTATATCTTCGTCCGAGAAGGGAGCGTGATATGACTGTTTCTTCGTAGCCGAGAAGTAGACATTTAAGTTGATTCTTTAATGAGTGGGCATGAGGTAATGCAGTTTTGTACCCTCTATAAATTGGTTTCAGGATAGGGTGATGCACGAGGAAGTTGTAAAGGGTTAAAGCGTAGTTGAAGGGACGCGTCGGATTCATTATGAAAAAAGCTCACAAAGTGCACGTGAGTCAAAGTTATGCAGATACACCCACAGAGGAAAAGTGACAAGCGATTCCGAGCGCTTTCGTCCTTATTTTTAAAGACTTTTTCGAGGATTGGACATGAGGCTGGACATAAATTGCCTAAAATAGTGGAAGAGGGGATTAGACTACCCACCTCTGAACCTTAATTAGGGGTACAAAATTGTGAAACAACTAAAAAGTCTCAAATAAAGTTGTTTCAGGATTTTTTACCCCCTAATTAAGGTTCAGAGGTGAGTAGTCTAATCATCCCTTCCACTATTTAAGGCAATGTATCTCCAGCCTCCTGTTCATTCATTGAAAAAGTCTTTAAGAATATAGACGAAAGCGCTCGGAATCGCTTTTCACTTTTCCTCCGTGCGTGTATCTGCATAACTTTGACTCACGTGCACTTTGTGACCTTTTTTACAATGAGTAAATGTTTAAAACATCGTACGCCCAGCAGTTTACGCGCACGCGTGAATGACCATTAGTTATGAGTGAATAAAGTTAGGGCCACTGGAACAGATCTAGCGTCTTATAGATTTGAATAATTTCTTGAATATACGATTATATCGTATGAAATCTTCATAAAATGTATTAAATGCTTGCCTTTATGTCCCATGGAAATTTCATTCAATTACTCATTATATTTTCGCAAATATTTTAATAAAGGCAAATCGTTGTCTTATTTTGCCTAGTATTTTATATCCCGTTTATCACCTCTTCTAACCGACTGGGATGCGTTCTTATTCCTTATCTCGCCCCTTGGAAGATAAAAGGATTTGTGAAGTGTATCTTCGTGCAGTGAAGCCTCATAACTGCCACGTGCGGTTGAGACAACACCTTGAAAAACGATTGCGACCTCTCCGATAACGCTTTCTTAATTTTTCAAGAACCATTCGGGGTTACGAACCGTTCATGGCTCAAGGGAGACTTAACCAACCAAGCGAGATGGAAGAGTGATACGTTGTGTGCGTATAGGCGAAAAAGAAGGGAACTACGCTTTGGCATGGTCATATGCGCGCTGATTTTTGTGGTTGGAACTGCCTGCGCGCGCACACGCTGAAAACTCGACAACCCAAAAGCGAAAGAGAAATGAAGTTTTGATCTGAACTTTGAATTCAAATAAAGTACTGCCTTCGAGCATCTTCGTTTACCAAAGTTCTAAAAAGTAAACAGAAGAAATAAGGTAACTTATACATGGCCAACAAGTTTTGAAAGTTAACAGGAGTGAAGCAAATTTGTAATCAATGTCTATTTGTTCCTTTGTCAAATCTTCGTATTCGCTATACTTATTTATCTATTCTATGCACACTCGACGTGCAAAGGGATAAGATGGAAAGATAATTCTGCTTGGCTTACTTCAATCTCGCATACTTGAAATCATCTGCCATGGATGAAATCGATTTTGAAAATAGACATACAACGAGATTGATGGCCACTGCTATGTTAGACAGACGAGGAGAATAAAAGAGAGGGTGTTTTTGTGTGAGAGAGATGGCAACAGGAGAGAGAGAAAAGGGGGAGGGAAAGAGAGTGTGATATAGAGAGAGTTAGTTGGAGCAAGAGAAAGAGAGTATTAAAGAGAGGAGGATGAGAGGGAAAATAGAGTGTTATATAGTTGGATAGAGAGAAAGGTAGGGATAGAGAGTACGAGAGAAGATAAAGAAAGAATGAGTGTGTGCGAGAGAGAGAAAGAAAGAGACGGCTGGCTATCACTTCCTCTCGTGTCTCTACTCCTACGATGTATCTTGAAGACAAGACTTTACATGGAGTCGTGTAGTCGTTAATGTGTGGTAGATCATAAGTCACGCCACGGCACTTCATGCCCTGAAAAAGTCGAAATAAATTGCTATAAAAGTGACCAATAGATTTGAGAAGATGGCAGCCATCGAAGGAATTTCGGCTATCCTTTTACCCACAATAACTCAATATAGCGAATATTGAGGCATAATATTTTTATATTCGAAAATTAAATATAATATTTAAATAATCACTAGTTCACAATAAAACTTTAAATGAAAGCTGATTATTGTAGGAGCTGGGTAAATATTCCTTCTGAAGGAAAGATAAGTGGAAATTCCCAAGATAAAAAATATTTAAGTAGAAATTAATGCAAAGAATTTTAGGGAAAAAATTCATTTGTGTATTAAAGTTTTGTCATCTCACTCCCATTTAGAAGCGATTTGCGGAGTGAATTTTGCATAAGGCTTCCTGATTATGTAGATAATAACATGATGCCATGATCATGTAGAGAATACCCTGATTTCCTGATTATGTAGATGGTGATACCCTTATTGTGTTTCGATGATACCTGGCAACGCCCGGTACCTATAATTGTACTAAATAACTAATATAATAAAATGTTGACACGTGCAAAATAAAAGAACGATAGTTTGTCCTGGGTATGACTTAAAACTGTATCCGGTTGCTAGGCTCTGATTGGGGACTTTCAGAGTTTTAGGGATAGGTGAGTTACCCTTTAATCTGCCATTGCTCCCAGGTCTACTCTAATCCCTAGTGATAGCACCTGCCTAGGGTCTTTGCTGCTTTGTAGGGTGAACCTCTTTAGGCAAAGGCTAAGATAAAATAAAACTCCGATATCAAACCAAACCCTACCAAGTCCTCAACGTCTGAACAGGCGGACGAAGTTTTCATTAAAGCTCAACGGCTGTAAAGGCGAAAGAAGGCTGCAACAAATCTATTAGCTTCGATCGTCTCGGTTTTACCCTGCCATTAGACCCAGCTGAAGGCTTGTGAAGTTTGTGTACTTACTGAAGGTGCAGCAGTAAGTACACTCTAAACAAACTCACGCACAGGCATCTTCATAAATGTCTCTCTTATGACAATGAAGACTCTTTCTTATCCTCGACCTCTAGGAAATGCCACGACGAGATAATACCCACTCGTCCTTATGTGGAACAGAAGCAGTCGACCATTATTTTTATTACCCTATAGAGCTAGAAAAGAATATTGATTGTAAGTTGCAACGAGCTGTACAATAACGCAGAAGTGGAATAAAGGTGAAAAAACTTTGGTGTATGTACAGGAAGAGAAAGGTTATCACCTTGCTCTGATGAAAATGAAATGGTTTGTGCTTGCCTAAAGTGACCACGTCTTGGTTTTCCTGTGAGGGACTCTAAAAAGGATTTTTTTATTACTAATTCGCAAATAGGTTCAGCTTAGAGTGGGTTTAATGTCTTATAAACACTCTTCACTTTGAGCCCGAGAGAAAAGTAGATGTTTTACTTGTTTTCCGCCCCATATGATGGCAGCAGAAGAATACGGAATACGACAACTCGAAACAAAACGATCATGATAAATACCACCCTTACTTAACCGTTTCAAACGACTCCACTTTATTACCGTACCATCGCCAGCATACGGTCGTTTGTGCAATCAATAAAGTTCAAAATATTACAATGATATTATATTGTCTGATTACCAGTTAGAATATTATCCACCTTATTAATTAACGTCAATTGGGAAATGCAATCTGTAAACTCGCTCCCTTTAAAGATCTCACTAGAATCTTAAATTGTCTTTGTTTGTAGCGCTTATGAGTGCTCATAACTATCACTTTGGACATTTAATAGTCATTATTTAACATCAACCAAAAAAGGCAATAAGAAACCGCCTGAAATCTTTATGTTTATTAATCTCAAAGGTGATATTAAAGAGCCTAAACTTTATATTGTTATCAAAGGTGATATTAAAGAAAAGAAAAGTTTAGCAAAAAAACTCATAAACTACAAAATAAGGCCCGCAAAGACTCAAGGCTCTGTTCAAAGGCAGCTCGAGAAAGAAATGAGTAGGTAGGAATTTAGCAGAGCAAACAATAAATGACTAACCAAATTAGTTATCCAGCATTATTTTATCTTGAAATACTTGCCGGTAGCTCTAATTTTAGACCAAGAGGTACTAATACACATTTATCTAAATCTCTGCCAAAAATAAAATCCTACTTTTTCTAACTTACATATTTATTCTAGCTCGAGTACTATGGACACGCACATCTACGCGTGCACATTGGAAGAAAAGATAAAGTTGTGGCTAATTTTTCTTCTTGAGCGTCACGAACAAACGGTTAGTAGAAGGTAAATTATAGGTAACTATTGATTATCATACTAACTATTGCGAATAGAGAAGCTGAATAGTCGGCCTCATCCTTACTTTTACAACTTTGGCACTCCGCACGTGAGAACCCCCTCTCAAAGAAAATGAAGGAGGTAGAAAGGAAGATTAATAATAATCGAAAACATCTCCTTCAAAGTCCTCGTTCGGATCTTTTGAAATTATGTTCGAACATGACAGAAGAGTCGGGGACATTTGGACCCCACATAGAGCGGTCAAATTTTAGATCCGAAGGGATCTGCGACATTATTCTCTTCGCCCTTGTTTGTCATTTCCTATCTGGGTGATTCTGGTTCTTTTCTCCCGATCTTTATTTTTCCATCTTCGAGAAACCCCTTTAGGTTAGGGTGTATGTAGACCAACCACCTACCTAACCTTTCATCTCCATTATGTGTTTACTAAATTTTATTATTTTTTTTTCTTGTCGTCTGTCGTTGATAATTAGAATTGGATTTTATTCTTTTTGTCTGTGAAGAGAAAAGAAGAAAACGGTGATATCGACCAAAGATCTATTTTCTTCATAATGAAGGAGATTTTCGAACTAGGAAGAAACAAAGGAAAAATTCATCTCCGAAACTGCCGGATAAGATGGGAAATAAAACAGTTGCGTCACATTTCTTCCATTCATTTTGATTCTCCTTACTCTTTTATTTTGTAGAATTTGGGGCAAATCTTCTTCTATAAGAACCGACATCATAAACTATGATTACGGATCTGAAGGTGATAAAATTATCGATTCTTTACCCCTATCTTTTATCAAATCTTTATTAATTTCCCCTTTTTTCCAATTTTTCCTTTCTTATAACGTTTTCCCTAACCGAAAATCGATGCATTCATGGCTTGAGACTAGTTTCCATTGTGTGGTAATGAGAGACTCAAGAAACTATTCCTATTTTTTCATGAATCCTTACAACTCCCATTTACAATTCAGGTATCGATACCTCATCTTGGCTGATATATCTTGTAGGTCTCATTATGAATCTTCATTATATATCTTCACTACCATCGCATCTCAACTATAAAGCAAGGCAACTTTTAAGATGCTTAGCCACGTCGAAATCACAATCAAGGTTTAGTGGCCATTGATTATGTTATACAACTTTTGGAAAAGCTTGAGTTTTTATTGCTTTTGTATGAGTAATGGTTTATAAGCATTTAACTTTAGGGCTTTTAAGACCAAAGGTGTAAATTTATGTGATGGGATTATAAAAGTTCAAAACTTAGATGTAAAGGGTTTATTGGTAATTTAATTGTGATATTAAAGATGTGTGCATTAGTATATAATTACAAAAATTGCAAAATATAATGTAAGATCTTTCGCTATTGACTTCATCTTGAATTTTACGATATATATATATATATATATATATATATATATATGTATATATATATATATATATATATATATATATATATATATATATATATATATATATATATATGATGAAAATTAATGCAATATCGCAAGAAAAGATGAGGAATTAAACGACATTCTCCGAAGACAATTTAATTCAGAACAGTTTCGGTGTATCTCACACCCTTTTTCAACTGACACTGGGTAGAAAATTTAAGATAAGTGCATATAAGCATAACACAAGATCCCCTCTTTTTCCCCCAATCCCCTACTTGTTGCTAATCTGGGGGGGGGGGTTAGGCCTAAACATATTGAAGGGCTAACATTTAACTATTTTGTTTATATGCTTTCTTATTACAGGATTAAAAGAAAATTGACCCTCAGATAGATTTAAATTAGGAACTGACGATATCAAGCTCGATTCTACGATTCTTCTCTTAACATAGTTAGCCGATTTAAATACCATTTTACTCCCATTGAAATCGATCGTATGATTCCTGTGTCTAACACGGCAAAATATTCCACTGCTTTTGATGCCCACTCTAATATCTCTTTTGTGTTCGTACAATCTCTTGTCTAGATTTCTCCCCGTTTTCCCTATATAAACTTTATGGCAATCGTTGCATGGTACTGCATATACTCCTATGTTATGATGTTCTTTGGGTTTCCTAGCCATCATCAATTGGTTTAAGGAATTATTATATTTAAAGGCTAGATTAATACCCGCTTTTCCACATATGTCCTTTAAACTATTTAATTTATTATTAAATGGCAATGTTATACATTTGTTGAAGTCGTTAGTGCGGGAAGACTTATTACCATAGAATGTTTTCCTAGCTGCAAAATGGGCAGACGATATGAACCAATCGGGGTAATACAAATTAGAAAAAATGGTCCTGATAATGACAATTTCTTCATCTAAATAGAAAGGATGACATATTTTGTATGCTCTAAGGAAAAGGTTAGAAATTACCGATTTTTTAACAGTATTATCGTGAAACGAAAAATAATGAATATAGGCCTTCGATTGGGTTGGTTTCCTATACACGTCAAGTTTTAATTCATGGTGATCTTTATTAATGAAGACATCTTATTCCCATTCATATTTAAATTTGATGGAGACATGCAAATTATTCAAATTATTAAAAAAGGTACCAAAATCATGGCCATTAGGCCATACAGAAAATAAATCGTCAATGTACCTCTCTGACAATGTGTTTCGACTAAATAATGAGTTTTATAGACAAATATTTGGCCTTAGCATGGGAAATAGTTTATCTCCGATATTGGCATGTCTCTTCATGGAATATTTTGAGACTGAACTCCTTCCCACAATTTCTTCCCCTAACTTCATATGGTTAAGGTACATTGACATGTATTTTCTGTATGGCCTGATGGCCATGATTTTGATACCTTTTTTAATAATTTGAATAATTTGCATGTCTCCATCAAATTTAAATATGAATGGGAATATGATAATAAATTACCCTTTTTAGATGTCCTCATTAATAAAGATCACCATGAATTAAAACTTGACGTGTATAGGAAACCAACCCACTCGAATGCCTATATTCATTATTTTTCGTTTCACGATAATACTGTTAAAAAATCAGTAATTTCTAACCTTTTCCTTAGAGCATACAAAATATGTCATCCTTCCTATTTAGATGAAGAAATTGTCATTATGACGACCATTTTTTCTAATTTGTATTACCCCGATTGGTTCATATCGTCTGCCCATTTTGCAGCTAGGAAAACATTCTATGGTAATAAGCCTTCCCGCACTAACGACTTCAACAAATGTATAACATTGCCATTTAATAATAAATTAAATAGTTTAAAGGACATATTTGGAAAAGCGGGTATTAATCTAGCCTTTAAATATAATAATTGCTTAAACCAATTGATGATGGCTAGGAAACCAAAAGAACATCATAACATAGGAGTATATGCAATACCATGCAACGATTGCCATAAAGTTTATATAGGGGAAACGGGGAGAAATCTAGACAAGAGATTGTACGAACACAAAAGAGATATTTGAGTGGGCATCAAAAGCAGTGGAATATTTTGCCGTGTTAGAGACAAGAATCATACGATCGATTTCAATGGAAGTAAAGTGGTATTTAAATCGGCTAACTATGTTAAGAGAAGAATCGTAGAATCGAGCTTGATATCGTCAGTTCCTAATTTAAATCTATCTGAGGGTCGATTTTCTTTTAATCCTGTAATAAGAAAGCATATAAACAAAATAGTTAAATGTTAGCCCTTCAATATGTTTAGGCCTAACCCCCTCCCCCCAGATTAGCCACAAGTAGGGAATTGGGGAAAAAAAGAGGGGATCTTGTGTTATGCTTATATGCACTTCTCTTAAATTTTCTACTCAGTGTCAGTTGAAAAAGGGTGTGAGATACACCGAAACTGTTCTGAATTAAATTGTCTTCGGAGAATGTGGTTTAATTTCTCATAGTCGTAGAATGACTCCCTACGATACCATATATAACACTATTCGTTGAGGGAACTTCCTTAATTATCTTTAGAGTGCGTTTACTGTCTGGCGGCCGATATTATGTATCTTCGATATGCTTAAGAAGTGGAACTGAGCTCAAGGATAATAATATTGCTATCATTAATAAAATAGAGTTTTATTAATAATAACTACCAACAAACACAAGAAGGAAAATATTGACATAAACAGAGAATTGAAAGGGTCGTGGGGGCTCGGCTAATCCGAGGATTTAAAGGATTTAAAAAAAGGTAAAACAAATATAGAGTTAAAGAGATGGGATGGTTCGATAAACCATTTAAAGCACAGGATAGCATTGACAAAAGGGATCAATACTCAAAGGTGACGTTTGGCTTACGTAACTTTTGCACTAGTGGTGCAGGGGAAGGTGGCGCGAAGGAGTTTCGGTCCGCTGGCGAGTTCCAGCCGAAGGGGGGGGATTAAAGGATCCTGACGAGGCGTCTTGGGAAGGAGAACCGTTTCTCGACGAACGGCTTGAAGAACAATGGCTGTTCTAGGTTGTTCTCTTCTGAACAAAGGGGGGATGAGAACCGTCTCTTGTCTACGGGCTCAAGAACAATGGCTGTTCTAATGTTGTTCTCCTTTGAACAACAGGGGGGGTGAGAACCGTTTCTTGGCGAAGGGCTCAAAACGAACAATGGCTGTTCTAGGTTGTTCTCTTCTGAACAAAGTGGGGGATGAGAACCGTCTCTTGTCTACGGGCTCAAGAACAATGGCTGTTCTAATGTTGTTCTCCTCTGAACAACAGAGGGGGGGGAAGAGAACCGTTTCTTGGCGAAGTGCTCAAAACGAACAATGGCTGTTCTAATGCTGTTCTCCTTGAACAACAGGGGGGGATGAGAACCGTTTCTTGGCGAAGGGCTCAAAACGAACAATGGCTGTTCTAATGCTGTTCTCCTTTGAACAACAGGTGGGGAAGCCTTGGGGACTTGGCGTCGGAAAGGCTCGAACCTTTGGCACTCAAGGAATATTGTCCTCCTTCTGGACAAGTGATGGTGAATCTCGAGGTCGAGGTCCCTTGGCGCACAAAGGGAGAGAGGGTCGTGGTGATGTTTCGCGACGAAAATCTGGATCTCCAATCTGATCTTAGTGGTAAAGTTTCCATATAAATAGCCAGGACATCTCCTTGGCGTGGGGAAAAATGGAGTGGAAGCTTGGAGGGAACGCACAGCCGGGCCGGAGAACAATGCCTTATCTGCTCATAAGCCTAACTCGATCTTGCGAGGTCGGCGTATGGGGGCGAACGGGGGGACGATAACCTCCTTGTTTAAACATTGGCATCCGGTAGCTGTGATAAGACTCCAAGCCTCGAATCGAAGATGCACGTGGGCAGCATCGTGGTTTTAAATAATATGGGATAGGAGTTGAAATTAACGCAGTCAACTCGTTCTATCACACCCCTCCATTCCAGGGGAAGTTGTCACTTCGAAAAAAAGAGAGAGAAGGGACAACGATAGAGCTCCGTTGTAGGGAACTCGTTTTCTTGTACCAACCGTACCTTCCTGCACCTAACTAGTATTACCTCAATACATATGATTATTTTGATCTTTAGATTACAGGGGAAAATAACCTTTAATACAACTTAATCAGAGAGAAAAAAAAAGGGGCATGGAACAATGAAATGATATAAACTTAGTACATACGGGACAAAATAATTTATACGTAAATTAATAAGAACAAATATATATACATACAAAAAATTAGACATTGAGCGTTACAAAATTCAGACATATACATTAATTAATTATATTACAAAAGAATCTTAAATTAAGTCGTACAAGACGGTATATACCTACATGGAGATACTAATCCTATGAATACAATTATTCTACGCTATTCGGTAACGCATTCCTACTGAGTGTGTCAGCGACCTGGTTATCGGAACCTTTTATCTAATTTATTTTAAACTGATACTCTTGCAAGAGTAAACTCCAGCGCATGATGCGGCCGTTTGAGTATCTCACATTCCTAATATAGGCTAACGGACGGTGGACGGTTCCTATTTGAAATTCTTTACATATCAAGTACAGCTTGAATTTGTCTATGACCCAGATAATTGATAGAGCTTTCTTTTCTCTAGTGGCATATCTCTCTTCGCGTGGTAATAATTGACGACTAGCATATGCAACAGGATGACTCGTTCCGTCATCCACGTATTGAAGGAGTACACCTCCAATGCCCTCGTTGCTCACGTCGGTCTTAATCCCAAAGGATTTTTCCCGGTTGGGCAACTTTAAAATGGGGGCAGAAATGAACTTACTTTTGAGCTGATTACAACGGGAAACAGCGACATCATTCCAACGTAAACGATCGGGGAAATTCTTTTCCTGAAGGGGGCATAGGGGGGCCGAAATTGCAGCGAAATTCGGAACAAATCGCTGATAGGGAGAAGCTGATCCTAGGAACGATCTTAATGACTTCTTTGTAATCGGGAGGGGCATGTCGGCGATTGCCTTAATCTTGTTCTCGTGGGGACCTAACTTGCTTTGCCCTATTTTGAAACCGAAATATTTGATGGTTTCGTGGGCAAAATGGCATTTGCTGGGGCCAATGCTGAGGCCATTTTTACGCAGTCGCTCGAAAAGAGCTAATAGGGCGGGTAAATGGTGATTCCATTTAATTAGTTCTTGTAGCTGACTCTTCGGACGTGGTGTCAGCTGCGCGTCACTATCCAGGTCAGAGGGTTCTAAAGACTCGCCTGGTAGGGAAAGAGGAGGGTAATCGGCATCAGGTTGGATGCACACTGTCTGGATTACATTAAGGGACTCCACGGGGTAATCTTCTTCAAGCGCCGATATTTCGTCCAGTTCTACGAAGGTATCTCCATGGGCGCGTTGGGGGTTCTTTTTTTCTTGGGGTCCAGGGACAGTCTCCGTGTCCTTGTCTGGGGCCTTATCACCTAAGGGTGTTAGTGATTCACACTCCTCTTTTGCCGTCCTAAAGTCCTGGTTAGGGGTCTCCGAGAAATCGGACGGTATCGGGGTTCTGATAGGGACGGGCTCCTGGGCTTCTTTCTTATCTCGGCCTTGAGGAAGGGCGGCCTGAAACACAGGGTCGAAACTTACTTGGGGGCTCTGTCCTATAAGTACGGAACAGAATTGTATGGGTGCTACAATGACTTCAGCCCAGCCATTATAATATTGACACTGCAGGTAACATCTAGCGACGGGGAATCGGTTCGCCCGCCCAAGGTGGCCATGTACCACCGCAAATTTTCGTGGTTAGAGGCCACTGGGAGGAGTTCGTCGGACACGATGAAACACGTACATCCTGTGTCCCTGACGAGAGTCGATACTCGGCAGCTGTCCACGCTGCCCTCCTCATATTTCAAAGTTCCCGATGAACTTTTACCAAGAACAAAATTTACCTGGTGGCCTGACGGAGGGGGAGAAGTTTCTGCTTGGGTCTGCACCACCGGGGGAGCCGGGGTTGCATTAATCTGGTGAACTTGGTGGGCTGGTCCGCTTTTAAGCCTAGAATTTTGGGGGCAATTCCAGCTCATGTGGTTTTCTACACCACAGGTGAAGCATATGGTTGGTCGCTTCGGGAAGAGAGATGGAGGAGAAGTCTTAACGGGAGGTTTGGAGTCCCGTTGTTGGTTTTGGGGAAAGAAGTTTTGGGGTTTTACGGGGCTCGGAAACTTGGTCAGCTTTCCTGGGAAGGAGCGCGAGTCCGTCCTTCTTTCTTCTCGTTGGATTTCTTTTTCTCGTTCTTCTCGTTGTATTTTTCCTTCTCGTTCTTCTCGTTGGATTACTCTTTCCCGTTCCTCTTGTCGGATTACTCTTTCCCTTTCTCTTTCTACCTTTTTTCTTTGAAATTCTGCTTTAATCCGAGCTAATTCAATCTGAAGCTCAGCTTGTCTTATCCGTTCCTCTCTTTCTCTTTCTTCTCGTTGTATTTCTCTTTCTTCTCGTTGTATTTCTCTTTCTTCCTTTTTTCTTTCTCTTTCTTCCTCTTTTCTTTGCTCCTCTTGAATGTACTCAGTTAGTTCTTTTCCGGAAAGTCCACAGGACTCTCCTTGCGCTTTAAAGATTTCGAACGGAGTCATCTTTGCACTTGGGGGCGCACTAGTCAACCAACTAAAATTCCTTGCAACAAGAATTATGCCTCTATAGAATTAGCCTACCTAAATATGGGCACTGACCTATTCGTACTTGGTTTCTCAATCTAAATAACCACTGACTAAAATCACAAAAAAAACAAACAAATTATTATAACCGTTCCTTGAGCTACTCCAGCTTCTTAAGTTTAAAAAAAAAAAGGTGAATAGCAATCGTTAAAACAAAAGGGAACTACTATATTCTATTATTATAACGAATAACACTATGCTTTACTCGACTGAGACCAGTGTTTGCAAAGATATAGCGTTAAACTTTACCCCACACCTGACACCAAATTTAAATAGTATATATATATATGTCGTAGAATGACTCCCGACGATACCATATATAACACTATTCGTTGAGGGAACTTCCTTAATTATCTTTAGAGTGCGTTTACTGTCTGGCGGCCGATATTATGTATCTTCGATATGCTTAAGAAGTGGAACTGAGCTCAAGGATAATAATATTGCTATCATTAATAAAATAGAGTTTTATTAATAATAACTACCAACAAACACAAGAAGGAAAATATTGACATAAACAGAGAATTGAAAGGGTCGTGGGGGCTCGGCTAATCCGAGGATTTAAAGGATTTAAAAAAAGGTAAAACAAATATAGAGTTAAAGAGATGGGATGGTTCGATAAACCATTTAAAGCACAGGATAGCATTGACAAAAGGGATCAATACTCAAAGGTGACGTTTGGCTTACGTAACTTTTGCACTAGTGGTGCAGGGGAAGGTGGCGCGAAGGAGTTTCGGTCCGCTGGCGAGTTCCAGCCGAAGGGGGGGGATTAAAGGATCCTGACGAGGCGTCTTGGGAAGGAGAACCGTTTCTCGACGAACGGCTTGAAGAACAATGGCTGTTCTAGGTTGTTCTCTTCTGAACAAAGGGGGGATGAGAACCGTCTCTTGTCTACGGGCTCAAGAACAATGGCTGTTCTAATGTTGTTCTCCTTTGAACAACAGGGGGGGTGAGAACCGTTTCTTGGCGAAGGGCTCAAAACGAACAATGGCTGTTCTAGGTTGTTCTCTTCTGAACAAAGGGGGGGATGAGAACCGTCTCTTGTCTACGGGCTCAAGAACAATGGCTGTTCTAATGTTGTTCTCCTCTGAACAACAGAGGGGGGGGGGTGAGAACCGTTTCTTGGCGAAGGGCTCAAAACGAACAATGGCTGTTCTAATGCTGTTCTCCTTGAACAACAGGGGGGGATGAGAACCGTTTCTTGGCGAAGGGCTCAAAACGAACAATGGCTGTTCTAATGCTGTTCTCCTTTGAACAACAGGGGGAAAAGCCTTGGGGACTTGGCGTCGGAAAGGCTCAAACCTTTGGCACTCAAGGAATATTGTCCTCCTTCTGGACAAGTGATGGTGAATCTCGAGGTCGAGGTCCCTTGGCGCACAAAGGGAGAGAGGGTCGTGGTGATGTTTCGCGACGAAAATCTGGATCTCCAATCTGATCTTAGTGGTAAAGTTTCCATATAAATAGCCAGGACATCTCCTTGGCGTGGGGAAAAATGGAGTGGAAGCTTGGAGGGAACGCACAGCCGGGCCGGAGAACAATGCCTTATCTGCTCATAAGCCTAACTCGATCTTGCGAGGTCGGCGTATGGGGGCGAACGGGGGGACGATAACCTCCTTGTTTAAACATTGGCATCCGGTAGCTGTGATAAGACTCCAAGCCTCGAATCGAAGATGCACGTGGGCAGCATCGTGGTTTTAAATAATATGGGATAGGAGTTGAAATTAACGCAGTCAACTCGTTCTATCACACTCATATATATATATATATATATATATATATATATATATATATATATATATATATATATATATATATATATATAATATGGTTAAAGACCAGTTTGTATTTTGACTTTACCAACTTTATTTAAACACATTCTAAATGTCGAATGCAGTTTTTTATATGAGGCTGAAGATTAAAAAGGAAGATCCATTTTATTTGGTCTTATTTAAAATATTCTTATTTTTTCACAAATATTGGCCGTGAGCTTTCGCCTTTCTTTAGGCATCTTCAGTCGGAAGTCTTCGTTATCGTTGAGGCGGCATTGATGGAAGGTTCTATTCGCGTTGCCCCTTTTAAGGGTGAGGTAATTATTTGGTGAGCAGCAAAGAATGAATTTCGTGAATGAAGTGAGAAAAGTGAACGAGTAGATAGATATAATAGTGTGAAAAGTGACTATGTGTAGTGAGAGTAGATTTGCCAGAATACTAGCTAATCTTTTTCTTTGATTTTCTTTCTTTTATTCTTCTATTTATTTTGAATTTAGCTCGTATCAGTTTCTTCTAATTCTTTCTTCTATTTTCCACTTTGACGTTACTTCTTATTCTTTATCATTTATGGTTTGTTTTCTATATATACATATGTTCACATTTATATTCAATTTATTCCTTGATTTACTTGGAATTCTTATCATTCTTTCCATGCTTATTTTTTCAGTCAGTCATGACTTTGTATTAGCTTATCCTTGGTTGTCATTTGTTTTCCTTAATTTTCTGTTTTTTTATGCCAGATGTTTGTTTATACGTAATTATTGGGCCTTCCTCTTGCCGAAGGTAAGAAGAAGGCCCAATATTACCTTAGCCCGTTTTTTCTATTAATTTGCCGATCAGGTCTAAAGCGGCTGTGTCGATTATTTCATTCATCCGTTTCTTTCCCTTCTCGTATTCGAGATTAAATAGGCCGCTTTGTTTTGCACTCTCTGTAGTTTTTTTCTTGTTTGTTTTTGTCATTGTGTGTATAGAAATCGAAGGTAGACTATCACCTACTATACAAATGCTTTGTATAGTGTCTTTATTCATTTTTAGTCTAGGTTTTTTAGGGTGAATATTTGCCTTAATCCGACTTTGGCTTTGGCAATCCTCTCTTTTACATGTGCGCGGTAGCTTCTTTCTCTCACATTTAGGCCCAACACTTTTCCTTCTGATGTATATTCCTATTCTATTCCGTCGATGGTTATCCGGTCCCTTTTAAATCGCATTATAGGGATGATTTTCAATTTATTTACATTAGTCTTTATTTTCCATTTTCTTTCGTACTCGGTTATGTTTTTAATTTCTCGTTCTGTCATCCTGGCATGCCATCTGGGGGTTGTGGAACGTGTGGAGATCACCTTGCTGGTATTACCATCATACAGTATGTTCATACAGCATGGTGTTAAGGGAGGCGGTAGGTCGGTCATATAAATGGAGTATAAGATGGGGTTCATGCACCCCTCTTGTGGGACCCTTGTTTTTAGATGGAAGGTGGGCCCTTCGTCGTCCTCGATGCTAATATATGCCACCCTGTTTGTTATGTAGTCAGCTAGTATCCTCTCCATCCGGATGCCGAGATCGAGTTGAACGAGTTTGCGTCTAAGTCCTTCAACCCATACCTTGTCGAAGGCTTTCTGGACATTACGGAGTACCAGGTCCAGATAGACTTTTTCAGAATTGGCTTGTGCAATTTTTTCTGTTATTATTGCTAGATCCATGGTTTAATCTCTGTCCTTTCTGAACCCTTACTGGCGTTATCTAAATTTTCCCGCTTCTTCTAGGTTTTCGACCAATCTTCTGCTCAGTATTATTTTAAATACTCCCCCCTCCCTCCAAATTAAGGAGTGATATTGGTGTGAAGTTGGAGACCAGTTTGCCTGTTTTAGGCAGGAAAACCATCTTCGCCACCTTAAAAATTTACGTGAAGTCTCCTATATTCAGATATGCATTAAAGATACCTGTGATGCTTCTTAATATTTTTCCAGGTGCCTTTTCCTAATTGTGCTTTGTTAGTCGTCTTCCCGGGAGTATTTTGTTTGAAGAGGCCAAGCTGATGGCACATTTTAGCTCCTCCCATGTCACCGTCGCTCCTATTCCTGCGTGTTGGTTTGTGTGTACATCGACTCTTCTTTCCGGTATTAGGCTTTCTGTGTTCATTCTTATGCTTTCGTTGACTGTTTCTTCAGTTTCTTTAACAAATCTTTGATTTTCCCTTCCTCTATGGTGTAGATTTGGCTCCAGTGCTCTCTAAATTTTTCTTCTATTTCTACATTGGTTCTTAGGTATTCATTTTGGCTGTTTTTTTATCTTTATCGGTTTTCTTGGTGGTCTTCCTTAAAATTTTGATTCTCTTCCAAGCCTCGCTTGAGTTTTCTATGTTTACTATTTTCTTTGTGAATTCCTTTTATTTTTCTTCCCGGTGGTCTACTATAAGGAAGATCATTTTTCTCTCCAGTCTTTTTAATTCTTTGCCTTTTGTCTGTTTAATCCGTTGTCTCTTATTTCTGTTTTGGTTATCTCTCCCAATTCTTCGGAGTTTTTGCCGTCTAGATCTGCTTGCGTGTAACTTTCCAACATTAATACATATGTCTCCCAATTCACCCTCCTGTAGGAATTTTGTGGTCTAATTGGGTCCTGTATTGGATTCTGGTTGATGGTCACCAGAATTCCAAAGTGATCACTACAGGGTATGGGAATTGGTTCCATATACATATTGTATGGAAAGTTATCGGTTGTTAATATTATGTCTGGTTTGATGGAAGTTCTTGCGGTGACGTAGGTCAGGAAATCCGGGCCTACTCTCTTTAGTATATTTCTTTCATTTAATATTTCAAGATTTCGTCCCGCGTTATATTTTGTTCGGTATCCCGATTCTGATATTCTAGCATTCAGGTTCCCCATCAGTATGATCGGATTTTTCTTATTAAATAAATCCATAACAATGTGGACCGGATTGTACGAGCGCCGAGGTGGCTGGTAGGTCTTAGCTACCGTAATTGGAGTGTACGCCATTTCTAATGTCCCAGCAGAATAGGCCTCGTCCGCTTCCCTGTCTTGTCTATACCAAAGATTTCTTTTGATGCGATGTTTGTACCATCGTACCTTTTCCGGTGGCCTTTTTTTTATTATGTGGTAATTCAAGATTTTCAAGGTTTCTTCGGACTTGGTAATAACGTCAGGGTCTATTTTTTTAAATACATTTCCGTATTGTATTGATATATTTTTCCAGCCATCGGTTTTATATATAGTAGTTTTAGTTTTGTTATAGTATAGTCCATATTTTCTTATTTCTTTCTTATCTACTTGCTCTTTATTTTGAGCTCCTTCCACTTGCCGTTTGATATCCGTTCGAAGGTGGCCTCTATTATTTTAATATCGTGAGGGTAGATTCTAATTCTGTTTTGTTCGCTCAGCGTCTGAATTGCCTTTTCCCCGTGTTTAGTGACATAGTTCCATTTACACGTACCTCTTTCTATTCATTTTTAGTACATCTTCTAGTTTGGCTCCTTTTTGCAGGGAGTAGGCCTAGTGTACAAAGATTTTGGCTCTAAAATCTTTGGCCTCCTACCGACAGCTTTCCTCATTTTCGTTTTCTGAATCAGATTTTGGTTTCAGGTTCGGTTACTCCTTTTTATTTTGCCTTTTCTGTTTTTACGAGGGTCTACTTTTTATTCGTCATTCATTTTTCCTTGTCGGATTTGTCAGTTTCTTTTCCCTCTCAATTGGCTTCGTCTCTCTCGTCTACTCTTTCTTTCTGGGCCCTGTAATGGAGTTAGAGTTTTCCCAGATGCCAAGCTTTACCGTCAAATTGATGGAGTAGCGATGGGGTCCCCATCGGGCCCTACTTTTGCGAACTTGTACATGGGAAACCTAGAGGAAACGCTCCTAACAGAAAATGACGAACCCACCCCAAATCTTTCACTAGATTTGTTGATGATATATTTGCATACCTTACAACTAAGGACGAACATCAATTACTACAACATAAAGGATCCTTATAATCACATTCCGTTCTCAAATTAACATAATTTTTGAGTGTAAACGGCGGTATTCCCTTCTTAGATGTAGACGTACAACAGAACAGTTATGGAAGATATATCACCACCCTCTATCGAAAAGGAAAAGACTGCGGTCGATGCTTTAACGCCAAAAGCGAGTGCACCGAGAAATATAAAAAATCGGTAATGATCTGATACATAAAAAGAGCTATCAATATCATAATAAATAACAGCTACTCCAATAGAGAATTTGACAAATTACAGATGAAAATTCTCAACTCAAAGTTTGAGGTACACGAGGAAAAAGAAAAAGAAAAAATACTACTACTATACTACAAGAACAAAATGAAGGATCGCATAAAAGACAAACGAATACTACAACATACCATAAAAAGTAACAGTATCTAAGAAAAGTAAAATAAGTTATCTCTACAAATATATTATAAAATCAAAAAAGGGGAAGCAACCTACTAATGAAAAACAACTTCCATGAAAATGAATCCTTCCAAAAAGTTACAAATGTCGTATACAAATTTGAATTCCCCATGAGGACTGCAAGCCTCATCCAAACAACCAATATATACATATATATGACCACCACTACCCTCATCAGATACCTAATAATGCACTTATAAGAAGGAGGGATCAAAACACACTACAATGAACAACACAATGAAAAAAAATAGAGAAAGATCCTTGTTGAAAACACTACGATCCGCAGAGAAAAAACTCGGATCTCTGTCGCCTGAAGATTCTGGACGCTCTTCTCATCAAAGAGATGAGCCCGACCTTGAACACACAGCGAACCAGCTCGAATCGAATATTCACCTTTTCAGCTCAAATAAAGGTGGGCCGTATACCTACTCCGACCTATAAAAGGAATCAAAGAACGAAGACTAAATTCATGACGGATGGAAGATTTCCAAATTCTTATTATCGAAGATCTTTCAAGCAATCCTGATTTCCTACACTCAGAAGCGAGATTCAACTCTAATTGAAGAGCACCAGAAGAGACTATTACCGCCTGACGGGACTTAGACGAGATGCCTTTAAGGGACAATCTTTCCTTTCCTGTCCCTTCTTCTTAGGACCATTCGGTTAGGGAAGCTTAAAGTTTTCATAGATACCCCTCAAGCGGGAGCCATATCTGAACCTTGCGGCTAACGGAGGATTTGAGTGTGGTGGGAGCAAAAACTGTTAGAGTAGGTGTTAGGCAGGTAGTTAGGGCTACTGACTCGCTAGCTGGATAAGCCAGATAACTAGATATAACAGCACTCTTGTCTACATTTAGCCTCTCTCTCATTCTACTTTTCTTTTTCTCCTTTTGGTCGATGAAGAGGAGCAAGAAAAATAAGATTTGATAGCAAATTAATGGACTTCACCAAACTGGCCCCTTTGCACGTCAGGAAGCGCACGAAATAGTCCGACTGGACTAATGAATTTCGGATCATCTACGGGAAACTCTGATTAGTGCTGTTGCAGCGGCTTATGGACTACTCGAATTCTTATATAAATATTTGTCAGAATGAAAAGGACGTAGATAAGCTTCTTTCGGAATGAGCTACAGACGAATTAGAAGGAATCGGTTTGGAAGCCAAAATTCCTCCCCAATTTGAGTCCCAAAAAGCACTCTATTGTCGACAAATAGATCCCTAGATTGGCGAACAAAAGGCTGAAGAAATAAAAGAGTAAATCGAGTGCACTTAGAACTCAGCCAAATTTTAGGAAGTTATAAAATCGACTAATCGCAACAACGGGACCAAAGATACTCATGTTTTCAAGGTGATTTTTCAGGATACCAACATGGCAAGAAAGGCCAAAGAGACCGGCCTATTAGCATTTCATCTGAAAATTACGCCTGAGCAGATCAAAAGTGATGACATTGTCAGCGTCCAAACATGCTTTAACTGTTTCGCAACCCCGCCAAAACATAATAGAAATAAAGCATGGTGAATCACTAAATATACTAGCATGCATCCTGCATGCCCACGTGCTAAACGTAGCCAATCCAAGATCGTACTCAAGGGAACTTAACCTTATGGTGAAGAATAAGGGGCTCGAACAAATGTAGTTCGTGAGAACCCTCGCTCGGCGGACATCTTAAACGTACGATATAAGCCTACCTCAACCGATCAAGCACATACACAGACAAAATCCATGAGCAAGACGGAGGCACAGCCCCCCAGCCCAGCGGAATCAAGAGACCCGAGACTCAGTAAAGATATGCACCAGTGCACATAAGAAATTATGGAGGTTGGAACTACCCCAGTAGACAGAAAGCGCGAAGAGGCTGCCTCAGCTGTGCAAGCTAAAACCCATGGAGTAAAAACAAGGAACACACGACCGAGGTACCCGGAGAATAAAGAGAAGAACAACAGGGGTTCAACTATTGGTTTTCTCTTCGGAAGAAAGACCATTCTCGAAAACCATTAACGAGTTAATTCAGGTAATAAAGAGAGCTTAAGTTAAATACGAATTTGAGGGCCCATACACTAAACCTGAGGTCTATAAAATCATTACTAGCGGCAATCTAGTAATTCCGCACTACTTGTGTCACATATTCAGGAAGAAGCGTAGCAGGAGAGCAAATTCGCCCATCGAGCAAGGAACCAACAAAGTAGAAAGAAGATCGAGTCTAGAAGAAAAACACCAAAATGATAGATTATAGATAGTCAGCCACAATGTGGCGGGATGAAATGAGAAGAGGCATTCATAAGTAACGCCTACTTCAAAAAGGATCCCGAGATAATTATTCCGAATGAAATTAATATTGACCCCGAAACGAACAAAATCAAGCTTTTCAACTATACCGTCATCGCAAAAAAACATCAACGCCGTCAACTATGAGGGCGTCGCAATCGTGCAGTAAGAAATGACATTTGATTCAGCAAACTCGAGGATATAGACGAAGCTTACTTGGCGATTAATATAAGGACTGTCATGGCTACCTGACTGTTATGACAGGGTACCAACCCACGAGGGGGTACTTCTTGCCCTTCAACTATTTCGTAGATGTTTTCGGACGAAATGATCAGGCAATATTAATAGGGGATTTAAACCCCCGCAGCAGAGCTTCGGGCTATACAAGCAATTTTAACAAGACAGGTTAAAAACCTGGATACATGGCTTGAAATAAGAATAGAGCCACCAAGCCCGATATTATACTTGCGACTCCAGTTCTACAGTTTAATTATCTCGTTGAAAAAGGGCCCTCATCGATCACCGATCACGAATTAGTCATTCAGGCCCTATCACTGAACCCGATCCAAGTAGCTGACCTCCTAGGAAACAATAAAGGAATGCTAATTGTGCCGCTTATGCGGGAGAGCTAGTCAGACACCAAAGGAGGACCTGTCCGAAGAAACTCTCGAAGAGTTCGACCTAGGACTTGAAAACCTAATGGAAGCACTAGTCAGGGTGGATAAGAAATAAGTCCTCATAAGATCGTCCAGGACCCTTCCGCATCCACCCAGAACGGCTCAGAACGCATACCTTGAGTATCAGTACATCGGACTGAGGGAAGCTATTGAGCAGGCTGGGACGCCAATCGCCAAGTGGGCCTGTCTGAAACGGATAAAGGAATACCCAATCACCGCCACGGCAGTAGAGAAAAACGCTAGATTGGACCAATTTGTGGAGGCGATTAACTCCGAGTTGAACCAAATCAAATTTGAGAATAAGAAAAATATCGCAGGAAGCATTCAAAGACAAGGTTTTAAATTCGACAGAATGGGGTAAAAGCGAAAAAAACTGGGAGATCAAAGTTGGATTCCGCGAGCACTGGAGAGAGGAAATGGCGATATTTCTTTGGACGAAAACGGAGACTTCGACCAGGACCATGAGCAGATGATCGTCAAGGAATTGGAACAACATCGCCTCGAGATCGTCCCCCAAAATTGTGCATCCCCAGCGATACTAGAGGAGCAAGGAATTGAACCGGTGATCCTCCAAGAGTTCAAAAGTACTCTCCTTAAAACTAAGCAGAGGGTGCCTGAAAAGTTGGAAATCACTGAAGAGAATTTAATCCGTGCGTCGGACTCCCTTGATAAAATAGTTCTTCTATTCAACGCCACTATCAGTGCGGGCTATTTCCCGGACTCAATGAAGAGAGAAAATATTATATTTCTGCCGAAGCCCGACAAGCCTCTTGACAAACCGGGCAATTTTAGACCGATTACCCTCCTGGAGACATTGGCGAGGTTACTGGAAGGGGCAATTATGTAATAGCATGCTAACGAGATATCTAAAGAAAGATCTCTTATACCACAACACCAACATTGTTTCCGGAAGTGTAGGAGCACCGAAACAATTCTGGCGCCCCTAGTGGAGAAAATTGTAAAAGCGAAATATGATAAATATTACACCGACGTCGTACTAAGGGACATTCAAAAGTTTCTGACAAGGTTTGGAGGATCGGCCTTAAATTTAATATTTAGAGGTTGGGGTTACCCCAAACTCTTACGAAATGCCTTTGCCACTATGTCTCTTATACAGAATCATATATTTAGGTGGAAGGCTACGACGGACCGATTTTTGAAGTCCCACAGAGGGTCCCGCAGGGGAGGGTGGTGCATAAACCTCATTCAGTACAGCGTATATACTTTGGACCTAGCGAGTCCTGTCTACGCCTCCTCAAGATACATTTAATTTGCGGACGATATCACCATAGTAGCGAACAGCGTATACAGGCACGCCCGAAACATAGCGACGGTCACGACAGCAGAGATCGAGAATATTAACAACTATGAGCGCAAGTGGAAGATCTATACAAACGCGGATAGGTTATCTATCATATCTATAGAGAGACGCAAGACTTCTAGAGTATATGTAGAAGGAAATAGGTATTGTTATGAAAATGGAAGGAGAGTGCTCGGACTTAAGATCACCCAGCACGATTACGGCAAGCACGTAACCGAGCGAACTAACCTGGCGAAGGCGAGTCTCACCAAATCATTCCAGCTTAGAGGCCTGAAAAAGGAAAATAAGGTTAAGATTTACAGCGGTATCTGTAGCCCCACTCTCCCCTACCCTAAGTCCCTCTAAATAGACTTTACAAGTCTAATTCAGTAAAACTCCAGAGAGTTCATAACTCTGTAGTAGACATCATCACAGACACGATGAGGAGGAGAGAGCACAGAAGGCTAAGGGACCTACATCGAGAAATTTATCTCACAGACACAAATGTATCCCTATATAACAGGGCAAGTAAAGTGTGAGATAAGTTAACTAGCATCCTAAGTGAAGAAGACAAAGGAGCTATGGAAATCCCACAAGATCATAGATTCAACATCAGAGGCAACTTTAGGATCGGGAAGCCCGATAGGAGAGGGGAACCGGCTCCTATCTACACGTACAACTGAGACTGCTAATCAATTGCATAGATCATCAAGTTAAAAATCAATCGAAAATAGAATGGTAAAGAAAATGAAGAAGAACTTAAAAGCTAAAAAGACACGTGAGCCTCCAAATAACCGAGACTAAAGACTGAATGTCAAGATGCAACAAGAAAAACCCAGAGATGGCTGGTCACTCGGCAACTAACAACGAAGTCAACCTATTCTCTTTCCCCACTTTCTCTACAATCCCTATCCACTCTACTTCTACTATACACTATATTTTATTACTTTTTCAAGACGTAAGACGAAGTTCATGTGAGTGATTGAGTAGTTAAGTCGAGTGAAGTTACGTTTTGAGTCCGAGATTTCATCATGTGTGGTCGTGGCAAAGGAGGAAAAGTTAAGGTGAAAATTTGAGAACGTCTCCGGCCAGACACTTTTTACTCGTGTGTGATAATTCTTTTCACACGAATAAAAGAGAGAACCCAACAAGGGTAGAATTCCCACTACACGAAGGGGCCCCACGGGGTCGGCCCTTCTCGAAAACAAATTGTTACCCCTACGCATCATCTGGGGGACGAAACCTACAAGAAACTCAGTGATGGAAGTGATTTACGTAGTTGTTAACATCGTCTTCGTCAGGCTCATAGAGACTCCAAACGGATGCGCCACTATTTGCCATTCTATCGAAGATGTAGAACGGCTGGTCTCTGAAGAGGCCAAAAGGGAACATCAGAATATTGGGCTTGAAGCATCAATTCCACAAGAAATCCTCGTTCGCCAAACCATTATCTTCCGACGGCCTGACCCGTTTTTCACAGATAATACCGGCGATGAAATCACGGAAGAGCTGACGAGGCAACAAAAATGGGCAAAAATAACAGAAGTTGATAAGTTTAGAAAGGGCAACGGCAAAGTCAAGCTGGTATTCGCGAGAATTGAGATGGCACCAAGGGGCCAAGAAGGAGGGCCTCCTAGGCTTTTACCTGCGAATGGCCCAGGAGCAGATTGAGGCAAAGGAGCTCGTTCACATCGAATACTTCTTGAAATGCTTCGTCTTCGAGAAGCATCGAACGCGAGAGTGCAATGACGGACGTCACTTGCTCAACCAGCGTTAAGTCCGGTCACGGATGGAAGAGGTGTGTGAGACCTAAAAGCCCAAGTGCATCAACTGCCAAGGGGAACACATGCCCTTGGTCATGAGGTGTTTCATCCGCAAAGAAGCAATCCGGGCGAGGAAGGAACAAGCGAAACAGGAAAAGGAGGCAAAGGCTAAGTCATTCGTGGAAGCGACTGCAGCAAAGAACAGCGGTGGATTCACCGCATTGAAGCTGGTGATGCCAAGCGAGGGCAGAGAAATAATGGCCATGGTTATTTGGGGCCACTTGGCAAACCTGGCAAACCCCAGTTCATTTGCGGAAGAACTAAACCGCCTCCTGCAAAAGAACGGAACAAATAAGAAGCTGTGGTTCCACCCTAACCCCGTCTAGCCCCGTCTTTGCAAGACGTTCTAAATATACAATTCGCCGACCTTCCCCATTAACAAGAAACGAACCAGCAAACCTGAGAAAGAAGAATCTACTGAAGATGAGATTACAATAAACGAAAGCCCCAAGAAAAGCCCAAAGAAGAAAAAAATCAAAGAGGAAAGGAGAAGAAAAACTAACAACAAGAGGAGGAAGACAAAGACACCCCTACGACGGAGGAGGAATAAGAGGATAAGGAGGAAGCGTCGAAATACCAAGGAGTTTCCCTAACCGATAAAGGGCAAGTCCTGGAGCAAGGTTTCTTTTTTGACGGAGAGAACGTGGCCCTCAAGATATTTGCATCTCCAGTCCGCAGACCCTCTAAAGGAGACCCGCTGCAACTGCTCCAGGGCATTCTGAAAGGGTAGTTCAAGTGGACGTTCGAGGGTCCGTACTCTCCAAAGGAAATCACAGATTCGTGCATCCACACCGTCAATATGACCGTGTTCAAAGTTAGAAAAAGTGGACAAAAAAACTTCTGAAATCGATAAATAAAAGTAACCAGTGATCAATATAAGAAATAAAAGTGTTTAAAAATTATAATAAAAGTGTCATAAATGTGTTTAAAAGTGATAATATTTCAAAATAATATCAAGTGTTGTAAACGGGATTAAAAGTGTTAATCATAATCGAAATAATATTAATAAAAAAATAAAAGGTATAATAATAAAAGTGACAACTAAAGCAACAAAGTAAATACAAAAAAGTGATTGTTATAGCAAATCAAAAGAAACTGACATGATAAGATCTAAAATTTATTAAAGTGTTTATAATAAAATTAAATAACAGTGAAGTAAATAAATATCTAAATTAACGAGAAATACTAAAATAAAGTGAGAGTAATAAAGCGAATTAAGTGACAGAGTGACTAGACTAACATAAAAAATAATCAGTGTACTAAATAGTAAGCATAAACTAAGTATAAATATATCAATTATACCGTAGTAAATTATCAATGTAAAAGGAATGGCCCTTTTCCCTGGAAAATATTTTAAATATCCAATGTATGATAAAGAAAGAATGCTTAATAATATATGTAAATTACTTAATGTGACCATTCAAATTATATCCAATATGTAAATTGTTTTTGGAAATATTGACTGACCAACATCTGAGCAAACTTTCTACCTACTCCTGTATTTAAATTTCGTAAATTTTTCTTTCTTCTTTTGTCAAAATAAAACGGAAGTGTGTGGCGGGGTCATCCCTACCTTTCCCTCTTTCTTAAGAATAAAGAATAGACGCAATTCATTCTTTGTTGCTGCTGAAGGAGGCAACGAGAATAGAACTTTCCATCAATGCCGCCTCAACAATAACCAAGACTTCTGACAGAAGATCCATGAAGATAAGCGAAATCTCACGGCCAAAATTGAAAAATAAAATATCTGAATATTTTAAATAAGAGAAAATAAAATGGATCTTCCTCAGATGATTTTGAATCTTCCGCCTCATATAATAAAATAAAACCTGCATTCGATAGTTAGAACGCCCTAAAATAAAATTGGTAAAGTCGAAATACAACCGGCTCTTTAACAAAACCTGTATAGAAGAGAAGCTACTACTATCATACACTTTAGCAGTTGAATATATGTATATATATATATATATATATATATATATATATATATATATATATATATATATGAATGCAATGTCCCGCAGGAAAAATGAAAAGGTGCTTCCAAGTGTTTCTGAACTTTATTCAGGTCATTCTCAAGGATAACTACAATAGAAAATAATATCATAAGGGTATATATATAAGCTAGAAAAGGATAAAGGATCGCCTCTAAGACAAAAAATCACCAATGAGGAAGTAGAAGAGAGGGATGAGGAAATTCACATTAAGATTTAGCTATAACAAAGGAAGCAAGGTCAAACCGAGAGGCAAGAAAGAGTCAAGAACAGAGCCAAAAGGGTTTAAACGATTAACTGATAAAGCGATAATCTAAAGAGGTTGCAGTGTACACCGACACCGCCCCTATGAAACCATTGCTCGTTGGAATAGGGAGTTTCACCTTGGTCGTGAGTCCCTTGAAGATGACCCCCGTCCAGGACGCCCGTCAGACGTGACCAACGAGGACAATGTGGCCCGTGTGGAGAGAATGATCCTCGAAAATGGACGGGTGAAGGTCGAAGAAATCGAGCGAGAACTTGGAATATTACATGGAAGTGTTATCAACATCATCCACGACAATTTGGCCATGACCAAGGTCTCTGCCCGTTGGGTCCCTAGAAACCTCACGCCCCATGATCGACTTCAACGTCGTAAAAAGTCCACAAGGCCAGAGTTGCACAAGCTGCCCTGTGCGTGTGCGGATTCGAGGAGCTCAACCATGCCCCCTACAGTCCAGATCTGCCCACTAGCGACTACTTTTTATTCCGCCAGCTCAAGGCTGCACTGCGTGGACGCCGGTTTGGGGACGATGAAGATGTCCAGCTCGCCATGCAGTAGTGGATTGAACAGCAGTCGGGAGATTTCTGGTTGTCGGGAATTCGAATCCTCAGGGACAAGTGGCGTAAGTGCATTGAAGTCGGGGGTAGTTATATTGAAAAATAATAAAACACTTTTCCTCATATCTCGTTTCCTTATATCCGGATGCAAAACTTATTGACCGCCCCTCGTATTACACTTATTGTGAACTATAATGTTTTTTTTTATAGTTGACTCGTATTTGAAAGCAACTGAAATGTTAAAGTTTTTTAAAAGACGTGTAAGGTCAATGAAACAAACAGAGAAGGGTAAAATCAAAATGTTTTTAACATTAAAAGGGATAGCAGGAGCTGTATTATAGAACGTATTTTTTGCAGAGGAAACGCAGTTTAGAAGAAGGGATAAGGGTAACATAGTTTATAACCAATTTCAAAGATATTGTAGAACTTAGAATCCATATATTCAGGACTAACAACTCATAAAGCCCGTAAAAAATATATAGGATGTAAAGGCTATCGCGGAACCCGGTTCGCACGGCCCCCCCAAAATACACACATAAAATTTATAGAAGACATGGGATCTAAAGGCCTACTAGAAATTCACCAGAATTAATCAGGACGGTGCTAGAATTATGAAGTATCCGCAAGGGGTTAAATAAATACACACACAAAAAGTATTTACAACAAAATTAAAATGAAATAAATTAACTGTTAGCAAATTATACGGGGGCCATAAAACAATAAGAAAAGTCACAAATGCTTAACACCATCGAAAGACCACAAGTCGTTTTAATCCAAAAGATATTCGCGCATACAAAACGGGTTCTATGGATAAATGGTTTAAGGCCGAAACGACACGTGCCGTTCAAGATGAAATAGGCTTCGCTACTCCAGTGACAGGTGTTCCCAGAATAACCTCCCTGTCTTACGTCCCTTACCCGAAGGCCCAAAGTTACAAGAATAACACGTAATTAATTTAAAGGGGACGTAAGAAGAAAGAAATACTCCAAAATACATGATACCAGAGCAGTGAAGCAATAACCCACGTCGGAAACTCAGGCGAAAGAGGTTCGGCGATGATGAGGGAATTCGACCCAAGTCCACAGGGGTAAATGCGATGACGGTCTTCGGAGAGGAGAAACCCACATACGGCGATATCGGGCGAAAGGCGTAAAGACCACGGGGACAATGATTTGAAGGCCCAACGATCCGAGAGAAGGAATTAGAGATGACAGAATTCCACAAAGAGGAGATGGCGAGGTGACTGGGGGGGAGCTTTCACGTGTCCAGTGTGAACGGCCTCCAAAAGGAGAACACTTGCAAACGTAACTGGAAGAGCACAATTCGATGCAGCCGACAGAGAGGCAGTGACAACGCCTGCAGGAATCAATGGCAGAAAATCCTCGCTGCACGAAGAAATCCAGTACAGATCTCCAAGAAAATTAACAACGTCAAGGTAAGTGAAGGACAACGATTCAGCGGAACAATCAGGCAGAATCCTCGCAAACAGAATAAATTAAAAAACCTTACTTTGCTTTTGTTTATAGAAAGGACAGAGAGGGATCACTGTGTGTAAAACAGGCGATCAGGTAGTCATAGAGGAAAGGTTGCCGAAATCATTTGAAAAAAGAGTTGATGGGTCGGTGGCTAGACACCGATGCGTGGTGTTGGTGTGGATACGTTGGTCTCGTGGTTTTGTGACTGGACGCCGGTTGGAGGTTGGTCAGGAAGGCGAGGCTGTCTGCTCAGTCGGACACGCGTTATTCATGATGCCTTTAGGTTATACGAAGAATGGTATGGGTTGCGGGTGGTCATGGGCCACGGGGTATCGCGGTGCCATCGCATACCTTCTTACATGTAGTGCTGTGTATAATGGGTCTCTGGCGAGTTTCCTCGAGTTGTTTTGTGAGTCTGGTGTGAGCGTATGAGTTGAGGGGTACTAATTTGTTGTTGTCGTGTAGCGCGCTTATTCTCGAGTACAAAGGAGAGCAGCAAGGGCACTTCAGAGCAGAGTTCTGAATGCAATGAGCCTTCCGCTTCCACGTGTCACTCGCGGCTACGAGTGACAGTGGGGCGTATGTGAGAATAGGTCGCACGAGTGCTTTGTAAAGGTGTAGCTTTAGTTTTTTGCCCGCAGAGTAGAACCTGCTCAGCGATGTGTTTGTTCGTGAGGCTCTTGCATGTGCTATGTTTTGGTATATATTGAACCTGAGGGTCTTGTCGAAAGTTACCCTAAGGATTTTTGTACATTGAGTGTATTCGAGTCTTGTTGGGTTTAGGTGGTTCATGCCTGGTGTGTGTGAGAAGATTTGTAGGTTGTGCATGAAGTGATCTCAAACGCCGTAGAGTGTCATCTGTGTTTTCTGAGGATTCGTGGCAATCAGCCATTTATCCTCGTAATCTGGGTTATCGTCTAGTATTGTTTGTGCGTGGAGCGCGATTTCTTCTGGACCTCGGCCACTGATGAGAATGGTCTCATCATCGGCGTAGGCCACTGTGTATGTGTAACAGCAGTTTTCGGGTGGGCGTGGAGTGTCGTTTGTGAACATAATATATAGTGTGGGTGCCAGTACGCTTCCTTAAGAAACGTCTGAGCGTGGTGTAAAGGGTCGTGAGAGGGTATTATTGTATTTTATGTGGCATCTCCGTTCAGCGAGGTATTGCGAGAGGAGCCTTCTGGTGCAGAGAGGTAACTCCGTATTGTTGGCGAGTTTCCAACGGAGTCCCTTGTGCCACACTTTATCGAAGGCCTTCTCCACGTCCTTTCTGATGGAGAAAGTCTTCTGATGTACCTGGCGTTTTTTTGTACTCTGTCGTGAACAATAGTCACAGCCGCCTGAGTAGACCGGCCTCTCCTAAACCCATATTGGTGGGGGGAGAACCAGTCTTTCTCTTCCAGGTACTCCGGTAGGCGGCAGTTGATCGCTCGCTCGAGTATTTTGCCTAGGTGCTCTAATAGAGAAATAGGCCTGTAGTTGTTTGGGTGTTTGGGGCCTTTGTTTGTTTTGTGTAGGAGTATGTTGTGAGAGAAAAAGCCTCACGGCCCCATTTATATATATCCTTCAGTCCGAAGGAGGAAAAGGGAAGTGGGGCACAAAGCTGGGTGGGGAGGAATGAGTCGCTTTCCCTACGCAAATTAGGCTGGTAAGTTAAAGAAGTTTAGGCCAAAAATGGTAGCCTCGAAGCGGGTGGCCTTGCGATAAGCACCATAAACTGTGATGAGAAAGGGAAAGCATGGGAATCCGAGAGCCTACCCTTTACATAAAAAAATGGAACGTTTGACTTTGAGACTATGCGCAGAGTAAAAAGGAATATAAGAGTTTGAATTAGTAGGTTTGCGATAGATGGATTATTTGCAACCAGTCGGTGTTCTGTGAATAAGAAGATCAAGAAATGGAAGGGTTCTATTATTTTCAACCTCATGGGTAAATTTAATGGAAGGGACAAGTGAATTAAATTTGGTAAGAAATCTATTAACATCTTTAGAATTAGGCCACAGGCAAATGACATCATCAATATACCTGTACCAAACAATTGGGAAGTCAAGGATAGTAGGAAGGAGTCTTGTTTCAAAGAACACCATATATAAGTTAGAGAGAAGAGGTGAAAGGAAATTAATTACCCATGACTAATCCAAACCTTTGAAGAAACTATTTGCCATCAAATGAAAACTTACAATTTTGGGTACAAAGTGAAATGAGTTTCATAAAAATAGTAGCAGGTATGGGAAGAACAATATTTTGCAATTTCTCATTAAGGAAATTGAAAAGATCTTCAACTGGAACCTTAGTAAATAATGAGCAGCCAGCGAAACTAACAAGGTTACGTAAAATTATTCGAATACTGAATGGCATTGAGTTTAGAAATAAGGTCGTACTTAGCAGCACCTTTTCATTTTTCCTGCGGAACATTGCATTCATTTCATATATATATATATATATATATATATATATATATATATATATATATATATATATATATATATATATATATATATATATATATATATATATATATATATATATATATATATATATATATATATATATATATATATATATATATATATATATATATATATATATATATATATATATATATTCAATCGTTAAAGTGTATATCCCATAACCGAGAAAACTCAAACAAGAAGGTTCGCAACTTTTCCGCCCATCACGGTATCCAAAATACGCTACCTAACAGTGAGTGCCTCCTGTAATTCACACTACTAATGATATTAATTTATTATTAAGTTATTGAGTGATTTCCATAATAATTACCTCAGTGTATTGGATAAGTCAATGTGTATTCCCGAGGGATGACGATGAATCATGAAGTTAGAACGTCTTGCACAGCCTCACAATAACCGACCTTAGCCTTCAATGCAATAATTCCAATAAAGTTGTGGCCGCCTTCAAGACATTTGTTTGCTTTGGCACTTCCATATTTTATGATGTCCACAAGTTAAAGGAGTGTCCTTTATATTTGACTTTACCCCATATAAGTCATGCCATCTGTCCCTTTAAAGTAACACTCCTCTGCCATATAAATTTTCAGTAAATTCCTGCCACAGTTTTTCAGCCCAATATTAAACTATATCGAATGTTACCGATTCTTTAATATCGAACGTTTGATGTTTTACAGAAATAGTATCATAGGAGAAATAGCAATGGTAGACTTAAGAATTATTATGTATCAGGTCATCATATAAATAATGCTGATTTTTTTCACGTTTAGCATTATTTTATGGACAAAATCAAACAACTTTTGAAGTGATATATATTTTAATAAGTATTTATTTAATAATAATAATAATATAATCTTCACCAGTTTCTACTAGTAGTCTCCATCTTTCTATAATTTTCCAATACGTTTGTAAATATCATTTGACTTTGATTTAATAAATTCCTTTAGGTTCTTTCGATTGCCTCTGTTGTTGACATCTTCATTCTCTTCAGGTGATTCGCCAGTCCTAAAAAGTGAGCCAGAAGATTTTCTTGTGCGTTTGATAGGATAGGAATTACATATTCTATTTTAACTTATTAACACTAATCAGACTAGCACTAAAATGTTTTACTCTGCTCATTTGGACTGTTTGCATTCAGCACTTGAAGGAAAAAGGTTACCATTAATCAATAGAAGAAGAGCTCTTTCATCAAGATGTCAATAACAGGAGAGATCGAAACAACCACAAAGAAATTTATTAAATCAAAGTCAAATGATTTTTATTAACATTATATTGAAAATTTAGTAGAAAGATAGCGACTACTGGAAAAAAATGCCGCATTTCTTATGGGATGAATTGATATTTATATGAATCAAACAGAAATACTAAACAACAAACAAAAGAAAAGCTGGAAGTTAAAGGGAAATTGCTGTGTCAACACGGAATGCCGAAAGTAAAAAAAAATGTCGAGTAGACAAATGCCGACAAGACAAAATTACAACAAGCCGGAAAGGAAATAAGCCAAAATTCAATGATATTATAATTAGTTGGCTTTCCCGACGTTACACGCGCAAAAATAACATTTTTACGCTTCCCCCAAATTAGCTAAAGGAACTTTTTCTCAGTTGAGAAAGGAGGCGCTTGCAGAAGCGTTTTAATCGAAAAGGTTTCATTATCCTTTATGGGGGAGGAAGCATTTCACTATGGCAATAGAACGTAAGCCCTCATTGGGTATTTTCAACACAGACAAAATAAATCCTTTACAGAAAGAATCGAAATATGGGCTCCAATGCTACAGGAGGCAACTCTGAGTTAATTCAAAGATCTTTTCCTATCTTAAGCTCTGCAGATTCACTAAGTAAGTTATCATTACCTTTATTTAATGAAAACAAACCAATACCATGATTGTGGTTATTTCTATTTAATTTTTTTGATTTAGCCTCTGTAAGAGTTAGGAAAATTCGATCCTGTACGCACAAAATCGAATTATTTTCTAAAGTTACGCATTATTATATGTCTGGTAGGCCTCCATTAGTTTAAGGATATTAACTAATACCAGAATATCCGGAAAAGAACAGTCTTGTCCATAGAAGCACAGTGCTTATTATGGTAGTCAAGATTAATTATTCGGCATGTGGTGCAAGAAGAATTACAAGAATTAGCCAGAAGCTACCTGTGGTGGCGTAATCTTGATACAGATTTAGAAAACAGAGCTAAAAATTGTGAGAAGTATCTAGGAAGTTGTAATATGCCCGTAAAATAGGGAACTTCATCCACGGGAATGGGTGAACAAGCCATGATAAGGTATAATACTGAATTTAATGATTATTTTTTTAGATTTACCTGTATTTTTCAGGTACTTACCTGTATATATAAACTACTTTCTCTCGTAACGGTTTAAGAAAACTGAATTTATATAAATTCTATATTATTATATAACTTTCTGAATAGTAGAATACAAGTATGAGTCAAAAAAGAAATATAAAAATAAACGGGTCTGAAGTTTGGGGGGGACTTCAGCCCCGTAGCTCCCTTGGATCCGCGCTCTGCTAGGATTAACAATAACAAAGACAGAATACAGCAAACACGTTATTACGTGTTTGTAGAGAACTCCGGAAGGAAGCCCCTTTAGAGGGCGTGAAGAAGAGCATCCTTAGGAACACGAGTCCTAAATTTATTGAAGGCACCTAATGGCATTTCTTATATTAGGATAGGTCGGTCGAGAAGTACTCCTATAATATAGAGGTATTTAGGGAGCCATAGGTGCTACGAAATAAATAAAAGAACTTTCCTGAGACAATCTCTTTTCCGAATTGCACGAAAGGTCGAAAAACAAAGACTTATTTAGTGAAGAGGGAGCCTCCTCAAAAACATTGAGCCCCTAGGGCACTCGGTAAGGATGACATAATGGTGCAAAAGCCTCCCACCCAGGAAAAATGGGGCACACTCGAATGCCTCTTTGTACCTTTATAGACACTAGAGGAGACGAACAAACCTGGAAAAGGAAAGATGATTGAAACATTATACGGAGACCTAAAAGTTGCTCTATTTCGTATCCTGGACTTCTCAAATGCATACATCGCAATCTACCGCATAGAGGGCAATGTAGAGAAGACGAAGTAAATAAATTAAAAACAATCGGACTTGTACTCATAATTAGCCCACAAATTATTGCCAACAGGAGCCTCATATTTCTAAAAATACACATATGGGTAAACTCACACACGAAATTGAAATAAATCACCAAAGAATATTTGTACACAAAATAATAAAATTTTGAATTCATAAACATATTTTCAAAATAATGTTCACCAAGACAGGTGGGTTTCTTTTGTTTAGCATGACGATTCCGCCAGAAAATATGGATATCGAGGCACATCAACATACAGGTGTTATTCAAATGTGATAAGATGGAGGAACACACAACAAGAAATTGCACAGAAAAAGAACAAAGATACTCTAAATGTGGCCAACAAGAGTCCTTTTAGAAGTAGTGCACCCAATCAACGGAGAAAAAAGGCCTCAATTGCGACGAACCACACCGAATAATGTCAATGGCTTGCCCAGTGAGGAAAAAGATTAATTTAAGAAAAGAAAATGAAAAAAAAGAAAACCGCGAACTACGCAGGAGTGGCCAAGGCCACAGTACAACAGATAAAAGAAACAAAAACTAATCTAACACGACCGAATTAATCCACAATAGAGCTTCTTAGGGGCATACTATAGGCGCACGTAATGAACATTGGACAACCAGGAACCTTCTCAGATATCTTTAGAAGGGATAGAAGGAGACAAGAGGATCTGCACAGAGCGACAAACAACACCGAGGACATTATATCACTCATCGAACAAAACCAACGAGGTCCATTCAAGATTCCCAAGCAGCGTCAACATTCTTGGGAACGCAGTTGTCCCGTACTTTGCATAAAAAAATCTACCAAGAAGACCGAAGAAGAACCACAACTGACTACAAGAAATGAACCCGATTAGACCAGTAACCCACGGAAGATCCCGATTCAAACAAAAAGGTTTAATAAGAAACAGGAAAAGTACAAAACATAAGTATGAAACACGTAACACACACGAATACAAACAATCAACAAGAAAGTAATAAACATAAACACAAAACACACGAAAACAACCAAACATCAAAGAAACTAACATAAACATATACAAATACAAATAGAATACACGTAAGAATCAGTTATGAGACAAAAAACACAAATAAATAGTAACTAAAGAACCAACCAACACGTGAATAAAACAAGAACGCTAAATTTAAACATGAATACAAAGGTTTGAACGCCAAATAATTAGTATACATATGCCAGAAACAAAATTAAAGAAACAAAAACATTAAAAACAAAGAAAGAGATTAGCAAGATCTTCAGGCACTTTGCAGAAAATATTGCAACCCTAAGACTTCTAATTTCACCACTATTGCCAAGCCCACTATTTTTGTACACCACTATCTGTCACACTCACATACTCACCACTTCCCTCAGAAAAAAATAGAATGCTGGTGAGAAATGGTATGAAGATGTGTTTCCTGAGAAGCAACTCAACTTAGAAATTTTAATCTTCGGTGTGGTCAAGCCCACAGGAGATGGATAAACCTAGAGTAAGAAAGGAAGAAAAGAAAAGGAAACAAAATAAAGAATTTAGTAGAGAGGAGGAGGAACTACAATGTAGTAGAAAGGAGAGAAACAAATAGATAATGAAATATAAAGAAGAAAAATAAAAATTAAGAATTAAGTGTAGAGAAAAATAACCTAAATATTCAAGTAAGTATAAAGAAGAGAAAGAAAATAAAGAATGAATCAGAAATAAGTGAAATAAAATAATGAATGGAGTAGAAAGAAGAAAAACTTGAAGTAGAATGAAGATAAACAAAGCAAAGAATGAGGTAGAAAGAAGAAAACAATAAATAATGAAGTATAACAAAGAAAATATAATAAATAATGAATTATAAAGAAGAGAAACAAAATAAAGAATGAAGTATCAAGAAGATTTAAGAATAAAGAAGAAAAATCTGATGGAATTAGAAAAAAAGAAACATAAATAAAGAAAGAAGAATAACTAAAAAAGAAGAGACTAGAAAAAATATATAAACAAAATAAAAAAGGAAGTAGTAAGAATAGGAACGAGATAATGTAGTAGAAAGAACATAAACAAAATAAAGATAGAGAAAGAAAGAACAAAAATTAAATTAAAGAATTAGATAGAAAGAAGAGAAACAAAAATAGAGAATGAAGTTGAAATCAGAAAACATAATAATAATCAAGCCCTTTTCCCACTGTGTGGTCTGAGGGCATAAACTCCACTAATCCCCCTCCCCCCCAACCGCCATTAACTTTCTGAGTGGACAACGTTCCCGATAGCCTGGTTGATTTGGGATTAATTGACCAAAATATTTCCTTGACCAGAGCTGGGGGAAAGGGGAATGGAGGGCCTCGAATGGGGCGGGGGAGGGGGTGATGCTCCTACGGGACAACCTATGGGAAGGGTGCTACAGAGAAAGAACAGAGGAAAAGTGACCCGAGACATAGAATATAGGAAAAAGATCTTAGGACAACCCATAATGAAAAAGATGATAAAGACAAAGAACAGAGGTAAAAGTGGCTAAATATAAAGAGCAGAAGATAAGTGGCTAAGACGAGTGCAGTGGCTGAGAAATGGTGAGGAAGACAAAGCCTTCTAGAGCAAACCCTCTCAACCCCAATTACCAGAGGCGTCTAGAAGTTTGTAGTTAGAGCACCGGTACTCAAACTTATAACCTTAACCTTTTCAAAATACTTCGAGGGTTCGACAATGTTGACTACCGGGATATTTTCACACTGAGTGAGAACCGACCGCGCAATCACGGCTTCAAACTTGAACTGAAGCGTTACAACCGCAATCTGTGTGGAAATTTTTTCACCTACAGTATCTGCGGTAAGTGGAACGCACTTCCATTGCAAGTTGTCAACAGTGAATCTGTTGACCAGTTCAAGTCAAGACTAGACAAAGTCTTGAAAAGTGGCCGTTTAGATACGCAAAACAATTGAGCAGCCATGTGCCCGCTCGATTGCTAGTCCAAAGGTACCCTCTTTGAATGGACCGTAAGGTCTCCTAGGGTACTTCCTTTCCTTGTTACTCCTTGTTACCACTATTGAATATCTTTCTGAAAATTGATTTTGAAATTAGGTTAATTTATTTTCAAATTTGCCAAAATAAAACCTCTTTGGCTCCAATTAACACATGACATCACCGGGAAACCAAGATGACGTCATAATTAGCCTCCTCTACTCCTCTTTTAGGGGTTTTGTAAGGGGAATTGTAGTAGTGTAACCAATTTGTAAACCCAATTGAGGTTCGTTTCCCCCCTCCTGGTGAGTACCCCTGAGTGGGAATTTTAAGGCTATATATATGTACATTATTACTTATATTTCAATTTGAATTATTCTCGTATCTATTTTGTCTACTTTTCGCTCTATATTAGTGCCTTAGAACTATTTGTGTTGCCACCAAAAGGCAGGGTTCATGCTGATTCTAGGCAGTAGGCTTCCCTCTACCTATAATATAATCAGACTTAAAAGGCTTTTAGTTCCTTGACCGAGTATCAAACCTACAAGCAGCAAATTAGGGGTTTGCCATGGTAGGGCATTTATTGTAATTTCCTTTTCTTCTATGGGATAAAAGTTATGGTGAAATAGAAAGAGTGGTGGGGAGGAGGCGTATGGTCGATATGGAAGTCTTTTGGTAGGTTCTACAAATTACGGAGGATGTTCTTAAGTGTTAGATAATGTGAAAGTACTTATTTTGTACGATGTGCGGTTGAATGATAGTATGTTGTTACATATACGCAGTAGTGTGAGAATAACGTGTGTGACGCTGACACGGATGTGTAATATATTCGCGTGAAGATGATCTAAAATGTATGAATGTGAATGAGGGAAAAGAGTGAGAGTTTGAAGAATGGTGCGAAGTTGATTCTTGATATGCTAATATATGCTGATATGGAGTTATTGGCTGAGTGTGAGTGGGCTTTAGAGTGGAGATGTTGACACGAGTGTTAGGCACGATTATATGTAATGAAGAGGCTTAGTGGAAATTCAGGTAAGAGTTGGATGATGGTCATTTATGTTGAGCATGGGATGATCTGAAATGTAAAACATGGCAATTATTAGAATGTTATTATTCTTTTATTCCTTTACTCTTAAGTATCTTCTTCTGCATCTAATGTTATATTCTAAGCTGATTCATACTATTCGTACTGTAGGGAAATGGTCACTTCTCCCCCCCCCGTTCACTCTTGGTGCAGTCACAAGGCGGTTACCGCAAAGACATCCGTCGAAGGCATCGGCGGGTTCAGTGCTTAACCGCAATGTGACACAACTCGGTGCCATGAAAGACCCTAAAGGTCAAAATGTAAGATCTTCCCCAGGAGAGTGAGATCCAGTTTCACGTCAAATAAGAAATTGGAGACGTGTTTCTCCCAAGCTCGAAGGCTAACGAGGAGCCGATGTTTGACTTAGTGTGAAAAACCGTTGGCCAAAAGAACTCTCCTGGGGCCGTCCTCAAGCCCCTCTTCCTCTTACCACTCCCCCAGTGGGGTGACGAGGTATAAATGAGGAACTCTGAGGAAAATCGGGGTAGTATACGTCAGTCTCTAGGTGACGAAGTCTTCGGATCAAACCGAACTACCGAGACTGGAGAGGTAGTGTACTTGGCTCGCCAGACCAAGAAGCACCCTGCAAGAGAGGCAGGGCTACCTACCTTAAGGGGCTAAGAAGAAGCTCATCCTCGAGCTAAGTCCCTGGTTATCAAACCAAACGATAAGTGAACTTTGGTAAGTTCAACTTACTCTCGCCAGAGAGACTCCTCATATCCTGGTGCACCTTAAACACCAGGGGTATTCCTTGTCCTTGAGGAATTAAGAAAAGAAGATGGAAAAGGCTCTCCCTCGAGCCCGTTATTCGGTGGCCACGCCGAACTCCTAAGTTAACTTGGTAAGGAACCGAGTTCAAATTATTCTTGCCAGAGAAATCTCCCTCCGTTAGACTCGTCCTTGAAAAAGACTGGAACTAAGAAGAAGCTCATCCTCGAGCTAGTTCCTTGGTGACCAAACCGAACTTTAAGTAACTTATTCTCGCCAGAAAAACCCCCCTCCGTTATCCTCGCCCTTGAAGAAGACCCTCCCCGAGTTCAGTTCTCGTCCATAAGGAAATAAGTAATGAAGGAGAAAAGCTCCTCCTCGAGCTCGTTACTCGGTGGTCACACCGCACTCCAAGTTAACTTGATTTAAGAACCAAGTTCGACTCACTCTCGCCAGAGAGACCACGACTGCCTAGGTGTTGCATAAAGCACCGTATTGGTTCTCGTCCTTGAAGAACCCCCTTCCCCCCCAAGAACGTGTGGACCCCTCAGCTGCCACCTTCGCCGAAACGACCGTGTGATCTCGCTCATCTACATCTGGCCGGCGGCACGCGTCGAGAGTAAATAACATTTCTGAGGCCCTTTATAACTCCACATGAGTCCGTAAGCCTAATTCTTATATTATTGTTGTGTGTAGAGAAAACGTTTACCAATTTTTGTGGGTAAACTAATTTAATTAATTCTTGTTTAGGATAATACTCAGAGTATTGCTGTAGTTAATGTATAAATTTTATGTATTGAATTGATAAAGATAAAATATAAGTTTATCTTGGGATTAATGTTCGTTTCTCTTATATATCCTTACGTGTTTCGTAACGGCTCTGTTCTTTAAGATATTCTTATAATATCAATATATTAGACACTCATAGCACTCTTAGAAAATAACAAAAAGGAGGGGAATTCTACGACACGTACTATAACAATTTGCCCTGCCTTTGGTTTTAGGTTTGTATTCACGACAAAACTTGTTATTTATTTATGTAAATCACACTTGTAAATAACCGAATGTGATTTGATGATTTGACAGATAATCAACAATTCCTCTATGATATTCCATTAATAATATTGAAAATCATCAAGTGTTGTTCACTTTTCCTTCTTTTAAAACACAATTCATATCCTAAGAAGAGATTTTTAGAGTAACTGTTTAAGTCCGCGGTGTTGATTAACCTTGTATCAAATAAGAAATCTTAAGAAGGAGAAAGCAAACAGGGTGTAAATGCATACATTTCCCAATAATGAATTGCTTAAAATCTATCTGGAAATGGTTTGAACCATCTCCGTTTTCCCCAAACTATAAAAGGAGTTAGACAGAGACAGCCCAGATCTCTAAAAGTCTTTGAAGGGATTTTCAGTACTTTGGACTAAGAAAGGAGGGACTCAGAAGTAAGTGTATCTACTTCCCTTTGGTACGATATACGGGTTTTTCCAAAAATGAGTATATATTCTCTATAAAAACTATATATTGTTATAACCGTTGCAAATGTAAAGTAAATTAGTGATTAAAATGTTATATGGAGTTGTTTGTATATAAATGTTTTTCAGCGGCGTGGACTTCTGTATGCTTCGGCTAAGCCTGGCTTTGTTCTACCAAAGACCAGTAATGGCCAGCCAGACCTATGGACCGAACGCAGTGTAGTCACTAACTAGCTAGCTTGCTTTGAGACAGCCTACACATTCGTTCCGCGATACAATCTCTATAGCATCCCATTTTATATAGTTCACTAAAATGGACCACTGGCCTGCTGGAATATAATTTCCTTTTGTGGTGCGGTAGAATGAAATTCTGGATAGATGGATCTCAAACGTGTGACAAATTGAGGAAGAAGTTGTGGAGTTCATTCTTCCCTAGCATAACAACATCTCATTTTGTCCTAATGAAGGCATTCGTTAAATTCTGATTTTAGAAAACATTTTATTAATTACACACCATTTAGTAAAATAGTAAATAATTAAAAAATATTACCAAAATAATCAAACATATTAGAACAAAGTCTGCTGACCAAAAGTCGCGTGCTCTCACTTATTCTGATTTATGACCTTCATTGAGTAACATTGTGAAGACCTTGACAATCATTCGAAAGAGAATGTAAAACAACATAAGGGTTTCATATTTCGTTAGAATCGGCCAAATAGTTATGATGTTATTGCCAAATAATTCTCTGGGTAAGCTTGGGAGGACTTTGGCAATTATATTATTCAAAAGAGAATGTAAAAAAACATAAGGGTTTCAAACTTCGTTATAATCGGCCTAATAGTTACAATGTTATTACCAAAACAGAAAAAAAAAGCCTAACGGGACCGCCCGCCCTACAGACATAGTGAGATGTCAAGTCACCCGCGACTTAAAACAGATTGCAGATTGGAATTCAGCGCGAAAATTTCATTTAGAATCATTTAAAATATCTCAAACATCATAAATCATGCAGACCAGTGAATTATTATTTTCGTATACATAAATACGCGCGTCTTGTGTACGCAGTACACATTAATTTGCGTCTGATGGAAAAGCGTCAAAACTGAGCATTCCTTATCTGATCGAGTCTAGCCTCTGAAAACTTTGTGGTCACATTTTGACCTTTTGGGCCCGTACCCACTTTAACCTTTGACCAAAAATTGTATCCCTCCTCACCCTCTTTCTTGTATGTAATAAATAATATAATTTGATGATGACAATTGTAGTTTGAATTACTTAAGCCTACATAAATATATGGGACTTTCCTATGTCCTTTATGACACAAACTGCTTTCCCGCTGTAATTAATAGTAATGTCGTGGTTTACGGCCGAGTACGTATGTACGCTTGATTCGTATATGAGTTAATCCGTTCCACCTTTATCTAAGAGTGCTCTAATTTAATTTTTTAACCAGGGAGGCTTTGTATTATGATATATCTATTGCCATTTGCTGCGTTCGAGAATCTAATTAAACAACTCTGACAAAATATACTTTTAATCACATAAAAGAACCAAATATTAAATCTTTAAATACACTAATTCTATAGCAAGAGGGTCTAATAAAAGTTAACACTACAAATGGGTAATACGAGATGGTTGACACAAAAATCACTTCTAATTTGAAATGGAAATAGCCTGGTTACGACTACCGGATTAAAATAATTTTGTTACGAATACACTTTCGCACGGAATTGGGAAAAAACAAAAATGATTTTTTTTTTCGTTTTACCTTTAACTCAGAGAGTGTCGACAGTTAGGTGACTTTGAAAGTGAGCCTCCTCGCTGGATTGAGGCGAGCGTGGTGAGGTGATTCGGGCAAACAGTTGATGCTTCTCCCGGGGTGATGGAGGTGAGTGACAATGCTTTTCTCAACTTGAAGATGTAAGTGATGGGATCTTGGATAAATGGAAGTTATCCCGATCCCTGTGTTAACAATTCTGGCTTCTCGACGATATGAGACTTAACCAAGCTGTGAATCTTTTCTCGAATGGGAATTCACTTTGGTCTTCCTCAATGGTGAGGGGTATCTCAGCTTTTTCATTAAACTGAGATACGAGGGGCGGTCAATAAGTTTTGAAGTTCGGATATAAGGAAAGGAGATATGAGGAATGTAAGTGTTTTATTATTTTTCAATATAGGTACCCTCGACTTCAATGCACTTGCGCCACTTGTCCCTGAGGCTTCGAATTCCCGACAACCAGAAATCTCCCGACTGCTGTTCAATCTACTCCTGGACGGCGAGCTGGACATCTTCATCACCCCCAAACCGGCGTCCACGCAATGTAGCCTTGAGCTGGCGAAATAAAAAGTAGTCGCTAGGGGCCAGATCTGGACTGTAGGGGATGGTTGAGCTCCTTGAATCCGTACTCGAGCAGGGCAGCTTGTGCAACTCTGGCCTTGTGGACAGAGGCATTGTGGTGGAGGAGCAGGACACCGCGGGTCAACTTGCGGCGCAGATTCTGACGGATGCACTTCTTCAAAACAGCCAGTTCCTCGGCATAATATTGGCGTGTGATGGTCCTTCCACGAGGCTCATAGTCCAACATCAACACTCCCTCAGAATCCCAGAAGATGGTGGCCATGATCTTCCCGGCTGAGGGTTGGGTTCGGAACTTGATGAGGGTTGGAGAGCCCCTGTGCTTCCAGGCCATGCTTTCGAGCTTGGTCTCGGGATCCCAGTGATGGACCCACGTTTCATCACCTGTCACTATGCGTGACTCGAATCCCGCCGGGTCTTGGTTGTACAGGAGCAGCAGCTCCTCCGAACCTTGATGACGTTGAAGTCGATCATGGGGTGTGAGGTTTCTAGGGACCCAACGGGCAGAGACCTTGGTCATGGCCAAATTGTCGTGGATGATGTTGATAACACTTCCATGTGATATTCCAAGTTTTTGCTCGATTTCTTCGACCTTAACCCGTCGATTTTCTTTGATCATCCTCTCCACACGGGCCACATTATCCTCGTTGGTCACGTCTGACGGGCGTCCTGGACAGGGGTCATCTTTAAGAGACTCACGACCATGGCGGAACTCCCTATTCCAGCGAGCAATTGTTGCATAGGAAGGGGCGGTGTCGGTGTACACTGCAACCATGCGTTCATGGATCTCTTTTGCATTCTTGCCTTCCTTCGTCAAAAATTTGATCACTGCGGTGCTCAACCTTCTCCATTGTTGAAAAATTTGTGACTGACGATCTGCGGTCAGCTACTTTTTCTTAAATAGACGAGGCAGGAGCGTGCGGCTTCAGGTCCTGACTTGTCATAACTTGTCTTAACACCCTACAAACAGCCATCCCCCTTCCTCTGTTTTTCCCTACTGATTCGCAAAACTTATTGACCGCCCCTCGTACGTGGTTTTCTCTGCACGAGAATGGTAGGAGAGTTGGTCTCGATAACACTAGTCTGATCTTCTAAGCGACCAAAGGAACACCCTCGGGAGGGTAAGTCCCGCTTGGTTCCAACTATCTTATTTATTCCCTATTTGATTCTCTCGACGGCTATGCGAATTTTTTCTCTAAATTTCTCAATATCGAGTTATATACGTCGATTATCCTCTGGGGGAAGGAGATATGAGGTAGTTTAGGTGGGGCGAACCCTCACTAGCCCACAGTAAAGCCTTTCTCTTAGGGCATAAATTTTCAAAGCTGTGAGACTTCACTCCTTCAGGTTTACGCACGGGAAAGGTGAGATTTCGTCTATTTGGCGAAAATAGACATAAACAATCGGAGGGGACAGTGAGCCTGTTTATAGATTTTCTGTCGACGAAGCCTTAGGCAGCAAGATTTACATTCTAAAGGCTCTCACACCATCCTATGTTTCTATTAACGGACTACACCACCAGTCTCGTTAATTACGAAATCTGCTGACCGAAATCCGTTAATTACGAAATCTGCTGACCGAAATCCGTCTTTGCGAGCGACTTCGAAGGGTCTTTGGGCAGCGTGGAAGGGGGGGGGAGTAAAGTCTTGGCCAGATGGAGAGCGTAACGCTAGAAGCTGTATAAACAAAGTAGCGTTAGCTTGTCCTCATTATATTCATTCTTCCACAAGTAATAATAATATAATTTTAATTACTAGCGTAATTATTAATGTGAATACTTAGGTAATTATAAATGTAATTAAATTTGTAAATATTAATGTGTTGGAGAGGTCTGACCTATAACGATCATCTGTGCCCTACAATGCTCTCACCTTCTCTCTTTATTTCCCTATTCCTTTTTCATTGCTTCATTTCTTCGTTTATTTTGGTATTATTTCATCCAGTTTCGTTTTTGCACATTCCCCAGTCCTTATCCACACCCCTTCTTTCTTTGGCAATAATAGTAATAATAATCACATGATGACATCATCAGGTAGTCACGTGGGCATACCTAAATGATAACGTCATCGAGCCACTTCCAGATGTCCAAAAGGAGAAAATCGAAGATGAACAAAAAAAAGGATGAAAGTAAGAGACACAAAAAAAAACAAGAAAATTAATAAAGTAAGAGATAGAACCAAACAAAAGCAAAGAAAATTTTAATCAAATAAAAGTATAGGCAAATAATAATAACATATGATAACAAACAATCAAGAGAGGAAGAAGAACAACAGCAAGAAACAAGTAAGAGAAATAAGAAGAATATAATAGGAAGATGAAGATGCAGAATAAGAACCAGAACAGCAAGTAAAATACGACTTGTAATAAGAAACAGAAATATGAGAAGTAGTAGCATCAGATTTTTTGGTGAATTTTTAGTCGCGTGTGAGTCTAGTCGCGGGCGACTCTACATCTCACTATGTGGGTCGGTCAGTTCTGGTTCTGTTTTATTTTTGTAATAACATCGTAACTATTCAGCCGATTCTAACGCAATTTGAAACTCTTATGTTGTTTTACATTCTCTTTCGAATGATATAATTGGCAAGGTCCTACCAATGTTAGTCTGGAAATTATTGAAGGTTTTGAAGTTCGTAAGGTCATAAATCAGAATAAGTGAGAGCACATATCTAGATTTTTGGACGCTATGCTTTAAAGGGCTAACTTTGGTTATTTTTCTTTTATAAGTATAGCTTTGAGAAAAAGTAATTGGTAGCGATGTGGGATAGAATAGAATATTTTAGTCTTTTCTTCCATCATTTTTTCTGTTGAGACAAACTCCGTACTTTTCTCTTGTATTTGTTTTCGGCGCTCAATTATTGAAATAATATATCATCCTTCTTGATAGTTTTGTTTCGGTCATTTCTAAATTGAGGGAAGTAGAAGCTCACGCTCTCCTAGGTTTTGTGTGTACTTATATACCATATGGGCCCTTAGTGTGGTTCCTGGTGAAGGCCTTGGATTGTCATTCACAATAATGTTTGAGGTCCGTTTAGTTTGATCGTATATGGTTAAAGCGACCATTTGTTTGCCATTTGTTGGTTGTATTCCTTGGTTAATAATTTTCTCTATTACTCTTTCGTATGTTCAAAGAGTTTTATAGTGTTTTATAGTGTACTCTGTCTATATTTTGAGTGATATGAGGCTCTGCACTGTACCATCGGTACATTTTCTTCCTTATAGCTTATTGTACATCGTGGCTATTAAATCCATGGTTAAGAACATAAGAAAAGGAATTTGAAAAATGCTAATCAAAAGCCTTTGTGAGGTGGCTCCTGTTCCCACATCATCAAGTTCACTCTCGCCCACAATCCTCATCCATAAATCTATCCACTAAATTGTTAAAACTCCCCAAGCAGGGCGCTTCTATCGCATGACTAGTGAGCCTATTCCATTCACCTACCACTCGATTTGTAAACCAATTTCTACAAATCTCTTTTATAAACCATAAACTTGCCCAGCCTAAACCCATTGCTAATTGTCCTATCGGATTCAATAACAATAAGAACCTTACTTATGTCTCCCCATTATAACCTTTTATCCACTCGAAGACTTCCTGTTCCCACATCATCAAGTTTACTCTCGCCCACAATCCTCATCCATAAATCTATCCACTAAATTGTTAAAACTCCCCAAGTAGGGCGCTTCTATCGCATGACTAGTGAGCCTATTCCATTCACCTACCACTCGATTTGTAAACCAATTTCTACAAATCTCTTTTATAAACCATAAACTTGCCCAGCCTAAACCCATTGCTAATTGTCCTATCGGATTCAATAACAATAAGAACCTTACTTATGTCTCCCCATTATAACCTTTTATCCACTCGAAGACTTCAATCAAGTCCTCTTGGTCTCTTCTTCAAGTCTCTTAAGCATTTCACCATAAGCTAAACTCCTCAACCTATGAATCATCTTATTCATCCTTCTTTGCTCCTCAACCCATAAATCATCTTGGTCATCCTTCTTTGATCCTCAACCAATGAATCATCTTGGTTATCATTCTTTGCTCCTCAACCCATGAATCATCCTGGGCATCCTTTTTTGCTCCTTAACCCATGAATCATCTTGGTCGTCCTTCTTTGATCGTCAACCCATGAATTCTCTTGGTCATCTCTCTTTGATCCTCAACCCATGAATCATCTTGGTCGTCCTTTGCTCTTCAAACCGTAAATCATCTCAGTCATCCTTCTTTTCACAGACTAAAGCAAAACCATATCCATCCTATAATATGGTTACCAAAATTGCACCGCATCTATCGGCAGCATCGTACACCTTTTTATGAAAAGAAAGAAATTAGTCAAACACGATTTATCCCTAGTAAAGCCGTGTTGATTCTTCAATCGATTTATGTTTACCTAAGTGATCCTTAATAGATTTCTCTATTTTAGATTCAATCATTTTCTCACCATTGATGTCAAGCTCACTGATCGGTAATTAGACATATTTGTTGTATACTCCTTTTTAAATATAGTTATCATATTAGGTTTCTTACATGTTGTTGGTACAACGATATTTAGTCTCTAACGATTTTCTAAATAGCTATGCTAGGAGTTCACTTTAAACATTTTACATTACCTCTAAATCCTAGGAAAAACCTTATCACGGCTCATTGCTTTACTAAAGGTTATTTATATCTATTTATTTTTACACTATCTCCTTTGTAATTAAAATATCCTCTAATTTCTCTTCTTCATTATTTCTGAATTTCAAGATCTCATCAGCTACAATTAGAATATCCTCGAGTATAAATATTGAAAGAAAATACTAATTTAGCATCTTAACCATTGCATCAGTATCACTTACTAACTTTCCATCTGTAGTTTTAGGTGGGTTTTTTATCTCTAGTCTTAGTTCTGTATAATTAAAAGAAACCTTTGTGATCTTCCTTTGCCTTATTTGCCACTTTAATTTAATAATTTATCTTTGCTACCCTAATTAACTTTTTAATTTCCCGATTTAACTCATATCTCTGCCTTAATTGGCCATCACTACTTTTTTTTCGTATAAATGCCCCTTTTAATGCCAATACAATGCTTAATTTTATCTGGCATCCATTTTGGGTCCATAGCTTTGGCTCTACCCTGTCTATATGGAATGTTTATATTCATTCTATCAATTCACTGTTTAATCATTGTCTCATATTCCTAATCAACACCATTGCGCACAGCATGAGGGTTATCTTTCCCCTAGATTGCTCTCGTTGACATCACATTTACTCTCCTGACCTCAATCGCTAGGCCCCTATTTGTTAGAACTAAATCCAATATATTTTAACCCTTAGTTGGTTAGTTTATAACCTGTCTATGAAAATTACCCTGCACCATAGGTCAAAGATTCCTCAGCCTTCTGATCACCTACATGAGCTTCCCAGTCTATATTTATATAATTAAAATCACCCATTATACACACATGCTTACTTCTATATGCACGTCCTATCTCCTACCACAGCGGATAGGAAGCTTCCTTTTTAAGATTTGGTGGTCCATCTAATAATTCTATCACAATTTTATCCTCTCCCTCTTAACATCTAACCACAATGACTCTGTGTTAGTGTCTGTTTTAATTGCAGTGTTTTCACTACACTGGAGATTATCTATAATATAAATAATCACCCCTCCTCCTTTCCTCTTATTCCTATCTGTATGGAACATATTATAACTCTCAATCTGGCCCTCGAGTGTAAAGTTATCGCAATAACATCAAATTCTCTGTACTCACTAGCCCTCTTAACAAATCCATCTTATTCCTTTTGTTCGTGCTATTTGTTTAGTATATTTTTTCAATATATCTCTTTATGCTTTTATTATCACTACACTCTAACTTTTTAGTCTTCTGCTCATTCCTGGAGCTGTTGCTCTGCAAATTAATCTAAATGCCTCACCCTTACCTGCCTCGACCTACTTACTTTGAGAGCCTATACCTATACGCCCCCCGAGAGAGTCACTCAACACTATCACACCCTTACGACTCAAGTGCAAGCAATCCATTGCATTCAAATTCTTCCTTCCAAAAAACTCACGCCGTGTATCCAAAAACAGTTCTACTATAAGATTACACAATATTTTAACTCTCTTATTCATCTCAAATGCGCGCGACATCCACTCACTCCCTACTCTAAGCTTAGGTAAAAATCTTGCCAATACACACTTCTTACTACTATCCCGAAACTTTCATAACAAATCTCTATATCTAGAAACTAGCTTATCCAACCTAGTTTTTCCTATCTCATTCACTCTCACATGTAAAACAACAGCTACATCCCTTTTAGCTCCATCCACTTTCCGTTCAATTATCTTGTCTCATATCTGCTACACATGCACCTCGCAAGTAAATCGTCATCCTCAGCTTGCACTCACATTCACACAAAGTCCTGTCTAAATGCCTAACCTGTGAATCACCCACCAAAAGCATTCCAGACACTTCATTTGCTTCACATGCACTTATAACAACCACCACCCTTACCCCTAAGACATCGAAGCTATTACTACAAGTAATAGGCACAGACCTACTCTGACTACCTAGGTCTACTATCGCCACAACTTTAACATCGGCATCCCTAATTCCATCTGGAACATGAGATGCTTCACTATCTACCTGATTCCTTCCTCCCTTTACCACCCTCCACTCACTGCTCTCCTCAGCAGTCCTACTTGTAGCTAATTTAAATGGGCTAACCTTGCAAGCCCCAGAACTCACCTTGGGTCTAATGCTGATATGCCTCCTAAGTTCAGTGACTAACTCCTACAGCATACATATTTATTATGACTTTTCTTATTTACCAATATCATTCTTCAACTTGAGCTTTTTCTCTTTATATTCCATATTTTTTTATTACTTCTTGAGATGAAGATGCCCCTTCAAACATTGACTCCATTTATCTGACTTAATATTCTTGTAGGCTGAGTCCTTCTTCTTTAATTTGGCTGGGTTAGTTCTTGATCTTCGATTTTCTTTTCTTGAGGTATATTCCAATTAACTTGCATTTATCTTGATGTGATGATTTATTGATGAGTTGAGATGAGTTAGCCCTTGAAGTCGTTTTCTTTCCGTTTTCCTTGACAGCGGTTTTCTCTTGAGTTGATTTCCTGAGTTGTCCTTAAAGCGTTTTTCGTGGTCTCCGTTTTCTTCTAGAATTTTCTTCGTAAAAATTGTGGACTTTCGAGATCGATCGCGGGTCTTTTGAATCCAGAGGCTAGCACTGTACCGTCACGCTACGGCGTAGTCCGTCCTGACTTAGTAATTTAATGGGCTATTTATATTCTCGCTTTTGAAAGGAAGTTTTTCTATTATACATCTTCGCACCCCTACATTCTTTCCAAATCCAGTGCCATGGATTTAGTTCACGAGGAGTGAGGGTCTTCTCGAAGTCAGGGTCTGCTAAAACCTCCCTGATTTATGGTCCCACAAATATGCCTTCTTTTGGTTTTGCCGCACTCAGTTGTGGAATTTTTTGCACAGATATTGGAATCCCTGAGAATTGTCCTTAGCCATTGCTTTCATGAAGTTTTTCATTAAACCTAGTTTCAAATTAAGAGGTGGCAGATATATTTTCTGAGGCTCTACCAGGGAGACAGACTGAACACTGCTTATTCCAGGCTCATATGTAGATCGAAATGGCCAGTCACGCTTGTCATAATGTTTTGCAGTGGCACGGCTATCCCATAGGCAGATGAATCAACAGTACTTCGTGAATCCTCCTTGCTTACCCATTAGCATGCCTATGACTTTTAGATTACCACAGATGTACTACTGATGGGCTTGGTAGTTTATGGCTTCAAGAACAATATCCATATTGTCATATGTCTCCTTAAGGTGAACAGAATGGCCAATAGGAATGAAAGGCTTTACATTGTCATTGTGCAAGAGAACAGCTTTCAGACTTGTCTTAGAAGCATCAATAAAGAGACGCTAGTCAGACGCCTCATATGTCTGTGACAAGGCTTCGAACAATCCATTTATATCATGGCAGTAGCAGAGAGGTCAATTAACTGTGAAGAATGCAGTTAAATCGCGATTATGCTTTCTAAAGTAACTCACATGCACATTTTTCTCGAGTAAGAATTTTTCCTGTAGTCAAGATGCTAGAAGTTCTGATTTCTCCTTTGACAGTGACAGATCTTTCATAAGTTCATTCAAATCTTCCTGAGTAAATAACTTTGGCTCAGAATTAGCATCCTCATATTCAACATCCGCATCTAATGTGCATGCACCTTCAGTACTGCTATCATCACTGATATCATCAGGTGTAAGGCCATCATCAGGTGGAACTGGAATTGGTAAAGATACGTCATATGGAACTGGTCTACACGCCGAATCCATGGTTGGATAAATAATTTGGTGTTTGTTCTTTGCAGAAAACCCTTTTGTGGTCACACTGCAGAAATAGCAATCTTCGAGATGATCTCTGGGCTCTCTCCATATCATAGGAACAGCGAAGGGCATTGAAGCTTTCTTTTTGTTAATCCAGTCACGTAATCCATCAGAGCAGGAAGTATAAATTTGGTGTGGTGCCCATGCTTTATCTTGGTCACCCAGAGGGCAACCGAAGTAGAGTTTGTACATTTTCTTTATATCATTTGTGATAGTACGCTGCTGAGATTTTGTTGTAAAATGCCCACATACATAATACAATTTATCTGGATGATTTTTGCACTCTCGAGGCATTGTTACTGCTTTGTGAAATATTTGGAAGCCTCCTATTATCAACGCAGAAGGAGCAGCTTAGAAGTTGCACATCATATGAGGAAACTGAAAGCATAAAACAGAATTATATTTTTTTGCGCAAAATAGGCATGCGGGTTACAAATGTAAATGAATTCTTCTCTATACCCCTTTAACCAGCAAGAACTCACGAAGCATCTAGTTTGCTCATCTTAGCAGTGCAATAATGATGCATGCAATAGAGCAATACCAGTAATATACTACATTTTATAATCGCAGGCGGCCATTTTGAATTTTTGGCATATCTTAAAAACGGTACATGCTAGGGCAAAGCGAAGGCAGATTCGGATTCAGCATGGAAAATGCATTTAGAAAAGTATAGTAAGGCCTCTAATGAAAAATGTGTGTTGACCAGTGTAATCAAACATTTCGAGGTGCCCAACGCTACTAAACTCATGCCATATTATGTGAAAAGTACCAGTTTACTGATGAGCGTCACAAGTTATCAAATTCAATGTAGCTTATTATAATACATTCATTAGATATTATTAACAGATTTTTTTATTTTAAATATGTACAGCTTTCAGTTTCACTCAAAAACAATTTATCTATTTCTGAGTTAATCCAGGACCCACCGTGGGGAGTTACTCGTAACTGTACTTCGGGCCAACCCATCCTCCTCTCCTTTTGAGCTAATCAATTATTGTGTTTGCGCTGCAAACTGTCGTTTTGTTTCAAAACTGGGCATTTTCTGACATGATTCTATTCTTAAGCGAATGAATCCATCTCTCGATTTCTGTCCACAAACCAAAGAAGAAACTTCAGTGACTAATTTAACACATCTTTCTACAGCTTGTGTCTCAAGGCAGATGCGGGAAATTATTTTTTTCTTTGGATTGAATGAGCTGACTTCCATTCTCTTTCTTCTTCCTTGTGTTTCCTCAAATTCTTCAATGTTCTTCCGCTTCTTTTTTCGTTTATTGGAACAACGGCACTGGTTGCTAAAAATGGACGGTTCTTAATGTAAGGTCGCCAGTTATGGGGGTACTCTTGAAGGTCGTCCCTAATTATGAGGGAACCTCAAAGGTAATCGTGAGGACAACCCAAGAGCCTTGGAAGGGGGACACTGGTTGCCAGTAATGGTGATAGATTACCGGTTATCGCGTCATCTTTTGGCAAGGACTCCGGTTGATCCAGATGCCTCGGTTGGTTTGCGTTGCCCTTCCTTATTTCCCACAAGAGTTATTTTGCTGATTGCTATGGGGTGCCTTAAGCCGAGGGGCGGTCTTATTCTAGCGACGGGGTCAAATAGCCCAGAGGATGGGGATAGACCACACCAGGGTAGAACACCTGTATTTCGGGAGTTATTTAATCGCGAGGAATTGCGATTAACGAAGAGAATGCGCATCGGCTGTTTTTCCGATTAATAAGGCCTTGAAGCAGAAAGATTGAGGAACGTCAAGATATTGAAGTCACCAAAGCAAAAATAGAATTATTATTGAGCTAGATCTTATTGCACTTTACAAAAGTTATTTAATTAAATTTTAAGTAGTAAGTTATGACATAAATTAAGTTCGAGGTCAAGTGCGGGCAAGGTCTAAAGGAGGCCGGACGAATAGAGCCTTTAGGAGTTACACCTCAATATCTGTGTTATGTACATGACTATATACAAAGATGAATTACGCGAATCCGAGAGATCGGACTAAACGATATATAACGCGATATATTCCTATATAAAATAGTAATCTAATTATTCTCTTTATTCTGGCTTCACACAGTTATATATTTAATTTAAGCCACGCCCTACAAGTTCCTCGTCCAACTAAGCCACACATCCCTCTTATGTACCAGCCTGTTGATTTGTCGGTATTAAAATAACTCGACTTCTGATTGGCTACTGCCGAACATATTGATAAGGAAGGCACTCAGACTTTGGGGTAAAATTCTCTGTGAGCGGTGGCATGTTGCCATGGAGACAGCTTCCTAATCTGGTTTCTATTTGTTTAATAGTGATAGCTATCCCGTTTATTCTGGATTCTGCCTTGATTATAATGTTTGCCTAAGATTGCCTCGACCAACTCTAACAGTGATAACTGTGCTCCATTTACTACCGTGTGACATTCTCGTAAACGGCGCTAACTTTACTTTTCTCTCTCTCTCTGTACTTTATGTGTGTAGCGACTCTCTCGCGTGTGTCCTATTTTGGATGTACACGCCGGTCGCTACAAATTAACAAACCAAAATGCATAAAGAGAAGGATGGAGATCACAGATTATTCTCAAGTTTCCCAAGGATAGTAGAAGGAGGAGAAGAGGAAGAAGAAAAATCTATACCTGGAGAAGCAGAATAATACTCGACGACAACTAAGAGTAATTAAATAACCGATGCATCACCAGAGAATAGCATATAATCAATTATAACTAAGATAAGAATGCCAAAGAATAGATAGAGAGATAGAAACCTACACCAGTTTTTAGTAAGAATAATTACTAATAACGGTTTGAACGCCCTATAAATACAAACTATACTTAGGCATATTAGAAATAAATACATATAAAAAACAGCAAAGCGGGATACTCATGCAAATACAAATTTTCTAACTTTATCACGCTAGCTATAACTACCTATAATGGACAAAGATAAGCCTGATCTCCAGGCTAGCATCTCTTTGCAAACCTCTTACTTCCTTCAGCATCTATTCGTTTTTTTATTATCACATTCGCAAACCGGACTCACAGTAAATACGTGGGAGTGCAGGGGTCACGATAAACTGCAAAGTTATATTATAGTTAGAGACAAGTGACACATGGTTGTTCGGATTCCACGTTAAGCTGTAGGCCGCATGACTAACTAAGTCCACTTTTGTCTCCTACTATTTTCTTCGCTGTCCTATCCTAAAACTTTCTTCTTCCTTTCCCTATCACTCCTATCCACTACACTTGCAATGCTGGGAGCCTACTTTGGCTCTAGACATTGTGACTACGGGGACTACAAATGAGTCCTGCATCCCCTCCCCCTTCTTGGCTACTCCATGAGGGCCAAAGGGGGCGGGAGAGGGTCAGAAGAGCTGTCCTTTGTCTCCCACTTCTCTTTTCATTTCATTCCATTTCTGTGCATTCCCTGAAGATGACCGACCACGATCGAAAGTTCTCGGAATAAAATATGTCATGTGCGTATGTTTTTTTTCTCGCCTACAAGAGCCAGACAAAAAACTTGCAAGAAAAATAAAGAGAATAGAAGTTAAAATAAATAACGCTGCCACTGCTGTAGATTTCAACAGTGCATGTATACAACATGGCCTCTTACCCATATATATATATATATATATATATATATATATATATATATATATATATATATAGAAAAATTATTGCAGTAACACAATTAATTATGCGGTTAAAAGGCTATTTTGGAGAAACACAGTCTTCCTCAAAGCCCTCGGAAGGAGCTCTTATCACATACACGAGAAGGTAACACTTAAAATAAGCGTTCTCTCAGATAGCCAAAAAACTATCTTTCGATTAGCCTCTTCAAGAGTCACCCTTGTTTTTTGAAGAAAATGGAAAATTAGTTTCATTGTATCTGAATGTAAATCGAACTTAAGCGGAGTGAGAAGTCAAAACAATATATATATATATATATATATATATATATATATATATATATATATATATATATATATATATATATATATATATAATGCGGTTAAAAGGCTATTTTTGGCAGACACAGTCTTCCTCAAAGCCACCAGAAGGAGCTCTTTTCACATACATGAGCAGCTAACACTTAAAATAGGCGTTCTCTCAGATAGCTAAAAATCAATATAAGGCCAAAAGTGTATCTAAGGGCTAATCATGGTACCAATGTGGGTTATTTGACCTTCAACACGCTCAGTATGAGTTTAGCTTTCGTGCGGTTAACAACATATGCACTTTCTTCTGAGAATGCCAGTTGAATTCGAAAAACGGTACGGCGTACTCGCGGCCGTCCGCACCAGAAAAATCGTGAAGGAAATTGTGAATTTATTTAAATACCCGAAGAACCTACTTTACAAAGTAAAACGGAAGTATGACGAGGGTCAGAATATGAACAAATTTTCTATAGCTATACACAGCATATTTCCCGCCTCTTTGATTGTTCTGGCCATGGACACCAAAGAGAGCTATGTTATACCTCCTCTCGTTTTCTCCCAGGGACTCTGCTCCCACGCACAAGGAAAATGAGACGCAGGAGTAATTGTTCAACAAGGTTCTGCACCACTGATACCAAGACTTGTGGCCGCCCAAATCCTCTGACTTGACCCCCCTAGGTTATATCTATAGGGGTGTTGTTGAGAATGATGTCAAAGAGGCTGTTCGCAATACTTTAAGATTTCTGAGAGGCGCCATTGTGGAAATAATAACATCCGTTGACAAGGACTTCCTGGGCATGTTACCAATTCAGTTCCCGCCTCGAGGTCTTGAAGGCGGATGTGGTATATATATATATATATATATATATATATATATATATATATATATATATATATATATATATATATATATATATATATATATATATATATATATCAAGTACGAAGAAGGAAGATGAAAGACACTTGTGAACAAATTTAACATTTAATCGGCCGGAAGTTTCGGTCCTCAAACAGAGACCATCATCATCTACTAGAATATTGAAAAAAGAACACAAAAAAGCTATGATTTAGTCATTATGAAACAAACAATTAAAAGGCAATTAAAATATGAAAAAACTTATTTTAAATAGGAACATGGAAATAGTAAAATCCGCGAGTAGCATATTGAAAGACAAATAAGCGAGGAATCATTTAAAATAATAGAGAACAAGAATAAATAGTGATTTAAAAAACATTATCAATAGATGACGTAAGTGTTGTAAAAAGTACCCTGCCCTGATACTTAAGTCAAAGTACTGTTACCCTGACAAAATTGTACTCAAAGTACAAGCAAAAGTGTCCAAACTTAAATGTACTTTAGTAAAAGTAATAAAGTAACTTATTCATGAAATACTCAAGTAGTGAAAGTAAAATGTAGCGGCAAATAGTAAAGTGCCCATCACCTTAGACACTATTCAGTATCCTGTACCGTAAACCCTTTGATACCCGATGTACTGACCCTTATATATTGAAATTCAGTTAAACTGGATCAATCCCTCTACTGATCAGAAAGTCTAGTTTATATGAAAAGTAAAATTAATTCTACAAAATTATCCAGTTAAAAAATACACAAAGGAATTAATTCCTGGAATATTTTTTATTCAGCTTCACAAGTAGTTGATTTTTAAAGTTCTGGATATCTAATCACGAACGTTTTGGGGCGAAAATTAGTCCTGCAGAGCTAAATAGGCGCTCACAAGGTTGTGAGGGGATGCAGGTATTTAACTTAAGTGAAATATGATTGTGTAACTCAGGGCTATGCTTTTGTTTTAATTGAAGAAAAGAAGTCCTCATCAGCTGAGCTACTATTACCGGCATCAAGCACCTCATCAGTGACACTAGATTTCTTTTTCAGACGCAGGTTGATGTATCCCAAACCTGAAATGTAGAAAATAAATTAAGAACCCAAACAACATTGTGAATAAAAATTTGTTTACTTATAGAAGCGTTTCGATCAAGCAAGGCTCGTTGCTTTATGACGGAAAACTGAAACAAACTGCCATTAGTTCTCCAAATAGTTCTGTGTGGTTGAATGCCTTCTCCTCTTCAATCTTATTACTGGAAATCTTACTTAAAATCTTACTGTAACCTAAAATGATACCTTTACTGATGATATTGCTATCGTCTGTCCAAATGTTCTTAAATTTTGGCAATAAAATATCAGCAACCATAAGTTCAGGATCCTCCCGCATCTCAGCAAACCAATGTCTTATTACTGACAGAAGGCCGGTGATGAGACGAAGGCTCAGGTCAGCAGAAGTCTTGATCTTCTCCAGTTTAGTCAACAACTGGTACATTTGAAGCCTTCTAATTTGTGTACTCTTCTCGGCCTGAAGGATGTACAATGATTTGGCTACTGGCTTCAAAGCAGTGTAGTACTCCTTCAGGAAATCCAGTTCTACGGGGTTTAGCCTGGAAGAAAATGACCATATAAGTAAAACCACATACTTATGATTATACAATATTAAGGCTCTCGATGTTTTACTAATAGGACACTAAATCAAACATATCACAGCCGTCAAGGTGGTTTAAGGCTAAAAACTGTAATTACGTAATGAGTGAAGAACATATTGCTACTAAGTATAGCACATAATGTACTGATGAACAGATAGTACAATGATTTAATATGTATATAGCTCTCTCTTTCGTTTATAGGTTTGTATATACTTATATTTTGACCTTGAATGCAGCACACACATTCTTTATGGCATCTTCACCTTCTTCTTGGACATTCCTCAATATACTTTCTACAGCCAAGAACGTAGAGAACCTAGTTGCATTTGGAAGAATAAGTTATATCTTGCAGTGTTCCTCTCCAGTCGCCGCAGCAACCTCTGTTCCAAAGAGCATGGTATTTCTCAAATGTTGATCGAAACATCCTTTTGTAGGGTTCACTAGATTCCATTTTTCCTGCATCAACACATCTACAGTGGCCACAGGATTAAGGAATTGCAGGCACAGCGTTGATGTTTTGGGTAGCTTGTATTCGTAACTTTCATCTTCATTCGAATACAAAATGCTTTTTTGTGTCATGGGTGATGATTTCAGTCCCATCATTTTCATAATCTCCAGATTGTCCATGTAAATCCTTTTCTGACTGAATTTTGTCACTTCCATATACTCTAAATGCTTTTAGGAAATTTTATCCGTTATCTGTTGTTGTTTTAAATACTTTATTTGGAATTTTGTACTCAGAATGGATTTCATACAGAGTGCTAGCCAAAATATTGTAGCAGTATTTCCCTTTCACCTGTCTGCAAGCTAACACTGCTGAATGCCGTTCAAATGTGCTGACATCTATCCAGTGTACTTTTACACCAATATAGCTGCATCTTCTGCATGCCCAACTGTCTGTTGTTGCTTGCTACGTACTCAGCCTTGCACATTGCAGCAATAAGTTTGCTTTTCACGTATAAAGCAGCTTCATTTATTTTTTTTATTTTTTTTTTATTTTTTTTTGGGGGGGGGGAGGTGACCTTAAAACCAGTGTATATCCTGGCTGTAGGCCCTTAACGAGGCTACAGAATCCCTCTGTTTCCACATACTGAAAGGATGAAGACCGGACGTTATGAAATTTATGACTAGTTCATCCATTTTTTATTTTGGCACACTTGAGTGTAATGTAAAGTATATCTTAGGTTGCTTGCTTGGAATGGTTGCCTCACCTCCAATTTTCATTACTTTCCTCTTCCGAGCTTAGGACGTCAAAGAGGAGTACTGGAGTAATTTGCCACAGTGAACACGCTGAAAAAAAATTAGTATCCTTACTAGATTTATGGGTAAAATCATCAAATCATTTATATTATATGAAATTTCTCTCATAAAGGTCAGGCCACGGGCATTTGTTTCAACTGACTGGGCCATAGTTTGTTAATACAAACTTTCAATATTTTAAACCATAACCGGATTATATTATGGTAAAGAGAACCTGACATAAGCATTAAAAAGTTCAAATTGATCTAAGCTAACCCCCAATTGCAACGACTGGGCATAACTGAAAAATTACTTCCAAAATTAATGTCCTAGAAACAAATGATGGGAAAACATTATGGATTATATAAACGTTTTAATGCACAATAAGATATACCTATTCAAATATTTACAGGTGCAAGTAAGGGATGATTTAGCAAGCTAACGTAGAGATTACAGTGTATGGGGTCTCTGGCCTATTAAATAGCATATACGTCTTCTCCAGCATGTGGGTATTTTTACCAAATAGTCTATACATTACATAGTTAAAAGCATGAATGCTCACCTCAATGTGTTTCTTTAAATTTGAAGGCGAAATGATGATTCGGTCACATCGACAATTTTCGGTAAACACAACAAACATTGCAGCTTCACCGTTTTTGCCACATCCTTCTCGTAATTGAAAATTCATTCCAAGTATGGCCACGAGTTACAGGAAATCGCTACTATTTTTATTTTCAATAACAAAAGTAGAACTTATGATGGTCCAGTAATGGTAGGGCAGCACGCTAGGAATCTAGGACAATGAGGAATAATTTCATAAACTGACGCCCTCTCACAGGCGGGAAAGCGGGAGAGACAAATGAATTGTCTATCGGGTATGAAAGGATGCATGCGATTAGTCCAAACATGAACAAGCGCTTATGATTAGTTCAAACCAGAGTACACGTTTGTAATTAGTCATCGTCTGACTTCTGTTTTTACGTCTGCGATTGGCCAAAATTAGCTGAGAAGTAACGAATACTCCTATGCTTTTCAAATATAATGAATTAAAAATAACATACGAAAAAATAGTAAGTAGAAGTAGAAAGTACTCTACTTTTCACGAAGTAAAAAGTATAACAAAGTTACCTGAGTATAGTACTTAAGTAGCTGTACTTCGTTACTTCCAAACTCTTAGGATTAGTAAATATAATGAAAGTGCGAGTAAAATTATGAGGACTAAAAATTAATTCAAACGTTTAAAATATATTTATAATAATGATAATAAATCTATTCAAAAATCGAAACGTCGGAAGTAGCAGAACTGGGACTAAATAAGAAGTAATGCTGTAAACTAGGGTGGTAAGTTGGTTGGATGATGTCTTTAAATTATATTCAATACAAGTGAAATCGTTTACATTAAAATTTATGGTTTAAGAAAGATTTCTTCGAGAATTTTTAAATCCACAGAATTATTAGCAGAAAATAGGGCAGAAAAAGAGTATGAATTTATCGAGTGGTTCTATTTTTCTAGGTGTTCTATTATTGAGGAAAGCTGTGGTTATGCAAATAGAATATTTGTCCTGTTAAACACTCTCAAAAGCTTAGCGATCCTGTATCTAAATTGAAGGCCTGTCTGACAAACATAACGACTTTGACAGATCGAAAACAAGTAAAGTTGAGGATGACACATGATTGCAAGCAACTCAGGAGAAACTCTGACTGAAATAGAGTATAGAGGGCGACAGTTTGGTTTTATCCTAGAATATATATATATATATATATATATATATATATATATATATATATATATATATATATATATATATATATATATATATATACATATATATATATATATATATATATATATATATATATATATATATATATATATATATATATATATATATATATATATATATATATATACATATATATATATATACATATATATATATATACATATATATATATATATATATATATATATATATATATATATATATATATATATATATATATATATATATATGAACAAAGAAAACAAAAACCTAAAATATACAGAAACCGGCAACTGACATTAATCAAGAGGCGTTAGTTTAGGTGATTAACAATATTTTTTTTTAAATGAGTTCAGATACATAGCGGCTACATTTGTGTTGACCTTCTGACAGATTAAATTTCTGGATTTCTTTGATTAATATAGATTAGATAATTTTTCAGTTATTAAAATCGTTACATTGGTAAATTATTTGGGCACTAGAGAAATGAATTATGTAGTTAGTGTTTTTTACATGGGTAAAAATACTAGAAGCATCGCTTGCTCTACGAATATCCCCCATTATTTCATAAATACGTTTATTTAATTACCTTCCAGTCTCTCCCACATAGAAGGAAGGGCAATTTAGAGTTATACATGGTGTAGGGAAATCGATATCCCACCCTAAAAACAGAGGCCCTGTTTGATAACCGCAAACCTCCTGGCATTTGGGCGGCGTAACCCGATTAGTTAACTCCCCTCCTCTCTCCCCTCGCCCCGAGGACCACGCGAAAGGCCTTCCTACAACCACGAGATGATCGAATCATCAAGTTTCGGGTCCGGCGAGACTAACATTGGTTAAACCGGCAATATTTCCCCTAAGAGTTAGTATTTAATTTCACTTCGTAGACGAAATTAGAGGAGCGTCGACCAAAAACCAGAAGGTGCCTTTACGGCTAAGTGAAAGACGCTCGGAGAAGCGCCGTTAGAAGAGGAGGCTTAATTCCGAAGAGCTCATCTCCCATACCCCCCAGTGGGGTGGTGAAGTATATATGTGGATAACTGTAGAAGAACAAGGGAGATCGAGTTATTCATCGAGACGACGAAGTCCGGTTAGAATGCCCGGCAACACAACGAAAGGAACACAGAAGAAGCTCATGCTGAACCAGTTCTTGGTGGTCACACCGAGATATTTGTTTAGCTTGTATTGAGAAACAAGCTCAACCATCTCTCGTCAGAGAAACTCCCTATCCCGGTTTACAACAAAACCCAGAGATAGTACTCGCCATTGAGGAATACCCCAAAGTGAACTTCCGCAAACACTCCCTAGTTGTCAAAGGATTCACTCGTTTGTTCATCACTCGTCAGTGAGAATCATTCCAAGATTAACCAGAAGATTGGAAGAAGCATACTTTCCCTGTTCCGTTGTTGAAGTCATCGGACTAAGACAACGTGCTTAACGCTATTCGTCGCCGCACCGAAATCACCTGGTTCTTCAAACCTGTCCTTGTGCCAGTCAAGCATCTTGAGTGTCTGTGAACGAGTCCACGCGTCTGGCCGCAAAAAAAAACATTCTTGCATCCATATAAAAATTGAGGCCAAGGTATGTCCCCAACCGGGCTCACATGTGGCTGTTTTTAAAGGTAAATAAATTCCATTATTTTTTGAAGGTCAATTAGCGTTCAATATTAAAGTGAGCTTTGGATCAACCATTACTTTATATTAATTTGTTTAAATTAGTAAGTCTCCCTTAAACTCGCTTAATTAATAGCTGTATAGTTTGTTTTGTTAGATTTCACTTTTGTTTACTTTTTTTCATGTTGTAATTAAAGGTCTATTTTCTCAGAAGTATTTAATTCAATCCTCGAAACGCTGAGCATTGCACTAGCAATCCTCAAAGATTAAAATAACGTAATAATAATATAGCACTCTTAGAGAAAACGAAATCAAGAAGTTTTTGAAGTACGTAACAAACCTATACGTACTTACACCAGCACTCAGTCCTTGCAATGCCACGACACATGAGATCAGGTAAATGCCTCTATCTATATTAGGCGATTCAGGTTTAGTGGATCGAAATGATTTTTTTAATAGTTGAAGGATATTTGAAGGTGTTTAAGTTGGGAGATACTATGGGGCTTAATCCTTTGAGCAAGGGGGAAATGTGAAAGAGCTAAGAATTCTTTTCATATATATAGGATTTTTCTTTTGAGAACGGTGGAATATTGCCCTAGCTTTAGATAGGCTTTCATCGATATGTTAGAGGAGGTATTTTAATTCAATAAACAAGCATGTAATAAAGATGATCTCATCTTGTAAGAAACAGGTGTCACATATTCGGAGACCCCTTAAAAACATAGATATTGCAATGCTTTTTTTTATATTAAGATCATGACATGAAAAAAAATGCATATAAGAATTAGAATTAGTGGGTTTGCGATCCCTTAAATCACAAAGTGCTCCAGATACTAAGACAATGTCAGCAAACTCTTCAACAAGCGCAAGCGAAGTGCCAACCTCAGATGGAGAAGAAATTAGAATGCCTTTTTAAAAAAACCCAGTGGAACACATCCTCCAACCCAAACAAAAACGTGCTCAATCTCTCTTCTCATGTACTTACACCTGGTCAAGAAACCATACCTGGGAATGGCCTCTCATTTGCGTCTACATTCTGTAATTCATTTTCCCTTGATCACTTAGTCTCGATTAATAAGTTTTGTGAAAATAATAATTCCGATGCAGAGTTCATAAATGGCTTCGTTGCGGGAGCCTTATCCAATATTCCAATAGTGATAACGTAAAACATTTGGAAATTCCCAGGCGCTTAAAGGTTGCCCTTAAACATCTCAACTCAAACTCAAATATCATAATCAGAAAATCAGACAAAACTAATCAGGTAGTTATTCTCGATAAAATTGCGAATTCAGAAAAGTTAACTGGTTTACTTAGGGACTTAAACACATATAAAAAAATAACTTCAAACCAGTTATTCTAAAAAGAACAAATCTTGATCTTCTTCATCGGTTAAAACCAATTAACCCAGCCCTCCCTCGGATATATGGATTGCCAAAAACCCACAAACCTGGAACCCCCCTCCGCCCTATTATATCTAACATTGGCTCAGACGCCTAGAAACTCTCCAAATGGTTGGCGTCCATCCTCTCTGACGCGGTTGGGTTAACGTCCCCTTCCCATATACTCTATTCTTCTGATTTTATCGAAAAATTTAGGAAAATCAATATAAAAATAGTCGCCTTGTCAGTTTTGATATCGATAGACTTTTTACCAATGTCTTGATTGATGAAGCTCTTCCAGTGGTAGCGAACGTATTAGATAACCCCAAATTGAACCTCTCATTACCCAAAATAAAATTTTTAAACTTGTTGAACGGTGTGTTACCGACAATGTATTTAACAGCGAACTAGTTATTTTTCCGACAAAAATATGGACTTAGTATGGGAAACCCGTTATCCCCCATTCTTTGCAACTTGTTCATGGAACACTTCGAAACATCCCCCCTCAGCACTATCAAACCTCCAAACTTGGTATGGTATATATACCTAGATGACGTGATTTCTATATGGCCATTATCTGAACTAGACTACTTTGATAATTTTTTTACAAAAGTTGAATAACCTCCACCCCACCGTAAAATTGAAGGTTGAATGAAAAAAGGACAATTATCTTCCTTTCCTTGACGTTAAAGTCCTAAGGATTAATGATAAATTGTCTTTTACTTACTGTATATCGCAAACACACCAATTCTAATTCCTATATATATATTTTTTTCATGTCATGATTTTAATATAAAAAAAGGTACGAGTATTGCAATATCTATGTTTTTAAGAGGTCTCCGAATTTGTGACCCGTTTCTTACAAGATGAGATCACCTTTATTACATGCTTGTTTATTGAATTAAAATACCCCCTCTACCATATAGATGAAACCCTATATAAAGCCAGGGCGATATTCTACCGTTCTCAAAAGAAAAATCCTATATATAAAAGGAATTGCTTAGCTCTTCCATATTCCCCTTTGCTCAAAGGATTAAACCCCATAGTATCTCCCAACTTAACCACCTTCAAATATCCCTTAACTATTAAAAAAACATTTCGGTACACTAAATCTGAATCACCCATGTGATCCCATGTATAACTCTAAATTGCCCCTCCTTCTATGTGGGAGGGACTGAGAAGTAATTAAATAAACGTATTTATGAACATAAGGGGGATATTCGTAGAGCAAGCGATGCTTCTAGTATTTTCCCCCATGTGAAAAACACCAACCACATAATTGATTTCCCTAGTGCCCAAATAATTTACCAATGTAACTATTTTAATAAAAGAAAAATGATCGAATCTAAATTAATCAAAGAAATCCCAAACTTTAATCTGTCAGGTCAACACAAATGTAGCCGCTATGTATCTGACCTCAATTGAAAAAAAATATTGTTAATCACCTAAATCTTACGCCTCCTGATGAATGTCTTTTGTTGGTTTCTGTATATTTTAGTATTTCTGTTTTCTTTGTCAATTTCTCTCAGTTAACGGCCGATGATGGTATGGAAAACTTCATACGGAAACTAGTTCCTGTTCAATAAACTTTTTGCTCAAAAAGTGGTTTCATTGTGTTTATATTAATTTACTTGCTATTGGGGAAAACAGTGTCTTCATATATATATATATATATATATATATATATATATATATATATATATATATATATATATATATATATATATATATATATATATATATATATATAAACGACTTGATGAAAATTACTTTATTTCGGAATTTGAGGTGTTTATAATGAAGGGCTGGAGCTTGGTGAATCCTCTCCACCGAAGTGCACGGATCACAACGATGAAGAAGTGTTCTCGACTGTTAGTAATGCTAATCTGAGTTCATGAGCATATAATTCATCATTTCCCAAACTGGGGGGAAATTTGAAGGTACCAGGGAAAAATATTTACACTGTCCACTAGTAATAAAAAAAAAATCTCAGATGGATTTTTTCATGTCTGTAGATGGGCGACGCCGTATCTACCAGGTTCGGTTCGCGTTCAAACATGAGCTCTAAGGGAAGGGTGGGTGGTGGTAGAGGAGTACTCTTACAGGCTGACAGCGTTACGAGTAGTCAGTTAGCCGGGAGCATCTGACATACGCATACCTGGACTATATTGATTCAGTTCCTCAACCTTGTTTTCTATATTATTACAAGGTATGTGAATAATATTACAATTTTAATAGTGAGTCTGTTAAATTGATAATATGATGTCAAAATTCATTGATCTATCTTTATGCTGTGGCTGAGATTGTTAGTACTTGCTAATAGGATATCAAAACTCATTGATCTAGTTTTATGCTATGGCTGAGATGGTTAGTACTCAAGAGATGTTTTATTAAACTACTTGTGTTTTTAAAATATATGGTAATATGTGTGACTACTATTACTCGTCAGTAAATTCTGTTTTTTATATATATATATGGGTTTATTACTGGAAGTTTGTTTTTATTTTTTGATTTTTGCCAGGGTCAATTAGGACCAAGTCTATTTCTATGTTTGAAACCTTAGGCACAATTATTAAACAATATTAAGATGCATTTGTAGTGTGCAATGACGGCACACACACACAGAAGGACAAATATACATTTTTCCAGGTCGAAGTGTCAAAGATGAAATGGTAGGAGAAATAAAAGAAGGTCGTTTAGAGACAGTTTGTGAACCAGCGAAATCTGATTAGAATATCTGGATGGAGACCCGACTGCAATTAAGGCTATTGCACCCGAGTGTGAAAGCAGATAAGCAAACAGAGTAATTAGAGCTGTCTGGAATGGAGACAGAACCGGCGACAAAATATGTTTCGCCTTAATGTAAAATTTGATAAAGGGCATCTTAGCTTTAAGCAAACGGAGTCTCTGTGATAAACTCGTAAAAGAGAGCCAAATTAAGATACGAAGTGGAGAAATTCAGCCAATCACAGGCTAGACTCCAACCAATCACAGGCTCCGCTGGGCTGGTAGGTAGCTAAGCACCGCCTGCACGACCAAAGGAAGGCGGAGTTACGAAACGCCTCCAAAATGATTCCGGGTATAAATAAGAGAACATTTCATTCAAAGTTAATTATTATTATCATTATTAGGATTATCATCATCATTATTATAACTAGACTAACATTATAGACTCTTAATTCATCGCTCTGCGAATCTCCATTATTCTTGCCATTATAACCCGATTTAGAATATTCCGTTGCGCAAATTAATTTTTTAACGTGAGTGTAAGCATTTCAAAGTGGTATAAAAATACAACTGTTTAATTCCTTGCACAGAGGAGCCTTTTACTTACAAACCTTGATCAGTTAATACCCCTCAGACCGTACGTCTAAAAAACCTGTAAGCAAGCCACTTTACCAAACCCTTATAGGATCGGCTTGCAATCAAAACAAGGCCTACCCACGCCAAACCTATAACTGGCGACCTCATATTTGGTGACCTATACATTAGCTCCTCTACATAACCTCCACTAGACTACTGAAAAGAGTTATGGTCATGGGAATTGTAGAGATAAGAGACAAAAACAATTTGTATTTAATTCTACCCTAACCAAGTAATGAGGTATCAACTGTACCTGGAAGGGGTATTTAATATCTTCATGCAATGACTCTAACTTAAACTTTTCTATCTTACCTAAAAGTAACGTGACCAATAAATAAAAATGATAATGGTATTATTGTTAATGACAGTAGTGTACGTTATTGGCAGTAGTGTTCCACGAGTGCATTCAGGCGAATAATACCGCATTAGTGGCACTTATCTACTTTGAACTTTGGTATATTCTTCAAAAGTTTGTATATTTATGAGAAGTGTGTTTATTTATTCATTTTATTTGGGGGAGGGGGAAGAATGGAAAATTTAGTTATTTTTATACGTATGCGTATTTTTATTGTTCAAATTAATAGGCCTTGTTTTATGTCTGATTTCAGATCTTACAGAAGAGAAGATTGTACCAAGAGAGTTATTTGGACTATGGGTTCACCTATCTTGTCAAGGTCAGTACACACATTCTCCAGTGTGTTGTGTCTTTAAAATCATTCTCTGATGGCATCATGAAACCTTTCAACCGAAGCAGCATCTGGCAAATGCTCCTCCACAGTTGAAAGTTAAAAATCGTAGCCTTTTTGAGGTAAAGTTATCCAGTTTGAAGAATATGAAGATAGATGAATCTAGGACGTATCAGTAAACCAACATCAGCATAGCGCTGGCTTCATATATGGTTGCTCTTCAGGTGGGCAAGGCAAAGGAGCCCTATTTCTGAGCCCAAGCTAATAAGCTATTTAAGTAACTCTGCATTTTAAAGATAACATCAGATATATATATATATATATATATATATATATATATATATATATATATATATATATATATATATATATATATATATATATATATATATATATATACATACGAAGAGGGGGCAATAAGTTTTGCAAATCGGTAGGGCAAAACAGAGGAAGGGGGATGGCTGTTTGTAGGGTGTTAAGACAAGTTATGACAAGTCAGCACCTGCAGCCGCACGTTCCTGCCTCGTCTATTTAAGAAGCAGTAGCTGATCGCAGATCGTCAGTCACAAATTTTTCAACAATCGAGAAAGTTGAGCACCGCGCAGTGATCAAATTTTTGACCAAGTAAGGCAAGAATGCAAAGGAGATCCATTAACGCATGGTTGCAGTGTACACCGACACCGCCCCTTCCAATGCAACCATTGCTCGCTGGAATAGGGAGTTCTGCCATGGTTGTGAGTCCCTTGAAGATGACCCGCATCCAGTCCAGAACACCCGTCAGACGTGACCAACGAGGACAATGTGGCCCGTGTGGAGAGGATGATCCTCGAAAATCGACGGGTGAAGGTCGAAGAAATCGAGCGACAACTTGGAATATCACATGGAAATATTATCAACATCATCCACGACAATTTGACCATGACCAAGGTCTCTGCCCGTTGGGTTCCTAGAAACCTCACGCCCCATGATCGACTTCAACGTCGTCAAAGTCAACAAGGCCAGAGTTGCACAAGCTGCCCTGCACGAGTGTGGATTCAAGGAGCTCAACTATCCCCCCTACAGTCCTTCTTCGGCCCCTAACGACTACTTTTTATTCCGCCAGCTCAAGGCTGCACTGCTTGGACGCCGGTTTGGGGACGATGAAGATGTCCAGTTCGCAAAATATTTAGGAGTCACTGTTGTTGATAAAAGAGATTGTTTCAGTAAACATAGAGAAGAAAAATTAAATCAGGCTAAAAAATTGAGAAATCTTACATTCTTGGTTATATCTAGATCTTGTAACAAAGTAATAATTGGTAAAACTTTCTGGAAAAGTATTGTACTGCTAAGTATATTGATAGGAACATCAGTAATATGTTGAAAAAAATAAAGAATTAGAAGAATTACAAAGAATAGAAAACTATGTGTGGAGAAATATTTTAGGTGCCCCAAGCTTTGCACCTTTAGTGGTACTGCGTGGAGTAATTAGGGCATCATCAATGCTAACAAGAGACATTGACACCAAAATTGGTTTTTTTAAATATATCCTAGATGGAGGTACAGAAGTCAGTAAAAGAATAATGGAAGAAATAATTAATGAAAACTTCATGAAACATGGAAAATTATCATTGAAAAATACATGAAGCAAATCGAAATTAATAAAAGAAAATTAAAAGAGCTTAAAAAGGAGGAACTCAAGACACAGATAAAGGGTTTTGATACCAAGATATGGAAAGAGGAACTAGATCAAAAACAAACACTTGACCTATATAAAGCAAGTAAGAGATCAGTCTCATAAGAAAGAAATTATAGTGATGAAAGTCGTCTGTGCTTTTTTTTTAAATGCAGAAGCAATACTCCAAATTTGGACTGGCTTAAACAGTTTACTGGAGAAGATACACACTACAAACTCTGCAGTGAAGAGAAGAGACCAAAATATATATAATATGGAAAATATAAGTCTAGAAAAAATATTACTGTTTACAGAAACTCAAGAAGCGAATGAAGATAAATATAAAAAAATACTTGTGAAAAATTTGGAAGGCAAGAAAAAACTTCTAGAAAGAGCATGATAGCATGAAGCATGTACTGTAATTCATTGATAAAGATAGGGAAGACTTCGCTATTTACAATGATTAATGAAGTGTAGGGAGGCAAAACCTGGAGTTAGGGGACACTCTCTGTCTATATTCACTCCCGGTAAAGAGATTTCTTTGAAGAGCAGTAACCCTCCCCTCCCCTTCCCACACACACACTAATCTAATGTATGAAAAACTCGTTTACTGACTTGCTCATAAACACCTTTTAAGGGGAGGCCCACTCTTGGGCATACATACAAATGTACTTTAACATTCTTCTTTAGCAGTCACATATTTTCCCCATGTACAGTATTGTAAATAAATATATTTATGAAAAGTGTTAACGACGATGAAACTCTAAATATTCATTAATGACGAAAATGCCAAATTTTGCTGCTAAATAAGGTGTGACTACCAATGATGTTTTGGAAAACAAAATTGTATTATAACCTATAATATGTACCATACCTGAATTGATAATTAGTTATGATACTTTCAATATATATCTATTATCAGTTAAGTTATAACAACTATTATTTAAAACACTCACCGAGGATGACGTGGCGCATCAGATGTGGTAGTAATTGACACAATAAGTGGGTTGGTAAATAGAATAATGTAATATGTAATTTAGGCTATGATAGGAAACAGTAGGCTAAATTTGTTGTGTCTATAGCTTTTTCTTAAGTAGGTCGTTATCTTGATAGAGTGGGTGACGGGCGTGGACTGACTGGTTATTTATACAGGACCTTAAGAAGTCACCTAGTATTGAAGTATCGACAACAAGACTATAGTAAACCGCAATAATAGATCACGTCATTACAGCAGCGATGCCACCCCTTGGTTTTTTATTACCCGCCTTGGTTTATTGGTGTATTTTCTAGGAAAACAAAGAAATCTTGTTGTTTTTTTTAGTCATTTCCAAGAAATTCCTTTTCTAAATGATAACAAAATAAGTTTATCATCGCATGGCAGTCAAATATTTTTGTATATTGCAGTGTTACCACCTTAAGTTACACGAAAAGTTCTAGCGAAACCAGTCCTTTTGGAATATCATTGGTGTTTTCCTGACGAAACATTTTGAAACATAGCGTAAATTTTTGAAATATTCAATTTTATAATTGGTGCATCTTAAGAAATGCTTAAAATGCGATTCTGATTTCAAAAAACAGTGTTTTTAGATTTTCTTTAAACTTTATTTTCACTTAGTCGTTCTATATTAATGAGAAGTGTATTTAGAAATGGAAATTAGGACGTTTCAATGCGTCCAATTGATGACCTTTAAATTTGTATTTTCAACTGAACGAAAATCAGAGGCAATTATTATGTATAATCAACCACTAATAAACCTTATGCATTAAAACATAGAGTTCAAAATAACTGATCCCTGACCAAATTTTCTTTCGATTTTGGACTTTATGTAAATAAAATGTTTCTTAGAATTCGGATTTAGATTAAAGAAAAAATACTGCATAATTAAGCGATGCTATTTAAATGAATTATATATGTGATATTTAACCCCATAAATATTCATAAATAATAAGTAATAATGCAAGTGATGCTATGGTGCAATATAACGTCCGAAAACGTTTCTAAACATGTCCGAACTTGCGCTAATCTGCCATTGTCGCATACGCGTAAACGTTTTAATATGTATAACAAGAGAATACAAAATTCCTTTATGCCTTATTGTCCCTGTAAATTTGATAGTACAATATAATAAAATCAAGAAAGTGGGTTTGGGATACTTTTGTGATTTTATAGCACCTTATGACGCGTGAAACGTATAATAAATATGGGCATGAAGCGCTGGAAAAATCTGGCCTCACTGGTGTATTCCTTTCTGCTCCAATAATTTTCAGCATAATGGTATTGGTATATTCAAAATTCAAATTAGTATACTGAAAATCTTTGTTCAGCAGGACGTGGTCTCGTGTTTAAAAAAAGAAGAAGTGAAATACAGTTCGAATCTCTCATTATGAGTGAAAATTCTCCAGAGAAAAAAATGGTATACCGAGTCATTTAAAAATAAATGGCTTGAACTGGAAGAATTTAAAGGATAACTAACGAGAGATGAACAAGATGGAAGCAACTTTGAAGCAGATAGATCAAAATTCAGTATTACTCATTTTCTTGCAAAGAAAACAAGTTCTGAATCTGAAGAAAATGCCAATGCAGAAATGTTATTTGCAGCATATTTTGCTGAACATCACATCCCGTTTTCTCATATAGATTACCTCCTTGCAATTTGTCAAAAAGCTTATCCTGACAGTGATATGCCAAAAATGTTAATTACAAAAGAACAAAACTCATATATCATCCAAGATGGCATTGCATATTATGAGAAAATAGAACTAAACGAGATATGTCGAAATATATATTTTTTGTTATAATTGACGAAAGTAGTAATACGTCTATCACACAGGTTTTAGTTTAGCTATAGTCATACGTTACTTTAATGAGAATAAATTAGATGTAACAGATGCCCTTCTCGATTCAGTTATGGTAGAAAATGGGCGTGCAGCAAGACTAGTGATAACTTCCACGATGCTAGGTAAAAAAAATAGATTTAAAAAATCACTAGGATCTTTTGCCATCAGTTTTCGTTCTCTGCGCTTTGCGCCAGCCATAGTATGTCAGTGCTACCCTCATATCTAGAGTCATTTCTTAAAGATATTACATCTTATTTCTGCCGAAGTAGCAAACGTCAAAATGATTTTGTCACTATTCAAGATGACATCCAAATTGTTAATTATAAAATTCCCAAACTTGCACAAAAAGGTGGCTTTCCAGAGAAAATGTAATCTACAGAATTTGGGAACAATGGGAGGCTCTCGTTCTATATTATCAGTCCGAATCAGAAAGCGACAAAGTAGACGGAACGAAGAGAATATATGAGATACTTATCAACCGTGGAACAACAAAGCATATGCTCTGCTTCCTTCATTATGTGTTGGGTAAAGTCAACGCTCTCAACCTGGAATTCCAGTCAGAACAATTTAGACTATATAAATTACACTCAATGGTATCAGCTAAATACAAAATTATTTTGAGTTTTTTCGTTCAGGAAGAGTACTTAAGTTAAATGGAACTATGCAATATTGATCCAAGAGACAAAACAGTGCACAAACAGACTGAAGATTTATATCTTGGAGGTAGAACAATGTCTCTCTTAGAAGAAGAACACCTTGTTGATCATGAATGCAAACTCAGATTTAAAAACGATTGTTTGAAATTTTTGATTGAAGTGTGTGGCCAAATTAAAACAGCGCTTTTTATTAATTGAAAACAACATAATAGCAAAGTTAAAAGTTTTGGATCCAAAGATTGTCCTTGGTCAGAATTCATCAATGTCGATCTTAAGTTTGGCATCTGAGTTTAAATCACTCGTGCCAGAACACAAACTGAATGATCTGGATGACGGATTTAGAAGTTTTCTGGTGACTACAGAACAACACAATATTAACAAAAGTTTGAAAATTCCAGAGTTCTGGTATAAATTACGGGACATCAAGGATGGCTTCGATCAAGCTAAATATTTAACTTTATTCGATTTCATGACAAACATGACATCACTGCCTCATTCTTCTGCCTGTGAGGAGATAATTTTTTCTCAAGTAAATACGATAAAAACAAAGGACACCAATGAGCTGAAGGCATGTACTACGAGAGATAGAATTTTGGTTAAACAACATGCTAGTATAAACAATAATTCTTGCACAACTTGGCAGCCTAATAAAAATCTATTAAAAGACTTGCAAGACGGGGAAGCACACAAGTGATACACTGCGACTAAAAAAAGCTAAAAATGAAGACGAAATGATGACAATTTATGAAGATATTGACGAAGATTAAATGCTAAATATTTATTGTAAATACTGCCTTTTTGCTTCTTTTTTTATAATTTTAATAAATATGCTTACTATAACAAGGCAATTTGTTTTTAATCTGCATTTTATTAGTTATCTAAAATCCTTGGTTTATTTTTGTCCATCTTGGTTTTTTGAAAACTTCCCACTGGCATCACTGCATTACAGTACTGGCCTAGGTAAACATGTAGACGAGCGGCCCGGCCGGAAAAAAAAATTGGGGGGTAAATATTATCGTTCACCCGTGTCTGAATATTCATGCGCGTTTGAGTTTTCTTCGAATGATAGCTGCTGCCATTTTTTGTATTAAAAAAATGCCCGAAAGTAAACAAACCGAAAACGTTGTTTACGTAGGCCATTTTTGTTACAAAATTACCCGAAAAAAACAAACGAAACACGCTGTTTCCGTACTTAATTGCAGTGGTTATACTTATGAAATAGCGAAGAGGAAAGCCTATTTACTTTGCGCGTCTGCGTCCTATTCGAAATCTAGCTGACTTGAATCACGTTTTATTTTAGAGCATTCAAATTCAAACTGAGGGGTCACATCTAATGCCCGGCCCCAAATGTCGCATTCGCTTTTAATTTTAACTAAATTATGAACATCCAAAAAGGTGAACAATTTATCTGTATCAGAAACTAGAGTTAATAATTCCGAAATGGAAGATAAAACGCACAATTCGATAATATTTTCACACTGCTTAAGATACGTCTGATTGATCATTTTCAAACTGCGTAAAAGGGGAATGTTTGACCCCCAAACTGCTAAAACAAAGTAGTTCCTTGAAATGATCTAGCTAATTACATTTAAATGTATAAAAGAAGGTAATAAAATAGTAAAATAAGGAAAAATATATTGACAAATAAAAATGACTCCGAATGAGGATAATGAAAAGCTATTAAGTGGAATTTTTTTTTAAATCAAGCATTTCTGACGTCATACCCCACCCCCAACCCCTGTTATAATTCGCAAAACGAGTAGAGGCGTTGACATGATGTAGTTAAAGCATTCACCTATGTAAACCTCAGAACATTATAACAATTAGGATAATATACTGGCGGGCTGTGCCCCCCAGACCCCCCCCCCCAATTTAATGAAACTCAGGATCATCCTAGTGCGGTCCACGCATCGTGTTTAACCCCCCACGAGCCGTCCCTTTAAATGTACCCTCAAAATGTGAAACATTTTGGAACACGGACGAAAATAGTACGTCTTATCGGCCGGGCCGCTCGTCTACATATTTACCCTGGCCTAAGATAGAGTAGATAGATAGATAAAAGCAAGGGATATTTATTTTTTAATGAGAAATAATATTAGATGTGCAATACCTCGAACCATCAACGGAACTGAACCGTAAAAAGACTTTTCCACTCTGACGTCATCCTGCTGTGATTATGATAAGAGTAACAATAGCTCAATAACATCTATATAGAAGGGAAATCCATGAGAGGCAGATAAATAATCAAGGCTGAATGAATATATTAAATAAATAGCAAAATCCCGATCCAAAGTGTGGCGCAATAAGAAGAAGAAGATTCGCAAAAAGGTGAAATATTGAGGAAAGGATAAGTCGGCAAGAACAAACAGAGGAATCGGTTAATACACAGCCAGATAGGTGGAACAGTAGCAAGTTGCTGATATTTGGAGATCGTATAGTGAACAACCTACACACATTGTTTGAGGGTTTCTCTAAGGAGATAGGTGTTGTTGCTATGCCAGGTAAAGACATAGTGGATATAACGAAAGAAACTGGCAGAAGGAGATTGGATGGTGATACAAGCAAGTGAGAATGGGCTTATGAAAAGGACCCCTACAGGATACATGAAAGCTATTATCAGGGGACTCATAAGAGAAGTGAAGGCTAGGCACCCTGGAGTAAAGGTAGCTGTGGTCCCAATAACGCCAAGGTGGTACGAAGGATATAGCTATGAAAAGAGGAGAGTTATGGTATCAGACATGTTCTCGGCTAGCTCTATTCAGTGACTTTTTTTCGGTGTACTATATGGTAAACATGAAGATTGGCGGCGCGAATGGTGGGATAACAACATAACATAATATAATTTCACGGATGACAAACGACACAAGGGCCTATCAAAGGTCATCCGCATCCGTCAAAACCCACCCACAAAAAGCACCATTGCCAGGGGAAAACAAAATCAAAGTCCCCCCCAATATAATATAACAGATGACAAAAGCCACAAGGGCCCATCATAGGTCTACCTGATGCTGTATCAAGTACAGTTAAAATATTTGCCGCTGACTAGAAGATTTACAAGAAAGTAAACACATCACAAGATCATCGGGACTTGCAGAGAGATTTAAGGAAGCTAGGTGAATGGTCATCCCAAGAAAACTACATCCAGAGGATTGCATCCAGAAACAAGGGTATCACCAATCAAGGCTTGTCAAGAACTAAATCATGCAGCTATAGATATATACAAACAATATTAGTATATACAAAACTTATGAACCATCACAACCTTCCCTCCCCATAAACTCATCCAACCTACTCTTAAATACATTTAAATTTGGACTACCTACTACCCTCTGCGGCAATTTGTTCCAGAAATCTACCACTCTATTGGTGAAAAAATATTTTCTTAAATCCAACCTACACCCTTGCTTTTTAATTTTCAAGTGGTGACCTCTAGTACAATTTCCATCATCTAACTCAAAAAAATTGCTAACATACAATTTATCTATCCCAGAAAAAATTTTAAAAGCTCAATCATATCCCCTCTCACACACCTCCTTTCGAACGAGAACATATTTAATACACTCAGTCTAGCTATATATTCAAGGTGCCTCAGGGAAGGAATAATCTTTGTTGCCCTCCGTTGCACTGACTCAAGAAGGTTAATATCATGTCTAAAATGTGGGGACTATGCCTGTATACAGTACTCCAGATGTGGCCTAACATAAGAGTTTTAGAGTTTAAGAATAACCTCCTTACTTTTGTAACTGACATTTCTCTTAATGAAACCCAGCACTCTATTTGCCCTATTTCTTGCTTCAATACACTGCTTAGAAAACCTTAATGACTTATCTATTACTACTAGATCTTTCTCATCCTCTACTGAGCTCAGCCAATGCCCATCCATTTCATAGTTAAATTCTCTATTATCTTTTCCTATGTTAATAACTTTGCACTTATCAAGGTTGAAAGTCATTTGCCACTTATGTGCCCAGGATAACAATTTATTTAAATCCCCCTGCACTTTAAAATTATCATGAATATCTTTAACTACAGCTACTAATTTGGTATCATCAGCAAAAATTGACACTTTATTATTAACTGCTTCCCCAAGATCGTTTATATAGATAACAAATAATAATGGACCGAGAACTGATTCCTGAGGAACCCCACTGATAACATCCCTCCACTCTGACTTTACACCATTTAGCACTACCCTTTGCTTCCTGTCTTTCAGCCACTCAGCTATCCAATTTGAAACAACCCCACATATCCCAATCATTTTTAATTTATGAACTAGTCTCCTATGTGGTACCTTATCAAATGCTTTACTAAAATCCAAGTAAATTACATCTACATTCTCTCCCTTATCTACTTTGTTACAAACTCCAGAAAGTCTAGTAAATTAGTCAAACATGATCTATCTGATCTAAACCTATGCTGAGTATCGCTGATTAACACCTCCCTCTCTAGATGTTGGCAAATCCCTTTTTTAACTATTTTCTCAAGAATTTTACAGACTACAGGAGTTAGGCTAACCGGTCTAAAGTTATTTGGATTGTCTTTACTACCCTTCTTGAAAAGGGGGACTACATTAGCTCTCTTCCAATCATCGGGTATTTCTCCATATTCCAGTGACCTAGAATACAACTTCTCCAGAGCTATTGAGATACTTTCTACCCCTTCTTCAAGTATCCTAGATTGAATATTATCAGGGCCGGAGGCCTTGGTAGCATCTAACTCACCTATTAGTCCTTTTATCTTCCTCCAATCCACATTAATGGTAGTAAACACCTCTTTCCCTGACCCATGAGTACTATACATAAGACTATTTAGTTTCTCCTTTGTAAATACTGATGCAAAATGACCATTTAGTACCTCAACTATTTCCTCATCAGTTTCTCTCACAACCCCTTAACATAACATAACATAATTTCATGGAAGACAAAAGCCACAAGGGCCTATCAAAGGTCATCTGTATCCATCAAATCCCACCCATATAATGCATCCATAGGATTTTGTCAGATCTTGCATCTACAATATATAATTTAAAGCCTCCATAGGAGTCTGTCAAAAACAAAATCAAAGTCCCCCAAAATATACAATAAAAAGAAACTGCATCCAAGCAAATGAGTCAAGAAACATATCCACATACTGAAAAGTAAGAAATTAATCCTCCATCCCCATATAATCATCCAATTTGCGCTTGAAAACATTCAAGTTTGGGCTGTCTACAGTCTCAGGTGGCAAATTATTCCAATAATCCACCACTCTGTTAGTGAACAAATTTTTTCTAACATCCAGTCTGCACCTCTGTTTTTTAATCTTTAAGTGGTGGCCTCTAGTTCTATTACTACCTTCTAACTCAAATAACTTGCTGAAATCCAATTTATCCATCTCAGAAAATATTTTAAAAAGCTCAATCATATCTCCCCTCACACACCTTTCAAATGAAAACATATTTAATACCCTCAGTCTATCTTCATATTCAAGGTGCTTCAGGGATGGTATTATTTTTGTTGCCCTCCTTTGTACTGACTCTAATAAGTTTATATCATGTCTAAAATGTGGTGACCATGCCTGTATACAGTACTCTAAATGTGGCCTGACATAAGAGTTGTATAGTTTAAGGATGACCTCCTTACTCTTGTAGCTAACATTTCTTTTAATGTAACCTAGCACATTATTTGCTCTATTTTTTGCCTCAATACACTGTTTTGAAAATTTCAGTGACCTATCTACTACCACATAACATAACATAATTTAACGGATGACAAAAGCCACAAGGGCCTATCAAAGGTCATCCGTATCCATCAAATCCCACCCATATAATGCATCCATAGGATTTTGTCAGATCATGCATCTACAATGTACAATTTAACAATCCATAGGAATGTCCAACCATGCATCTACAATATATAATTTAAAGCCTCCATAGGAGTCTGTCAAAAACAAAATCAAAGTCCCCCAAAATATACAATAAAAAGAAACTACATCCACAGGAATGAGTCAAGAAACATATCCACATAATACCAAAAAGTAAGAAATTAACCCTCCATCCCCATATAATCAGCCAATCTGCGCTTGAAAACATTCAAGTTTGGGCTGTCTACAGTGTCAGGTGGCAAACTATTCCAATAATCCACCACTCTGTTAGTGAAAAAATATTTTCTAACATCCAGTCTGCACCTCTGTTTTTTTATCTTTAAGTGGTCGCCTCTAGTTCTATTACTACCTTCTAACTCAAATAACTTGCTGAAATCTAATTTATCCATCCCAGAAAAGATTTTAAAAAGCTCAATCATATCTCCCCCCACACACCTTCTTTCAAATGAAAACATATTTAATACCCTCAGTCTATCTTCATATTCAAAGTGCTTCAGGGATGGTATTATTTTTGTTGCCCTCCTTTGTACTGACTCTAATAAGTTTATATCATGTCTAAAATGTGGTGACCATGCCTGTATACAGTACTCTAAATGTGGCCTGACATAAGAGTTGTATAGTTTAAGGATGACCTCCTTACTCTTGTAGCTAACATTTCTTTTAATGTAACCTAGCACCCTATTTGCTCTATTTTTTGCCTCAATACACTGCTTTGAAAATTTCAGTGACCTATCTACTACCACTCCTAAGTCCTTCTCATCTTCAACTGAATTAAGCCAATATCCATCCATCTCATAGCTAAATTCCCTATTATCTCTCCCCATGTTAATAACTTTGCATTTATTAAGGTTAAAAGTCATCTGCCACTTCTGAGCCCAAGTTAACAACTTATTTAAGTCACCCTGCACTTTAAAGCTCCCTTCAACCTCTTTGACTACAGCTGCCAATTTAGTGTCATCAGCAAAAATTGACACTTTGCTATTTACACTTTGCCCAAGATCATTTACATAGATTATAAATAATAAAGGGCCTAAAACTGATCCCTGAGGTACGCCACTAATAACATTCCTCCATTCTGACCTCACTCCATTCAGTACAACTCTCTGTTTCCTATTTTTCAGCCATTCAGTTATCCAATTTAAAATGTTCCCACATATCCCATGCAGCTTTAATTTATGAACTAGTCTTCTATGTGGAACCTTATCAAAAGCTTTGCTGAAATCTAAGTAGATCACATCAACTTTCTCACCTCTATCTAATTCTTTAGTTACATAATCCATAAAATCCAGTAAATTAGTTAAACACGATCTATCTTTTCTAAAACCATGCTGAGCATCATTAATTAACTTGCTACTCTCTAGATGATCAGAAATTTCCTTCTTAACCATCTTCTCAAGAATTTTACAGACTATAGAAGTTAAGCTTACCGGTCTAAAGTTATTTCATCATCATCATCATCATGGTACGGGCTCATGAGGTAATCCTGTAGTCGCCCAATAATTGTTATGAAAATTTCTATGATGCTGGCTACGTATAGCTATACCATTTGGCCTCCCAGTGTTTATCCAACTTGTTCTTAAAGGACTGGAGACTTGTGGCTGTGATCACTTGATCTGGCAGAGAATTCCAGTCATTTACAATCCTCTGGCCAAATACATTCTTGCTCACCATCTTCTGGCAATAGCATTTAAATAGTTTATTGGAATGACCTCGCGTTGCTGAATATTCCTGAGGTATGAAGAAAAGGCCAGGGTCAATTCTCTCCAATCCATTTAGAAGCTTGTAAACTTGAATCATATCACCTTTACAGCATCTATAGTTCATAGAAAAGAGTCCAAGCTGACGCAGTCTTTCGCTATATTCTTGATCACTCAATTCTGGAACCAATTTTGAAGCTCTTCTTTGTAGGATTCCACCTTCATATCATTGGCGATGAATTGTGGGTACCAAATGATGTTGCCATATTCCAGATGGGGACAAACTAATGCATTTAATGTGCTTTTCACAATTCCCAACATCTGGTTTGCCCTTTTAACTGCAGCGGACACTTGTGCATGGAATTTCAATTCAGAGTCAATGATTACCCCTAGATCATGTGTTTGACAATATCGTCTCTTACTATTGTCTCCATAATGTTACACACAACTGCTGTTAGACTTATTGGCCTATAATTTTGAGGCTGCCATCGACTTCCTTTTTTATAGATTGGGGTGATATTGGCATCTTTCCAGCCTTGTGGAATTTCACCAGTTTCTTGAGATTTATTGTAAATAATAAGTCAGGAATCCTTGGTTTTCATTTTGTCTTAGTTTGCACATATTCTTCACATTTTTTTTGCAATCTCCCTTTCTTTTAGCTTCACAACATTTCAGGTTTCTTTTCTAATTTGATTATTCAGTTTTCTGTACTCCTTCTCAGTCTCTAAATACTCATTCTTAGTAGATACATTCAGATTACTCCTCAAGGATTTCATTCTCATCCATAACTTCTGTTTCTTCTTTATCTCAGACCATAATTTCTTATTCATTGGTAGATTGCTATTCGTCCTTTTCCTGAATTGATTTAAATTCCTCATGTTTCTTGTGGGTACACTCTTATCTATTGCAACATACAATTTTGACTTGAATTTACTCCACATTTCCTCAATATTGGTAGCCTCAGATAGGTATTTCACCCAGTCAATATTAATATAAGATACCTTCTCAGCAACTCATAATCTGCTTTTTCATATAAATACATAGTTTTTCTATCATGAGCCACGGTCTCCTCCAAATTACATGTAACTTGTATCACAGCATGATCACTTCTTCCCAGTGGAAAAACTGTATCACAATAACGGATAATGATAACCTTATCGGTGATAAAGTGATAACCGATAAATCCAAAATTATAATATAATATTATTGACTATATATATAGTTATTTTATAATACAATAGTAAGAATATTTGAATACTGTTTATTAGTTTCTTCTCCATCTCCTCATGGGTTTTGAGGATCCTCTTCCCAGCTCGGACCTACCTATTTCTGCCTCCAAGGCACACACGGCTCGCCCCTGTGCTAAACTGGAACTAAAAGTATTGACAATACCAATAAATCGATAATGTGAAAGAAAAAAATATTGGATAACGGATAACCCAATATCGTTCTCACGATAAATTATGGCGATAACGCCCACCTATGCTTCTCACCGAGACTAAGTCGTAACAATAACTGGGATCGCCGCCTGTCGGGCATAGCAGCAAACACCCGACTATGGAAGCAGCTGACTCCAGAATTTGTGGAAGTTACCAATCAAATATTCGTTATCTATGTATGAACAAATTAATAAGTAAAAACAGAAAAAAGCAAATGGTAATAATCCACTTTTAATAGATATAATAGATAATATTCAGGCATCAGGGAGAAGTGGGGTCTGAGCATGCAGCCAACAACTTAAATATTAAATACTAGGTGACAATGTTGATGACTTTTCTCTGGTAAGAGATCTTTTGTGTGTTGACTGGAACAGGAGCTGCCAAGTGTGGGTCATGAATGGTCTTTTGCAGTCTCCTTCTTTTCTTATGTTCTTAAGCCCACCTACAAAACTCATTCACACCTACCCAGTTCGGTATACATGAGTCCCAACCCCACGAGTCAGGAGAGCTACTAGTTATCACGCCTGTTGTGGTACTAAGATGGGTATCACTCATGGAGCTGCCCCAGACTAGTCTTACTGCTTGGGGAACCAAACAATCTTGACAATTCATAGTTGACAAAAATGACCTGCTATTGTTGAGGCTTTTGGGTTTTGACCTACAGTCCAAGTCAAGGCACAATGGAAGGCAACTTCAAATTCCTGAGTGACATTTACAGTCTTCTTTGCCATGCAACCTGAAGGTTTTTCTTGCCAGGTAATTAAAGGAAAAGAGCAAAATGGTGGTCTAGAACTGCCCTGGTCAGAGTAGCCATTTCCATTTTCCCCAACCCACATGACAATATCACCACACCCCCTGAGTTGCAGCAGCCATGGTATCACAGATACTGCAAAAAGGAGATGCAAAAATCCCAATGCCTTTTAGTGTGATATGTATAAATTACAAATCACTTTCTCCCACTGGGCATAGCAAACAATCTTCTGTCTTCTGTACCAAGTGATGTATTACAACCAGCTCAGTTGCGAAGACCAAGGTAGTGACCAACCAGGGATAGGTTTGATGGATCGAGTTCACCTTCCGCTGTAATATCCTATCCTCCTTTTCTTTAAATTGGCCTAAGGCACTGTAATTTACAACTAACAAGAAACTTTTATCAATTTAAACTTGCATTTCTATATACAGGGGTTGGACAAAATAATTGGAACAGTAGAAATTTAACACCAATATTTCAATGAGCCAATATATTACGAATATCCATCCAAATTTCATTGTGTGTTTTGTTTGTAGTGTAGATACATATTTTTATTTATCAACTTTAATGATTATTTGTATTTTTGTAGCAAATTCCACTGGTTACTCAGCACAACCCTCTAAATAAGCCCCAACTTGATCCAAAGATCTTGGTTGGTAATCTGCCACTTATCTTCTGGGCACCACCTTCATATTCTGGCATCAAGGTAATCATATCAGTCCATGTTAAGGTTACTACTTTCTTCCAGGTCTCTAAAATTAGATAAAAAAAAAATTAGGAATCCTTAAGATTAAATTTAATGAGAAAATAAAAAAGTTATTTACCTTAATACATATACAACCAGAAGATGAGGTACCATACTGTGTGATGAAAAATGTACCAACACTGAATCACCTGGAAATTAATAAGGAAAAAATTAAGATCATTAAAAATCTAAAGAGGCATAAATCCCCAGGACCTGACGTAAGCCACTCTAGGATTATAAAAGAAGCTATAGAACAATTATTAGTGCCTTAGTGTGATCCAGAGAATTATAGGCCAGTCAGTTTAACAAGTATAATCTGTAAGATATTTGAGACAATGATAAGGGAGGATAAAAGGGCACACATGAGAACCAATAGTTTATTTAGTGACAAGCAATATCAATGGTGCTACAGCTCATAAAGGTTCTGGACAGATGGACTGAAATTATTGATGATGGACATGCAGTGGACGTAATATATTGTGATTTTATGAAGGCTTTCGATAGAGTTGCACATAGAAGACTATTCAGTAAAATTAGTAGTTATGGAATTGGAAAGGAGTACCAAGAGTGGATTGCAGCATTCCTAACACAAAGACAACAAAGAGTGGTGGTGAAGGGAAAAATGTCAAGATGGAAGCCAGCGATGAGTGGAGTGCCGCAGGGCACTGTTCTCGGATCTATGTTGTTTGTTTTGTTTATCAATAACCTCCCTGATAGTATAGTAAATGACAGCAAATTATACCTGTATGCAGACGACACAAAGATATTTAGATGCATAAAAGATCAAGAGGATTGTCGAAAGCTGCAGCAGGATGTGCAGGAGGTATACTCATGGAGTAAAAAATGGTTGTTGAATTTTCATCCGGATAAGTGTAATTATATGAGAATAGGAAGAATGACTATTGAAGATCAAGCCTACCAAATGGAGAAGCAGCTGAAAAAGATTACTTATGAGAAGGATGTGGGAGTAATAATCAATGATAAATTGAGTTGTGTAGATCACCTGGCAGAGAAAGTAAATAAAGCCAACCAATTAGTGGGAATAATCAGAAGGACCTTTGTTTGTTACATTGGATGCAGCGATATTTAAAGCTTTGTTTATAGTGTTGGTAAGACCCCATGTAGATTATCCTAATCAGGTATGGAGTCCTCACCTGTTAAAGACATTGAGATGGTGGAGAACGTGCAACGAAGAGCTACAAGGATTGTGCCGGAACTTAAAGGACTTAATTATGAAAGACTAAGGAAGCTGAATCTACTAACACTGGCATACAAAAGAGCTCGGGGAGACTTAATAGAGACCTATAAGATACTCAATGGAAAATATGATGGGGAATGTAGTCAAGGCATATTGAAACTTCAAGAAGAAAACATCAGCAGGGGGAATTCACTGAAGCTTTTTAAGACAAGGTCATGGCTGGATATAAGGAAGTATGCTTTACCGTGTAGGGTGATAAATTACTGGAATCAGTTGCCTGAGTGGGTGATTGCAGCAGCATCAGTCAATCAGTTTGAGGTCAGACTTGATAAATTTTGGTTTAATCAAGAATTGAAATACAATTACAAGGCAAAGATAATCCACCACACGCTGCCACAAGTTGATAATATAGATCTGGAGTCACACGCGTAAGCCTCTTCCATGAAGTCTTCTGTAAGTATCTGTAAGTTATCCCGCCCACCTATGGTGAGAGGCTGCCGCCATCTTGGAAAATTTTGAAATCATAAGTTAATTGTATTTATTTGCTGTTGTAGGCCTGTTAGCTCTAGTACTTGTAGGTAGTGAAGATGTGGACTCCTATATTTAAGTGAATAAGTTATAATGTGTGTTAAATAAGGGGAGAGATGCTACTGCCCACGATAACTGCACTTCAATACTTCCAGTTTTATGCCTGTTAGTGTGAGTACTTATACCAAAACGTTGTGTTTAAGTATCCATGAGTGGGTTAAAGTTAAAATACCCTGTGAAATATCAATGAACAATCATAATATATGGTGTGACACAAACCTATAAATTGTGATATATTTTTACTATACGCTACCTATGGTAGGGTTGCACCGATAATATCGGCAAGTTATCAGTATTGCCCATATTGGGCACTTGGCCGTTATATGGGTATCGGTCGTATCTTGCTGATATATTATAGGCTTGCTTATCGGCTAATCCTATAAGTATTCCAATATGAGCTTATACAGCACATACTTCTCCAATGGTGTCTCAGTACCATTACTTTGTTTTTCCTTTCACTTATACGAATATTGTATTAATACTACAAAGTTAAACTTCAAAGTGATGACAACACCAGGCGCAAGAAGGGCCAAGTTCCTGGTGGCCTACTCTTTAGAAGAAGTGTTTGTGAGTGTCTACAAGGAAATAAGGAGCAATCACTTAGGCATGTCCCTGCTGGACTGTGAAAAGGGTTGCAGCCTGGTCAACACCGTTGTTCCTGCTATCGCCAGGTCCCTCTTCCATGTCATGGCCAAAAATATGGTGTCAAAAGCTAACAGTGATGCCCATGTAAAAGTTAAAAGAAGAGGCATAAAAAAAGGTAATCCCGATGCACCCGCGAAACCTACCAGGAGCAAAAGTGACTACAAGAAGAATGAACTTTTTAGTGAGAAAAAGTCCTAAGTCAATTTAAGTGTGCGTAGCCACTGACATTTATGTATCTTTATTTTGTAGGGTAGATATTAGATTCTTACTAGCTATTACTTTATTATACCTATTTTAGAATAATATAGTCGGTACTCACCCATAGGCTATGAAAAAGATTTCTAAAGTTAAAAAAAATGAATTCAAATGCGTGGGTCATGCTAAATGATACCTAATGGAAATATAATTGTTTGCTAGATTGGTCAGGTGTGGGCCCTGGAGGAATTTCTTCTTTTTTTCTTAATTGATGCTACCTACTTTATTTCATTTATTAGAATATGCCTTGAAATGTTTGTAGTTAAATGTAATAATATACCCATTTTTCATTACAGTTTTAATTAGAAATTTTGCCATTTATTTTTTTTTTAAGTACCTGGAAAAGACTTTGAAAACCTATGGAATTTTGAAATTTTATATTAGTAGACACCCTGTAGTATCTAAGAATCCCATTGTACACAGCCTTATTAAATAAAATAAAATTGAATATAACCAATATCAGTTATAAACATAAGGTTTTTATTTTTCATTAAATAAGTCACACTTTCGTTCATCACACCGAATCTGTTCGTTGAATAAAAGTTTGACTTCACAGCTCGAAGTACATTAGTCCCAGGGTGCGTCATGGCAAATTTGGAGTGAATATCTTTATTAATAAAGAAATGAGAAAGATTTTTGTTTTTTCCTGGCTTGCCCGACTATGCAATCGCCTGATTTTGAGCTACCAATCAAGTATTTGTTATCAATGGTTCATATTATTAACCTGGCCTAAAGATACTCTTTTTGTAATTTTTTGGCAGCTGCCAGAGGAAGTACAAAATAAAAAAAAGGACATTGAAATTAGAATATTGATAATTTGGGTTTCTTTCTTTTCCAGGTGAATTTTCAGTTGGTTGTTAATTTATACCATTAAATTTAAGATATTATCAACAAAATATGCCTCGAAGAGGAGGATTTGGAACCAGGCGAGCTCCTGCGTGAGTAGCTTGCTTTGTCATTTTAATTTTTCAGATTAATATATACAGTAAACCCTTGATATAATGAACTATATGGGGCTGGGGGCATTCGTTAAAGCCAAAAGTTTGTTAAACCTGATGGTCGTTAAAAGCCATGGAAATAACGATGGTTCGTTCGTTAATTTGTATACGTAAATATGTATATAAAGACTGTATTGCATAGATATATAATACGTATGTAATTACTAATATTACTAATAAAGTTAAGTGGACTACATTGGATTTAACTAACTTCGGTTCATTATACCTGATGGAGTTCAGCCAGGAAATTTGGTTCGTTATATCCGAAATTCATTATTTTGAGGTTTGTTATATCAAGGGTTTATTGTAATGTATTTAATTTGATAATTCTTTGATAATACCCAAAACATTGCTCAATGTTCTGGCATATTACCTTCACTATCTATATTATACATATCTACAGGACATATTATATTGTCTATGTATCTTGTCAATGGACATTGACACAAATATACATTGAATAGATAATGTCCTTTGAAGTTTACAACATGTGTAAACATGCTGAATGAACTAAAATGGCTATATGGGTAAATTAGCTGAATGTAATAACAAGGTTACAATTGTAAACATGCTGAATGTAATAAATTAGAAGTGTAAACATGCTGAATATGATAAAATGGCTACAACTGTGTCAACCATCTGGAGATTAAGGAAATACCATGTAACATTTTGCTTTAATTGACTGAAAAGAGAAAGAAAAAAATGCAACATAAATTACAATGATGCAAAATGCAGAATAGATAGGCATTTTGCTTTCAATGAGAGCATGTGCTCTATCGTACATAACATTTTACCTAAAAGTAAGTGGCTTAATGTTTCATATAAGATATTTGCTTATAATTTCTGAAATAATAGAGAGAGTGAGAATTAGTAACAAACCACTACTCTTCCCCTCTTGAAAAGATTATACTTAACGAGCATTGCAATGAATCACCATCATGGTGGTAAGTAGTCTCTAGGGGGCTTCAAACATAAGCTGAGTGATGGTGAAAGTTCTCAAAGTCAGGACCCTCAGAAGTGGGTTCATTCGTTTTGGAGGGAGGCGGAGTCAATGGTTTCCCAGGCTCCGTTGCTTGAGGTCTCTGAAGATTCAGTTTTGTCATCTGTTTGGTGACTCCTCATATTTCGTTTCCTTATATCCAAATTGCAAAACTTATTGACTCCCCCTCGTAGTACTATTTTTATATTTATTATAATTCAGTATTACTATTACCGGGTATTATTATTATCATTATCATTGTTTTATGATTATTTATTAATGGTATTAATTATTATTGTCATTATTTAATATCATTATGGCATCCAATCAACCTTTTCTACCCACATATTGTACCAGGAGGAGTGTTGTTACCCCCTAACAGAGTTCAATCCAGTAGCCATGGTGCCTTCGTGGACTGCATGCCATCCTGGTATCACCTAGGTATGATAATAATAGGTGATCACCTACCTTACTCCTTAGTGGCCCCATAAGAGGCGTGTTGATTTTCCTTCCTGGCTGCCATGCTGATGGGACTCAGCACCCTGTCTGGCCCCAGCTTAGCTTCTTCTCATTCTTTCAGACAGCCTGTATTTCTCCCCTACTTCCTCGCTTCCCTTACAACCTCTCCCACAACTTTCTCTGGTCAGCCTCTATCTTCTCAGCCAACTATCCCGGATCGGGGGGGGAGGGGATAAAGTTCCCTTACCCCTGAGCTCCAGGTTTGGGATGGTGGGGTTTTAACAAGCTGCTTCATCCCCACCAATACCTTCCCCACATCCCTTTTCCTTCTCGCTTCACTATCTATTTTTTTACATTGTGATAAGGTGGAGCCGAAATGCTGAAGGGCTGGCAGGTCACCAGGCAGGAGGGGCGGCTTTAAATAGTGGTACCTGGCTCTGCTACCCCCATATGCACCCCTCGCAGAGCGTGCCCTTGCAGGGGTGATTAGGATTTGCTTCCTGCAGAAGGAATGGGATCCCCATGCTGATGATGAAAATTTCCCCTCAGGATCAATGGAGCCACCTTCGGGCAGCTCCACAGAAAGAAAATGAAGGTCATCCCCTACCCCTGTGCTCTTGTAAGGGACCCTCCAATTCTCTAACCAGAGAGGAAGCTTACTCCTCTCCTTCGCCTACGGGTGTAGGTGACTCCCCCTCATACCCCTCCCTCTTTCAGTGGCAGGCCCCTCTTTACTTTCCAAGGGGACTGGAAAAGCCAGCAGGCAGCCCATAACTGACCGCTCCCCATTGAAGAGGCTCGGTAGAGCACACCCCCTTTAGGAGGAGAGGGAAGCCAGGCTCCATTGGTCGCATCCCTCAAAAGACCTGCTGGCTATAATTTTAAACCTAGCAGGGGTCAAGGCCTGTGCCTCCCTAGACTCGACTCATGACACTGCTACCAATAGGATCTAGGATGTCCTTGGGGGAGGGGGATGGACAACTGGAGCGCCCCATCCCCCAAGATAGACATGGTCCTTGAGGCAACCTAGCCTCAGACGGTAAGGCTTTCCATGGGTGCAAATCTGGGCTCGGTACCAAGCACAGAACTCGAGTCAGCCCTTGTGCAAGGTCATCCTCAAACGGCTCTGGTCTCGAAGGCAGTACAAGGAGAGGAAGGATTTCCTTCCCAGGATGGTGCCCCTATAACTTCCATGACCTTTTCCATCTTGGAGAAGGACCTGGCTGAGGCTGGTCCATCCAGCCTGGAGGCTTCTGCCGGCTCAGGGGAGAAGCGGGTTCATTCCCTGCCCTCCTCTCCTAAAAAAAGAAAAACGAGAAAAAGACTCAGGGCTCCTCTCCATCCGTGGGGACAGATGGGTCTGCTGCCACTTCAGTAAGCGACCGAGCCAAGCTTGGCACATCCGGCCCCGCCATCCCTGGGTGCAGACCCCCTGACTAAGACCAAAAGTGGTAATGCGCGGAGCGGAGCCACGATTACATCGGGGGCCTGCATTCAGAGACTACCCAGCATTTTTTAGCCCATTGGCTTCAAACGCTTCCTTGTTATTCACTTCCCTGATGGCAGTATGTTTGCTAAGAGCAACATGATCCATCAGAGGAGAGCTTTAGCTAGTGTGATTGGTAGAGAGCCAAAGGTGACCCGTTTCTTGGATGGGAGACTTTAGCGAATGGGGCGGATCCCTCCGAGGCGGCTATGATTAGTGCCCTTCGGACACTTGATGACATGGCTGTGAGTGTAACGCCGCACTCTACCAGAAAGGAGTAGTAGATTATGCGAATTAACTCGTGGACTACTCCATAGAGGACATCACCTTAGAGCTCGCCAACCATAGGTTGGTCAAGGTCAAATGTGTGATGAAAAATCAGGGAGGGGCCTTGAGACCCACCCCTACACTCTTCATCACGTTCGACTGTGACAAGCTCCCAGAGTCGGTGCCTGCTGGTTGATATCACTACAGAATGAAGGCATTCTGGGCGATCGACGCGCATATTGTCTGTAGGTTGCACGTTTCTGCACCAGGGGGGGGGGACCTTCTCCCTCCCAGATGCCGTAGCTTGCTTCCTCCTTGTTGCCATTTTCCCTTTTTATTGTTGTTATTTTTCATATTCTTATTTTCAAGTAGCCTAGTGCTAGGCTGTGGTGACTGCAGCGACTTGTGCCCAAGTGGGTAGTCACCAGATAGGCTCCTAAAAAAAACAAAAACCAAAACGTTAGTGGATCTATCTATGTCTACTTACCTTTATTGCATACGCTTCTACCTATTTTCAAAGTTGCTCTCCTATCCACAGAGGTTCTGGTTGCTCTTCATACTTTTGTTCTTTTATGGCAGTGTATACCATGAGGTTGAAATCCTGCTGGCTATGACAAGTATTAGGAACAGGGATGCTGGGCCAACAAATCTACTCACCTTCCTCCAGTACACATATAAGCTGGCAATGCTGGCACTATCCTTTCTGGTTCTAGTTCCAGGACAATTTTGCCTAAATGGTGGTCCAGGATGGCAAAGCCTAACGACTCTACCCCCAGAGGCGGAGAAGCCTTCAACAAAAGGTTTATTCTGAGTGTTAAGTTCTGCTCTCGCTTTATGCGCGGACAATGCCCCTGGTCCAGACGATGTCCTGTATGCCATGCTTCAACAGCTGGGTGAGAGGCATGGCCTTTCTGTTAGATTTGTTGAACAAGATCTGGGCAGAGGATATCCTCACAGATTCCTAGCGAATCGCTACTGTGCCTTTTTCACAAACTGGGGAGAGATTACCTTACCGTGGTCGGTTTCTGCCCAAACTCTCTAACCTCCTACATGTGCAAGTTGACAGGGAAATTGGTAAATGTTAGATTAGCTTTTTTCTGGAAAGCGTAGGCCATCTATCTTGTGCAAGTTCCACTCCACGTTGAATACTCTACTCCGACTGGAAAATGCCATCTGCTACGCCTTCCTTCGTAGACAACATTATACCACGGTGTTATTCAATCTGGAGAAGTCCTAGGATACTGCATTGCAATGTGGTATCATGGAAACTTTCCAAGAGATGGGGATGAGGAGATGCCTCCCAATTTTTATATCTGAGTTTTTGTGAGATTGTCGATTCCGTGAATGGGTGTGGGGAAGCCCTCTTCAGCCCAATGGAACAGGAAGAGTTGGTCTCGCGGCAAGTGTAACACTCTTTGCCCTGTGCATCAACAGCATCACCTTGGTGATGCCAGAAGATGATCTCGCTACGTTTTACCTGGATGACCCTTCAATTACTTTTGGCACATCAAGATGTCAACTCCAACAGGAATTGAACCATGGTTCTTGCTATCTCGCCACCATCCACAGTTCCACCCTGACACACTTGTTTTTCAATAGGGTGAACCTGGAAGTGGGTGACTCCCACTGTTTCTAGGGTCTTTTATTTTACCCATGCCTCACCTGGGAGGCTTATATTCAATGCCTTAGGGTCTTTTTGTTCTGTGAAGTTCAGTGGCCCAGGTGCTGATAGGGCTACTGCCTCACTATTTTATCCATTCTTTGTTCGCTCGAAGCTTGACTAGGGATGCAAGTTTTATGCATCTGGAGCCAAGCGTATAATGTGAAAGTTGGACTTGATATACCACACTGCCCTTTCCCTAGTGACCGGTGCCTTCTGCACATCCCCCATTGAGAGCCACTTGTTGATGCTGGGGAGATGCCACTCGTTCTGTGATGTGCACAGTGTATTTCTCGCCTGTATGCACGAGACCGACGCCTCCCTCAGTCACCAACAGCTCTCAGAACATCTGCAGCTGATCTTAATGGTGCCAATGCCACCGAGAGACGCCAGTCATACCCTAAACCCAGGGCTAGGAAACTCCTTTGAGAGCTAGGGCCAGTGGCACCCCTGGTTTTGCCCAGGATGCCACCCTGGAGGGTACCATCTTTGGCTATTTGTTACCACGCTTCTGCTCCCAAAGCTTCTACTGCATTTGGAGCACACTTTGTGTCATGCTGGAACTGTGCCAGTGTATATGCATGGCTCTAAGTCCCAAGAGGGGGTCGGTTGGTTTCCACGCCATATTCACTCTGTTTGAAGTCAGCAGCTCTGCCAGGCGCTGCATCTGTCTTCAGGCTGAGCTGGTTGCAATACACCACTCAGTATTGGAGATAACGCAATGTGCCCAGTTCGGAGACCAGATTGTGATTTATAGTCACTCACAAAGCGCCATGAGTTCTCTTGGGGCATTTGAATATCTGCATCCTCTGGTTTTCAATATCTGTTCCTGCACCGGGGGGGGGGGGGGAGGCGGGCCTACCCCCGATGCCGGAGCGCGCCTACTTCTTGCTTTTTCTTATTTTTTTAGCCTGTGTCCTTTTTAGCGTTATTTGTTTGTGTTTTTTGTTACTTGTTTCTTAATATAGCCTACTAGTAGGCTGTATTGTGTACAGCAGTCGCCAGATGGGCTAAAAAAACACACAAAATTTTTCCCTAGTCACAGGGCCGTAACTGTCTCAGTCATTTGTCTCAATGTCTCTTTGTCATTTCTTAAAATGTCCGAATTTCACTCAAATCCTCAACCAGCTTCTCCACTTTATCCATCAAACCTTCCCATTCTTTCATAGCATTCATCAACTCTTGCTCCAATTGCACATTTATCCCATTTATACTCGCTAGCATAGACTCACTCATTCAAAGGAAACTTACAAATACTATACATTCTATCATATTCCTTATCTCGATCTTGCACAAATCTTGAAAACTCTCCCACCTCTCTCTCAACAAACTGTTCCATCTATTCATCCTTTCTCAACCATTTACTCTTATGTTTTTCCCTTCCAGGTTTGACTAACACTAACTGCTTCTCTTTCAACCTATCCACATTCAGTCTACCTTTTGTTTCAATCTCTTTCAGCACTTTATCACTAACAGAAAAACTATCAAATCTTTCAACATCAATTCCAACATCTCACTCAAAGTTCTTATCATTCTTTCAGCCAAGCTATTCACACTAGGCATATACGGCGTCATTTGCACACAATCTAACCCCCATTCACTCAGCATCTCTTCAAAAGCACATCCCACAAACTCGGGTCCATTGTCACTCAATATTCATGCAGGCTTGCACATGCACATGGGCAACACTCAACGATGATTTATTCCTCACAGGTGCGGCATATGCAAATTTACTCCTATGATCCACCATCACAACTATTCCTACATACCCTCTTGCAGTCCTCGGAAAAGAGACACAATCAGTCTTTACCATTTCAAAAGCTTCATTCACACTCATCTTTGATACTGGTGGGGCAGTATACACTCTCTGACACTTTCCTTTCTGGCACACTTAACATGTACTTGCCTCATTGATGCAAATCTTTCTCTAAAAGGGATTAAACACACATCCTTTCATACATTTCCCACAATTTATTCTTACCCATATGTTCAAACCTATCATGCACACTCTTTACCATTTCATTTGTGCCACACACAGAATTTTACAGCACACCTTCTAAGCTCTCTTAATATACATCTCCATTCATTCACAGGAACACTGGTCATCATCACATCTTTCAATCCACGCACCATCTGACCTGACTCTTGAATGCTCTCTATATCTTTAGCAGTCAGCAGCTTTTCACTCAAGTCAAGACCTGCCCCTCCCACAAATCCAGTTGAACCCACAAGCTCACTCTGCAAATTCCCAACTGCTACATCATCTTTCACTAAACACTCATTACCTACATACACTGAACTCTTATTCTTATGTAAATAATCGATCCCAAACAGAAAACAATACGGTAACTCATTCTTGCATAACACAGCAAATTCATGCAATATATCATTCAACTTCCCCATGCTTACAGATAAACTCACTTCCTCCCATGCCATAATACGTCAACTTCTGAGTCCACTTATTAAAACTGTCACACCTCTTCTAGGAACTTAGCAACTCATAATATCAGCATCACACACCACTTTTGAATTCACCAAGGAAATCTGTGCACCTGTATCAATCATTCCACAATATCTCTTCCCATTCATAGTCAAAATAACTTGCATTCTCTCTTCAATCCCATGCTCGCACATCACATTCAACACTTCTGTCCATTCAACAAACACTTCTGCAGCATCCAAACCTTAATCTTCACTAATGGGAACAATCTCTTCACAAACTTCATCAATCTCTCTTTTTACATAATTCTTCTCAATCAACCAATTATAATGCATTCCACTAAGACATTGCAGATTTAGCTCACAGCCATTCTCTCGGTCTACACCTTTACCACGATACATCATCGGCTTCTCCATACCATAATGCATATATACTCTCCCACCAAACAACTTATTCACTATCACTTCCTGAAATGTCATCACTCCTGGCATACTCATACTTCTCAATTCCTTTCTTAACCTACTCATATTTTCCATTCCCAATTGCTCTGGTCTTTTTTTACACATTTCTTCCATAACCACCTTTTGTAATGCATTCACACTTTCTGGCACCTTCTCAAGCAATCGATCTTTCATCAAGTCTCGTAAACCATACAATACACTTTCAAACATAGAATCACCTCCACCCTTACATTTCTTTCCAACAACTACACCTGCTGGCAAATACTCAGGATTTATGCTTACAGTCTGGCTCTCATTCAAACTACATGGCAAACGTGACATCAAATCAGCAATCACATTCCTTTCACCTTGCAAATACTCAACCACAAAATCGAAATCGCTGCAAATACACTAGTGGCTGGTGATTTGTTCTCACCACAAATCATACTCCATACAAAAATGGTTGTAACGACTTGAGACAGAATGATAATGCAGCCAAATCTCTTTCAATCATCGAATATGCATGCTCTGCCACACTAAATTCCTTGGAAACATACGCAATTACTCGCTTCCTTTCAACCCCATCCACAACCTGATCTTGCATCAAACATCCACCCATCGAAGGACCACTTGCATCCATATAGACTTCAAGCATTCTTGCATTTGCTCTATATGCTGGATATGTAAGTTCCACATCTTTTGCAACTTCAACTTTCAACTTCTCAAATGCTGCATTCATTGATTCATTCCACCTAATTACAGTACTCTTTCTCTCAGTCAATACATTCAACAGTTTCATCATACCCGAACAATCTTTCATAAACTTTCTTCCAAACTCAACTAAATCAAGAAATCTATGCAATTCTCTTACTGTGGTAGGCTTAGGGAAATTTCTAACTTTTTCTATGAACTCCGATTTACGCAATCCAGCCACACTCACTTTGTCACCAAAACTCAACTTCACTTTCACACTAACCTCTTCCAACTTTCTCAGAACATCATTCACCAGGATATGTTCTTCCATGCTCTCACTCATCACCAAAATATCATACAAAAACACTTGCACATTCATATACAGAAAATCACTTGACTCCACATTCATAGCACGCTGAAAAGCGCCGGGGGCATTCTCCAACCCAAAGCTCATGTTTCTGAACTGATAATGGCGTTTTGAGGTTTAGAACGCCGTAATAGGCCTACTCTCTTCAGTCACCGGCATCTGGTAGTAACCATGTACCAGATCCATCTTAGAAAATACTTTCATTCCATACATACTGTACACACACTCAGATACAACACTTATAGGAAACTTATCTTTCAATGTTCGTTCATTCACTCTTCTGTAATCAATACACATTCGCAAATGTCCATTTGGTTTTTGTACAGGTACACTCGGACTATTCCAAGCACTCGCACTCAGCTCAATTACACCAATTCTCATGAGCTACGGGGCGAGGGAAATGACAAGGCCTTTGATAGATCAGCGTGTCATTGCTTAAAACAGTTTTGAATTCAGCCAAACAAGTGTTGCCGAAGTCCTCATCCCCTTGAGTCAAGGCACCTCTCCTATTTCACAACATCATGTAAACCTTTTGCTTCTCACATTCACTCAACTTTTCATCCAATTTCAATTGCTCAATCAAATCTTCATACTTCCAAACATTCAAATTTACACTCACAAAAAGTACACTTGCATTCACCACATGAATATCATTCTCCATATTCACCACTGTATTCAACACCCAATTTATCTCCCACTTGCACTCCTCTCAAAATCTTCCTTCACAGATCAAGCCAATTCATATCAATTACACCATCAAACACATGCACAACACGCTTCAGTTCATAGTTTGCAGCAGTACCACCCAAGATATACATATTCCCATCATTCTCACTTATCTCAACATCAGAATTCCATCCATTCCTTACTCTCAATGTTTCATTCCACTTAAGGCACACTCTTCATCGCATATATCTCTAGACCTTCCATGATATCCACTTTCACACTTCCATCTGGATCCACATACCATTGACACTTCAAACTTTCATTCTTTTTACATTCGATCATCTCTACATCAGGGTGAATCACGATACCATTTGCTCTCAAAAACTTATAACATAATAACATGTCATACTTCTTGTTTGCACCTTCTACTACACAAAATTCATCTTCATTCATTTGGACACCTGCAATCACAACACATACTCTAAACCTCGCAACAATCGGCAAATCCTGCTCACTTAATCTAGTCAAATGATATCCACCATCCTGAGCTTCACTTACTTTCATTTCTATAAATGCTTCATAGTATACCACATTTACCTTGCATCCTGTATCAATCAATGCATTTATTTCTCATTCTCCACACTTAACTTTAACACACATACCCCTATTCACTTTCTGACCCCAATTCACTCCACAATTTGACAATCCTTTTACATTCATCATTTGCACTCTTGAAAATTCCCCAGAAGGAACCCTCTCATTCTTTAGTTTCCCTGAGTTGTACCATCTTGATTACTCGTATCATTCACATTCATACTATTCCACATTTACTGCATGTATTTCTTGGGCTGGCACACATCCTAGCATAATGCCTCATCTGCCCCCAATTGCCACACACTCCAGGTCTACTCATATTCACTCATCCACCTTCCCTGCAATCTCAGGCCAAGTGTCCCATTCTCCCACATCCATAACACACTCTCTCTTGTTCAGCTACAATCTTTAATCATATGTCCCATTATTTGCCCACAGCCAAAGCAACTATCAAGCGGCCAATGACAGTCAGCCCTCATGTACCATACCCAACTTTCTTGTACTGCAGACACCTAGGCTCATTCACTAGATATACTGCCATTCCTATCATTCGCGCACCCACTACAACAATTCTGACTCATATGCCGACTCACTCCTTACTTTTATTCCCACTCCGTTTGTGGCCAACATACCCTGCTGTTCATCCTATCCTTATAATTTTCCCAAAACTGGACATCACTGACCGTCTTCTCTACCAGCGTGTCCCGGTATGACTGGAACTGGAGCAACTTGCTCGTACTTGAATTGCGCACCATGTGAATTGAGGCCTCCTCCCTTCCATAATCCTCAAATTCACGGTCCTCTACAATCTCAAGTACATGCTCCCATAATTATCTCTCACCTGCCCATCTCATCTTCTCTTTTCTTTTATACATCACATACTCATACACTTCATTACAAACTTCTTCATCAGCTCCTTATTCTCATTTATTCCATCATCACCAAATCTCATTCGGACCAAGGACTCTAAATGAAGCACATACGAATTCACATCCTCATTCTTCTCCATTTCTGCTTCCTCAAATCCATTTGACTTCTTATACTTTACACTCATCTTCATCCTCTTGCACTGCTCTATCATTCTCTCTCTCACTACATCCCACTTAGGCTCACCCACACTTGTAATTGTCCTGCAAAATTCTTTTATACATCCATCCAGAAATTCATCCAACTCTCACCCAATTTCTCCGTACAAGAACTCTCATACTCTTTCAAAAACACTTTCACATCTTTTGTTTCTTCCACTCTAAACTCGTTCATCTTTGGCACTTCTCTGATCAATATACTCTTATGAACTTCAGCCTCATTCGAACTGAAGTATAAGGAGTCTATAATGGTCATCATCCATGCCTTTTCTTGGTGGCCTGGGCGTCGAGTCTTGGGGAGGGCTTTCTTCCTCCACTGCTTCATCTCCTGCAGTGGTTCATCCACGTCTGTCAGTCCCTTCATCTCCGTCATTTCCATTTTTGTGGAGTAGAGGTCACACCACCGCCACCAATTGCCCCTAATTCTTCCATTCTCTCATTCAACAATTCAACATCCGCATCAATCTTCCCTCCATTCGCATCTCACTGTCCTTAATCCTCTTTTCCATTCTCACTTCCATCTCTCTCATTTTCCTCTTCAAGCTATCATTCTCCTCTCAACTCAGCATTTTCTCTGTCCTGCACCAATAATTCATTTAATTTTCTCATTTCCATCTCTATAGCCCTGATCTGTTCATTCCTCTCCTTCCTCAAACCACCAGGCAGTCCCTGCTCAGACACCAATAATATGTAGTGGCAGGGTCACGAGCTCCTTACCAACTATCTCCGCCACCCAGACAAAGCCTACCCGGTTGATGCCTAAATTTGCGCAAATTCTGGTATGTAGTGTGCGCTGTGTTGATCTCAAATACACCTCAGAATTATATCTAGAGCAGGTGAATTCATATATGATGAAGGATCAAAGCAGCAATAGAACTGGAGCCCCACTTACTACTCCTGAGTTCTTTCCTATCCGAATACACTACAAAAATAGACATCCACACCATAAACCAAACTTAAATAATTTTTCAATTAAAGATACAGCAAACCATGAAAACCAACTACGTACACTAGAATCTCTTTAAATTAGATTTAAAAACCCCATTTTAAACTCTGACTGACACAAGCTCATTTCCAATTTTACTACAACTATAATTACCCACAAATTATGCACGCCAAATCCCCCCACCCTGTCTAAAAAAAAACAACCCCTATTTTTCAAATATTTCTTAGCATCTTCCTTTTTTACAATGAAGACACCCAAAACTAATTAATCTCAGTTTTATTTTAAAAACAAAAACATATTTCCTATTCTCTGATAGTTAAAAGCCGTGCATTTTTGTAATTTGAATATTACCACCTCTGCTGCTTCCCATTTTCCATATAATTAATTTATAAATATCTGATAACTTCTCTAAAAAATTCTTATATTTGTATATATTTATAATCTCATATCCTTGAGAATGGGTTCCTACCCGAAACGTTGATACATATAAGTTAATATATAATACTGAACTTCCTAAATTTAGCTGGCTTATTTATCCTATAAATATGTATACGCCTGGCAACATGCAACCCCTCTACTCTCTTAAGATATATATATATATATATGGATGACCATCGACTGTGAGAGGTTGCAGAGGTCTGCCGAACATCCTGTTTGTTGAAAGCCACCCAATATGGGACCCCACTCACAGCTTTTTCATTCAGGGTTGTGCTCCTGTTTACCTATCCCAATCAAGGGTAATCTACAGGTCAGGTGGGGTTGTCCTGATTAACTCTTGCCACCATCAATTCTGTGTGAGGCTAAGCTGTGGGGATAGGCTCAGAGCAAGCCCCTCTCCATATTAATCCATTCACTGCGCAAGCATAGCTCCACTCTTTCCTCTTTTTCTCATCTCTCATCTTTCTTTCATTCATCTCTTTCACTCGATCATCCCTTTTACACACTCACCCCTTCATTAACCCTTTATCATCAAAAGTCCCTCAGTAACAGGATAAGCTGTAAGTGGCAGGCCATGGATGTGTCTTAGAGCGACGAGTTTGATTCTTGCATGCAAGCTGAGTGGCAAAATGGGCTGGCTCAGCTTTCTTGTGCTCTCAACATGTCTGAGCAGCCGGAAATGGAAGCCTCACTGCTCACCCAGGAATGGGAAGGACCATTACAAAGACTCTGTTTTAAAAAAAGGCAGCCTTACAACCATTGGCAGAAGACTGCATCTGCCAAGGCATCTCTGACTGTAGTCATAAACTTAAGAAAAGTAAAATACCTCTTAGAGTTGCTGAGTGGAATATCAGAACCTTATTAGATAATGAACCCCAAACCAGACCTTGATGCAGAACAGCTATTATAGCCCATGAACTAAATGGATACAATGTTGACAGTGTGGCACTGAGTGAAATGAGATTACCACGTGAAGATAGCTTAACAGAGGTTGGTGAGGGATATACATTCTACTGGAAAGGCTATGATGAATACGAACGGAAAATCCATGGAGTTGGCTATGCCATATGTAACAAATTACCAAAATATCTGAATTGCCAGTAGACTGATGATATGGTGTATACCTCTTGCAAAGCACCACTTCACCACCCTAATTAGTGCATAATCTCCCACACTAGACTCCAGTGAAGAACAAAAAAGATGCATTCTATGAATCGCTACATTCAGCACTAGTCGCAGTACCCATAGAAGACAAAATTATATTGCTTGGGGATTTCAATGCAAGAGTAGGAAAACAAGCCCATCTCTGGCCATGTGTCATTGGCAAACATGGAATGGGGAAAATGAACAGTAACGGTCTCAGACTGCTAACACTCTGTTCAGAGCATAATCTTCTAATTACTAATTCTACATTTCAACTTCCTAACAAATATAAAGCCACTTGGACTCACCCACATTCCAAGCATGGGCATATGATTGATTTTATAATAACCAGGCAGAGTGACCAAAAGGACATTTACCTCACACAAGCAATGAGAGGTGCAGAGTGTTCAACAGACATACTATGTCACTCGGTGCAAGCTAAATCTTATAATACACTCCCCAGCTCAGCGCACATACTCCTCAAAAAAGCTAAATACCAACAGGTTGAAAGATCAAGTAAAATGAAATGCTTACAGAAGCTCATTCTATGTAAATTTGATGCAAGGCCACGACCCCCCCCCCCTCAACTATGACAGCTAGTGACATCTGGACCACTCTTCATTCCACTCTGAAACAGTGTGCAGAGGAGATTCTGGGTTTTCAACCTCGATACCATAAAGATTAGTTGGACAAAAATGCGAAAGACATTCGAATATTGTTGATGCAGAAGAACAAGACCCATGATGCCTGGCTCTCAAACCCAATTTCGGCACATCTTAATCTAACTTTTGATAATTTTAGAAAGGAAACTCAACTCAAGCTCCGTGATATGGAAAATGAATGGTGGACAACCAGGCAAAGAACCTGCAACACCTTGCTGACAATAACAACCAACATGTGTTCTACAACGGCCTGAAGACTATCTATGGGCCTGTGAAACGCAATTTAGCCCCTCTCAGATCAAAAGATGGCAATCGCCTAAAAGACAAAACAGCCATTCTAAATCACTGGGGACAGCACTTCCAAACCCTGTTAAATCATAGAAACCCTATAGAGCCAAACCTTTTAGATGCAATTCCTCAGGTACCTCTAGCAATGGAGATGGACGAACTGCCCACTTTTGAAGAAACTCTTGACACCATAAAATCCTTAAAAAATAATAAATCACCTGGCCCAGATGGCCTTCCCTCTGAACTGGATTAAATTTTCCTTGGTACCTCGTCTCCATAACCCAAATTTGTTGATGAAAACATTCACCATGTTCATCAATAACCGCTCCCAGATTTTCAGGAAAAAAATTGAGATGAGAATGCAGAAAATGCATTTTAAGTGACATTCTACATCCCATCTTTTCATAGTCTTCCAGCATATTGTTTACTTTTTCTCGGTAATTGGGAGATTTAAAATTGCCAAGAAAGTTTTCAGTGCCTTCCACAAAGGGATTTCGATGCTTTGCGTTCCTTTTCATTGAGACACAAAGTGAAGGAATCATCAGAAACAACTCTGTGAATTTAGTGAAGGAATCATCAGAAACAACTCTGAATTTGTGGTCCAGTGAAAACTCCAGCTTCTATTTTTGCATCAGTAAATGATCCTTTGAATTTGTTTTATCAAATATTGATAGCCTTTACTTCTTTGATCCATATCCTTTACAAAATTTTTCATTAACTCTTAATTTAATGTGAAGAGGTGGAAGATGAACTTTTTTGGATCTACTGGAGAATCATACTTAACATTATGTTTGCTAACAATGTGTTCTTCTCTGGCTGGCCATTCTTCTTTTTTATAGTGATTTTTATCATCTCTGCTATCCCATAGACATAAAAAGCACATGTACTTTGTCTATCCCAACTGTAATCCATGAAGTGATACAACTTTCAAATCACAACAGATGCTCCAGTTATGCTCTTTGTACTCAATAAGTTTCAGCAATAGTTGCATTGATGAATATGTTTCTTGAAGGCCTGTAGCGTGGGCTACATGAATTGCAGCTTTTTCATTCCCATTGTGCAGCAGAACAGCTTTAAGACTTACCTTGCTAGAGTCAATGAAAAGTCTATTCATTAGGATCATAGTCATAGCCGATTTCCTGCATCAAGCCATTAATATTGTTGCAGTAACATACAGTATTTTCTTGTGAAAAAATTTTGATAACTTCTGGTGACGATCTTGAAAGAAAGATACCCTGACATCTGGAAGGAGAAGATTTCTTGTAATCTGCAGGCAAGTAACTCAGCCTTTTCTTTACTCAGATCTAAATCTCATACCAAGTCGTTTAAACTTTGTTGGCAAAATAAATTTGGTTCTGTATCTTGATCAATTGGAACATATGTTTGATCTTCAATTTCTCCAGAAATCAATGTAGAATCAGCATCTGAACTAAAATATTCACTTATTGTAGTAGGTGGCTTCAGTACTGGAATAGACTCATCATGTGGTGCCGGTTTCAACGCTGATGAGCAATTTGGATAAATAATTTTAGATTTGTTTTTCTTTGAAAATCCAGCCACATTTGTTAGGAAGAAATAATCAAAATCAAAGTGATTTGAGGGCTCACACCATACCGTGGGAACAGCAAATGGCATTCATTGCCTTCCTCTTCCCATTTAACCAAGCTGTCAACATTGTGTTACACTGCATGCAGTAAATATGAGGGGCCTAATCTTTATCTTGATCCCCTACTTTGCATCCAAACTAGTATCTGTAGGTTTGTTTCATCGTTACTGCTGTTTCTATTTTTCTCCGTTGTTTCAGTGGTGCGAATTGCCCACAAACAACAAAATATGTTGGGGCTGTTTACACATTCATGTCTAGAATTTGAAGCCATGACAAGATTTCAAATACTAACTTAAGCAAGCAAACGATGCACAATGTGAGATCCTTATCATAAGGTTCTTATCAGAGCAAAGTTTTGATAAACGTGTTATCTTCTTTATCAGTTATCAGTATCAGAAAAGTTATCACAAATAAGTATGTATCAATCTGAAAACCTGAAAAAATATTCAGTAATTAGAATTTAATGATATTTGAGCTTCAATATAGTCTACTTTATATATACTAAAAATGTTAATATATATTAAATATATTCAAAATTGCATATTGGTACAATATTGAGCAAAAGTGTGAAATGGCTTGAAAAGGAAAATTCAAATTACACAAAAACTAGACATAATATGCAAATTCTAAAGGCAAATTTGTAATCAGCACCTAAAAATCATCTAGAATCACCTATTTTCTGCTCTGTAACAAAATGTCTGTTCCCTAGTGTTATGCTTGTCAGATTATGTCGCCATATATCAGGAGCAACCTTGCCAGAAACACAGTGCAGATTTCGTAATGACAGGAGCACGTGCCACATGATATTTTGTGCAAGACAACTATAGAAGTGCAATTAGTAAAACACAGACCTCTACATAGCTTTTATTGACCTTCAAAAAGCTTTTGATACAATCAATAGGGAACTACTATGGATCATTTTAGAAAAGTTTGGCTCCCTTCCAAAACTCCTCTCATTTCTGAAGAAACTACCTGATGGCATAACAGCAACAGTACTTGCCTCAGGAGAAAGATCCCAACCTTTGAGTGTTGAAATTGGTGTCAACAAGGATGTGTCATAGCCCCAGTGTTATTCAACATCTTAATATCTGCTATCACCTTACTCAGTCAGAATGCAATTCTTCAGGTGAACGGGATTGTTATCCAGTATCGACATGATGGCAACCTATTTAATTTAAGAAGACTTCAAGCCCGCACAAAAACTGTGACCAATCATATTCTGGAACTTCAATATTCAGATGACTATATGAGCTGATCGCACACACACCACTTGCTTTACAAAGATCCCTCAATGTCATAGCCAGTCTTTACCAAGCAATGGGTCTGAAAATGAATCTCAATAAAACAGAGATACTAATGCAATGACAGAATCCAGAACCATGTCTAACTTTCCACATCAAAGGTGATGACATTAAACAGGTCGCAAGTTTCAAATATCTGGGCAGCACCCTATAGGATAAGTTTAATATAGATGAAGAGTTCTGCAACAGAATAAATCAAGCCTCCATAGCTTTTTAAAAATTGTGCATAAGAGTCTTCCAAAGCAATAACCTCAGCCTAAAAATGAAGATAGCAGTCTACACCGCTGTATGTGTAACTACTCTACTCTACAGTGCTGAAACATGGACTACTTACAGAAGGCATATAAGACAATTGGAAGCATTTCATATAAGAAATCTGCAGAAGATTCTCAAGCTAACATGGAGGGACAAAATTCCCCATGTAGAATCCTTCAACACGCCAGCACAACCTCAATTGAGACCATGCTTGCACAAAAACAACTGCGATGTACTGGACATATAATTCACATGAGTGATGACAGACTACCTCGACAAATCCTTCATGGACAGCTCCCACTGGGACACCATAGACAAGGCGGGCCAATGAAACGCTATAAAGATCAAGTAAAGGCAACCCTAAAAAGTGTAATATTGAACCCCTGACTGGAAGTCAAAGTCAGTGACTGACCAGATTGATGTATATGGAGGGTCTGTCGCACCTTGAGCATTCCATCCACAATGAGAGAGAAGCGAGAAGACAACGGTGCCACAATCTACCAGTCCAGCAGCCAAATAATCCTGGAATAGAGTGTTATATATATATATATATATATATATATATATATATATATATATATATATATATAATATAATATATAGGATGGTTTCTCAGGGTCTCCACAGACTCCTGCCACCTCTTAAAAGGCAGAGGAGAGCTAATTGTTATTACCAGTACCACAAAACTGGAAAAGAAAGGCATTGTCAGTCACCCACTCCCTGCCACACTTAATCATTCTTGCAACTAGCACTTTTAACCACAATTACTTTCATGCAAGCTACACTCACCTATTCTCCTTCCACTTGGCTCTTCACTATTCTTTGATCACCTCAGGCACTTTCTGTGAGATCAACCGGACAAATTGCAAATTAACAACCTCATCTCTCAGATTTTGTTGAAATTTGGTTAAAATGAAGATTTTGGGCCCTAAACCCATTTCTGAAATTTTAAGGTCAATCTGACCAACGATTCAGGAGATATCACCTCAGGCATTTTGAGGTCATGTGGGAGGTCACTAACATTTGGCAACCCATAACTAGGGTAATAATGGTCATAATTATATAAAAAGTATATATATTTAGAATCAGAAAATGACAAAGAATCCAAATATGAAAGTTGTTTTAGAACTCTAGGTTGAAAAATAAAAAAAAATCATACATTTGCTAAAATTTAAGGTCAAGATTTGACCTCTGGGGTATCAAAATTGAAAAGATTTTATAAATGAGAAAAATGAAGGCATATGCTTAGGCTTTTAGAATCAGTAAAAAAGTTAGTTTGTTTATACTAGTATTTTAATAATTTTTTTTGCATAAAAAGGTTGTTTATGCTATTACTTTTCATGTAACTAACTTAATGTTGACACCATATTTATAAATTACAGGTCATTTTAGGAATTTAGGGAAGACCTGTTAACCTAATACTTTGGCATATTCAATACTTTCATCAATTTCTTTCTGAGGAAAAATATATTTAATTCTGCTGCCTCCTCGTAGTGTAGGACAACTCATGACAGTTAGTATATGATGACCTGGCACTGCACATGAATCCTTATTTAATGGATAATGATATGCACTTGCTCCTGATGACCCAGATGGAAGTAAAAAGTTCACTGTGTAATCATCAAACTCCTCACAATATTCCTCCACGATTCCATGCCAAACTTGCCTGTCATAAATGCAGCTAACATACTCTCCTGGTTTGACGCATTTTAGGTTATCAACCATTGCAGGTTCATTAGTAATAAGACTTTTCCTTATTCTTTTCTTTTCTCTAATGCCACTTGAAATGAGATACACCATCAATTCTTCCTTGTTTATGGGATCAGATCTATGATATTTCTGAGTTCCAAGAATAGCCTTGCTGTCCTTGAATCAATGTTTTAACTGTTGTTCTTTGCATCTTTCAAATCAGATGTAGTTACAGAGAAAAATTTTATTGTCTTTCTCGAGTTTTCTTCACAAAACTGAAACATGGGTCGTTCTCTGCTTCAATTTCTTTCTGAAAAGATGATGAACAAATACATTCATATCCTCCCAACAAGAGGTAATAACATCCTTGACATCTTTTGCACTAACAATCCAAACTTGGTTTTATCCACCGCGACTGTTGACACAATGATATCTGACTATTCCCTTGTTAAAATACAAATCCAAGTACAGTATGAAAATCATAGACTAGACACGTCAGACAGGTCCTGTGATGATTTCAGAGGACTTGATTTTTCCAGGGGTGACTATGAAAAGCTCAACACTGCCATTTATGAAACATTGGCAGGCATTTCACAATATATGTTGCTTCAAATAGTTTCCTATCCTAGTCACAATGATTCTACTTCAGTTGGCTATGGAATATATCCACACAAAGAGACCAAGAAGTGGAAAGCCCAAAAAAGCACACGCCTTAAGAAGAAAAAAGAAGAGAATCTAAAGCAAATTACAGAAAGTAAAGAGGACTGCTTTAACTGACAATAGAATCATGAAATTAGAACAAGAGTTGGCACTTTGTGTATTTGACATAAAGGAATGTCACCTAAAACACATAGAAAAAGATGAAAAAATTGCAATTTCTAATATAAAAAAATCCCAAGTGCTTTTACTCTTACACCAAGACTCTATTAAGCATGAAGAGTAGGGTCCACCTTATCAAAAGTAATGTGGGAGACCTTGTTAGCAACCCTACCAACATAGCAAATATACCTCAATCACACTTTTCAGATGTATACAGCAACCATGATGCTGAGGGCTTAAGATTACCAAACTTTGCCTCCCCAAATATTGAAGAACTCACAATAGGTGACGAAATTAATCTAACAGAAGCGGAGATCTTGGAAGCAATCAGCAAGATCAATAATAATTTTGCTAGTGGACCAGACAGTATCTCAGCAAAATTTATAAAAAATTGTGCAAGTTCAATTGTAAAACCTCTGTTCATTATCTACAAATTCTACAAAATGGCTTATATAACTCCAGTCCACAAAAAAGGCGACAAAATAACTGCTGGAAATTATAGGCCCATTACACTGACCTCCCATTTTATCAAGATTTTCTAGCGTTGTCTCAGGAAAATTATGATCAAATTTCTGGAAAATAACAAAATTATAACGAAAAATCAACATGGCTTCAGATCCGGTTGTAGCATGCTGACACAGCTGATAGCTCATGTTGACGAAGTTTTAAGTGGTCTACTCAATGGAGCTGACACTGATGCTATCTACCTGGATTATGCAAAAGCTTTCGACAAAGTAGACCACAGACTCTTGATTGAAAAACTGAAAATATATAAATTCCATGAAAAGATTATTAACTGGGTAGAATCATTTCTATGTGATCGGACACAGGTTGTTGTCATTGATGGACATCACTCTTTACCTGCTCCAGTTAAAAGCGGTGTCCCCCAAGGTACAGTTTTGGGTCCCATATTGTTCTTGATATTTATCAATGACATTGAATCTATCGTCCAAAACTCGACAGTCAGATTTTTTGCAGACGACACAAGAATATCCAAAAAGATATGAGCAGTACAGATAAGGCCTCCCTTCAAGATGATCTAATGAGGGTGATGGAGTGGTCTCCAGTTGTACCCTGTGGATAAATTGAGGGACCTCAGGATTGTTCTAACTAGTGACCTGTCATGGACTCCCCATATACGAACGTTGTGTCTGAGAGCAAGAAATGCAGCTGCCTGGGCACTTAGCGTATTTCGGTCTAGAGATTCCCTTTCTATGTTAATTATTTACAAGTCCATGGTCCGGTCCCACCTAGAATACGCCTGTCCTTTGTGGAACCCAATCAAGGTAGGTGATATTCAGTATATTGAATCTGTCCAAAGAGAATACACAAGAAAAATCTTTGGATATCAAAATTTTACATACTGCGAGAGACTCGAAAAATTGTGCTTAATGTCCTTACAAAGAAGGAGGGAACGTTTTATTATAATTAATATTTACAAGATACTACATGATGTATGTCCCAATGATCCCCAAATAAAATTCCGTCCCCAATCAAGACTGGGCTAACAAGCAGTTATTTCCCGACTAAGAGGCTCAAACCCAGCACTTCTAACAAAGTACGACTCCTCTTTCACTGTAGTAGGTCCACGTTTGTGGAACTCCCTGCCACCAGAGCTGACATTGATTGGAAGTCTTAATGCATTCAAGATGTAGCTAACCAAGTTTCTCTTCTCTCTACCCCACGAGCCACCAGTACCTGGTCTTCCCCAGGCTCACAGCAACTCTGTGACTGATTTAGCAGGAAGAGGATGGCAGTCTCGACAATGAGATGGCCAGGCAGGGTCTGCGCACCTTCTTCAAGTATTCAAGTAATATAAAATTTCAATGAATTGACAGACAATTTGTAAATATGGTATTCACTTATAAGTTAATTATATGAAAAGTACCAAGATAAAAAACCTTTTTATGGCTGTTTCTAATAGCTAAGAGCTATACCTTTGTTTTTTATATTAAAAAAAAGGTAATTTTAATTTCTATAGGCCAAATTAGGAGCTTAAGTGTGAAAAATATGTAGAATTGGACAACTTATAAATATAGCACTCACTTGTGTTAGCAACATGAAAACTGATAGCATAAACCTTTTTTTTTTACTGATTCTAATAGCCAAAGTATAGGCCTTCATTTTTCACATCTATAAAATATTTTCAATTTTGATACTCTAAATTTTTGCATATTTCTGATTTTTAAAATTTTTTAACCTAGAGTTTTAAAACTCATATTTGGATTCCGTCTTTTTCTGATTCTAAATATATATATTTGTATATAATTATTGCTATTATTACCCTAAGTATGAGTTGCCAAATGTTAGTGACCATATGTGACCTCAAAATGCCAGAGGTCATATCTCCTGAACCATTGGTCAGCTTGACATTAAAATTTCAGAAATGGGTTCAAAGCCCCAAAACTTCTTATAAACTAAATTTCAGCAAAATCTGAGAGATGAAAGTGTTAGGTAATTATAGGGGAATCGTCACTTTCCCATTCTCTCCCAGTGGAAACACGGGACGGTGACTGCAAGAACATCCGGGCCCAGCACCATGGGGCAAACTCGTAACCACAGCCCCTCGCCACTCATCTCTATGAAAAGCCCAACGGTTTTAAACTGCAAGATCTTCCCTACAAGAGTATATTCCATTTCACCTCAAGTAAGAAATTGGAGACGCGTTTCTCTCAAGCTTGAAAGCCAGCGGGAGCCAAGGTAAGACTTGCTGAGAAAAACTGTTAGAATAAGAACCCCTCCTGCGGCCCATCCACAAGCCCCCTCCCCCTCTTACCCCTACCCCAGTGTGGTGATGAGGTATAAATAACAAACACTTGGGAAAAATGAGGTAGAATACGTGTCTCCAGGTTACGAAGTCCCCGGATTGAGGCCGGGCTACCAAGACTGGACAGGTAGAATAGGTGAGTCGCCAGACTACAAAGTCCCCTGCAAGAGAGGCAGGGCTACCAAGGGGGCTAAGAAGCAGCTCATCAAACTGAATGTTAAGTTAACTTGTTCAAGTTCAACTTACTCTCGTCAGAGAGACTCCTCATATCCTGGTGCATCCTAAAGCCCAGGGATATTCCTCGCCCTTGAATTATGAAAAGAAGAGGAAAAAGGCTTCCCCTCAAGCCTGTTACCCGGTGGCCACACCAAACTCATAAGTTAACTTGGTTGAGGAACCAAGTTCAACTTATTCTCATCAGAGAACCCTCCCCCGCTTCTATCCTGGTGTATCCCAAAACACCAAGATAGGCCTCGCCCTTGAGGAAGACTGGAACAAGAAGAATCTCATCCTCGAGCTAGTTCCTGGTTACCAAACCGCCTTTTAAGTTAACTTGTTCAAGTTCAACTTATTCTCATCAGAGAAAACCCCCTCCTCTATCCTTGTCCTTGAAGAAGACCCTCCCTCCAGATTCCCCCCACCTCCAGCACTCCCCGGAGTCAGGGTATTCAAGCCTTAGTGCATCGCTAGACAGTGCAAATTACTCCTCAGAGTAATCCAAAGAGGAGAAAGGAACCTTCTTTCACTATCCTGTGGTAATATTCCTTCCTGCCAAAAGCGTGTGGATCCAGCTGCCACACTCGCCAAAGTCAGTGGTGTCTTTCAAGTTATTCATCCGCAACCTCCATCTGGCAGGTTGGCACGTGTCTTGGAGACAATAACATTCCCAAGGTAAAGTGCTCATTGAGTTCAAGGTTAGATGCAAACCCGTTCCAAGGGGTATCCACAAAGGTAGTTGCGGCCAGTAAAGGCCGTTAGCATTTTGTTTTGTTTTTTAAATTGAAGTGAGTGGTTGGTCAACCATCACTATAATGTCAGGTAGGTCAAGTTATAAAGCCTTACAGAGAAATTATTGAAGTCGTTTTTGTGTATTTTAAAATTCGTTATATTTCTGTGGTTCATGTTTTGTTTTTGTGTAGTAAATTGTTAAATTTAAAAATATAAGTTTATTTTGGGAATTCCTGTGCATTTTTCTATATCATTAGGTGTTTGAAGAATCTCTTCCTTAACACAACAAAAATTAACACTTAGATCAAAGCCTACTTCATCAAAGAAGTATATCACCTTCCACAAGGTATACCACGACAGTACTGGTTGATCTGACAGAGACTATGCCTTTAATTACTGAGCATCAACTGTTATTATAAAGTTCATTAGTCAAATATAACTTAAATAGTTTAAATTCCTAAGCCTGAGGAAGAGACAGAATAATTGGGAGGGGGGAGAAATCTATCGTATCTCCCACCCGGAGTAACATCTTAACTCATCAGCAACACACCCTGAAAAAGAGGAAAGGGGTTATAGACAGGAGAGGGGATGGCGGACAACAATACACTACTGTCTGCACCCTGAGGACTCTCAAGGAGAGGAGGGCCCTCTTTCCCTTGCTGTTGCCCCTTCGGACACTTGATGGCACCCCGGTGAGTGTGACGCCGCACTCTACCATAAACTTTGTGAAAGGAGTAGTTTATGCGAGGGAACTCGTTGACTATTCCATTGAGGACATCCATCACCTTAGAGCTGGCCGACCATGGGGCGGTCAAGGTCGAATGTGTGATGAGAAAACAGGGAGGGGCCTCGAGACCCACCCCTACACTCTTCATCACGTTAGACTGTGACAAGCTCCCTGAGTCAGTGCGTGCCAGTTGGTACCACTACCGCGTGAAGGCATGCATTTGTGCCACTGCCACGGCGGGGCTATTACTGTCACCGCTTTGGCCATACGAATATTTGTTGTAGACGTGCAAAGTCAGGGTCACCCGAAGTCTGTGTAAATTGCTCCAAGGCCGCACACGATAAGTTTAAATGGTGTGGGGCCAAGTGTGTCAATTGCGGAGAGCTGTACCCCGCTTCTTCGAAGCAATGTGGTGCATATCTCCTTGAGAAAGAAATCCTGGCCGTTTAGGCCCAGGATCTACTCTCATTCCAGGAGGCTAAGGACTTGGTCCTGGCGCTCCCGGCTCTGCCTGGGATGTCATATGCCTCAATAGTTAGAAAGGCACCCTCTGCTGCTGGCCTGTCCAGGCCAACGAGCACGGTTGTTTCCGCGCCCATTCAGAGCCCTTCTGCAGGCTCTACTCAACCCGGCGCTCCCCTGGTAAAGCTGGCGGCAAAAAGGGATTATACCCAGCGCCGGCTTAAACCAGGGCTCACCCCTCTTATCCCAGCGTGACCGTTTCCCGTAAGGCGAAACCGCCATGCGCTTCCACCGACTCGCAGGAGGCAACACCCTTGAAGTTGGTCGCTAGGCCATCTTCCGGGGTTCCTAAAGCTGTCCCCCGAAAGGAGGACAGCAACAAAGGAGCTTCGGCTCCTTCGCCCACGCCTAGTGGTGGAGCGAGTGGCTCGGAGACGGTGGTTCCTCGAAAAGAGGGCCGTCCGCCTCCGAAGCCGCAACGCCCGCCCAAGGTTTCGAGGCGGAGGGAGGAAAAGACTCGCATGGCGAGCCCAACCTCCCCCAATAAGTCCTCGAAGGCGACAGCGCCTTCAGCGCTTTGTCCGGCCAACAGCGCCCGGGATTCTGCCCCCGGGAAGCGTACGGCCATTCCCGTGAGGGTCTTCTGTTCGAAGAGGGCCCCCGCGTCTCCTCCGAGCTAGGCCTCGAGGGCATATTCCTTCATTGGAATTGCCGTAGACTTCGGACCAACTGGGAGGAGCTGCGGAGGCTCGTCTCGTCCCGTTCCCCGTTAGCTATTTTTCTGCAGGAGACCATCCCAGGCGCGTGCCCCCTGCCCGCCCTCCCGGGGTATAAGGGTCTTGCAACCCCACCACCACGGGATGGCCGGGCTGGGGGATGCGCGGTTTACACCCAGCATAACGTCTCCGTTCTTCCAGGTGCAGCTGCACTTGGATAGGAGGTATACTATCATTTATGCATACATTCCACCGTCAGCTGACTTCGACGCGGGGGACTTCCGCCGCGTCGTGGCACGGTTGCCGAGGCCCTATCTCTTGCTTGGAGATCTGAAGAGCTGGCATCCTCTCTGGGGAGATTACTCAATAAATCCCAGGGGAAAAGTCCTTGCCGATCTGATCGAAGAGCTTGAGATGGGTGTCCTAAACGTAGATGAGTTTACGCATCACTGTCCGAGAAGCGCTTCATTTTCTTGCCTTGACCTATCTTTGTGCTCTTCGGATGCACAGCCTGATTTTGATTTGGGAATGGTCGATGACCTCCATGGTAGTGATCACTTTCCCATTCAAATATCATTTTCAGGGCAACTGCCGCCTGAGTGCCCACCTCGGTGGTGGGTAGCGCGGGCGCGGTGGCCTGCATTTCAGCAAATGAGTGAATTTTCTATCTCAATCGAAGAGTTTAGGTCGTTAGATGAGGCCGTTGAGTTCTCCGACAACCTCATCGCCGCGGGCCTGACTACTATTCCTAGAACGTCTGGCCGTTTTGCACGCCGACCACTCCCGTGGTGGTCGGCCGAGTGTGAGACGGCCCTCAAACAGAAGCGTTATGCCCTCATGCGCAATAAGCGCCGCCCGAACGATTTCACTGTCGCTGAATTTCGTCGGGCTAGGGCTAGGTTCCGGTATATTTCGAGGCACGCCCGCCGCTCTTCTTGGCGGACATACGTGTCTTCACTTAACGGGAAAAACCCCTTTAGCAGAGGTTTGGAAGCGAGTCAAAAGGATTCGGGGAAAGTTCTTGCAGGACCCCCCCCCTGGTTCTCCAGGAGAATGGGACCGCAATCTCGGACCCCGCGTCCGTGGCGGAATCTTTCGTGACCGCTTTTTCCGCATTTTCTACCCGTGATGCTGCTCCGCCAGCATTCAATGCACATCGTCAGGTCGCGGAAGGCCGCCGCCTGGACTTTACCTCCAGAGGCGGAGAACCCTTCAACGACAGGTTTACTGTGAGTGAGTCGCGCTCCGCTCTTGCTTCGTGCGCGGACACCGCCCATGGTCCGGACGATGTCCCGTACGCCATGCTTCGACACATGGGTGAGCAAGGTATGGCCTTTCTGTTAGATTTGTTCAACAGGATTTGAGTGGAGAGTCTTCTCTCAGATTCCTGGCGAATCGCTACTGTGCTCGCCTTTCGCAAGCCGGGGAGAGATCACTCTACTCCGACCGGTTTCCGCCCAATCTCTCTAACCTCTTGCGTGAGCAAGTTGATGGAGAAATTGGTAAATGTTAGATTAGCCTTTTTCCTGGACAGCGGAGGCCATCTGTCTTCCGCACAGTGTGGCTTCCGCAAGTTCCACTCCTCGTCGGATGCTCTGCTCCGACTGGAAAATGCCGTCTGCGAGGCTTTCCTTCATAGATAGCACTACGCCACGGTGTTTTTACATCTGGAGAAGGCCCTATGATACCGCATGGCGATACGGTATCATGGAGACTCTCTATACGATGGGGGCGAGGGGACGCCTCCCAATGTTTATATCTGAATTTTTGCGAGATCGTCGATTCTGCGTACGGGTGGGGGAAGCTTTCTCCGGCCCAAAGGAGCAGCAAGCGGGTGTCCCGCAGGGAAGTGTCCTCAGTGTCACACTCTTTGCCCTCAGCATCAACGGCATCACCTCGGTGCTGCCGAAATATGTTCTCGATACACTCTACGTGGACGACCTTTCAATCTCTTTTGGCGCGGCCAAGATACCAACTCTGGAGCGTCCACTCCAACAGGCACTAAACCGCGTCTCTCGCTATGCCGAAGCGCACAGGTTTCGGTTTTCTTTGGCCAAGACTAAGTTGGTGCACTTCTGCCGCCATCCACTGCTCCACCTCGACCCAGATTTGTTTCTTAATGGGGTGCGCCTGGAAGTGGTTGAATTGCACCGTTTCCTTGGTCTTGTATTTGACCGACGCCTCACCTGGGAGGCTCATATTCGCAGCCTTAGGGTCTCTTGTACCCGCGCCATGGATATTCTCGGTTCTGTGACGTTCAGCGCTTGGGGTGCTGATAGGGCTACTGCCTTACTTTTTTACCGATCCTTTGTTCATTCGAAGCTCGACTACGGATGCGAGTTTTATGCATCGGCAGCCGAGCGCTGATCTCGATGGTGCCTATGCCGCCGAGAGACGCCAGTCATACCCTAAGCCCTTTGGGTTTAGGGCCAGGAAACTCCTTTGAAAGCTAGGTATTTAGCTCTCGGGCCGGTGGCCCCCCTGGTTCTGCCCAGGACGCCACCCTGGAGGGTACCACATTTGGCTATTTGTCGCCACGCCTCTGCTCCCAAAGCTTGTACTGCGCTGGGAGTATTGCGTTCGACCTTTTTGGAGCACACATCGTGTCACGCTGGTACCCTGCCAGTGTATACAGATGGCTCCAAGTCCAAAGAGGGGGTCTGCTTCCACGCCGTATCCCCTCTGTTTGAAGTCAGCGGGGCTCTACCAGGCGCTGCGTCTGTCTTCACGGCCGAGCTGGTGGCAATACACCACTCGGCACGGGAGATTACGCGACGTGCCCGGTTCGGAGACTGGATTGTGAGTGCTCTCGGGGCATTGGAATCTCCGCATCCCCTGGTTCGCGAAATCCGTGACGCCACGGTTTTGGCGAGCCAGGCAGATGTCGAGATTATCTTCTGCTGGGTTCCTGGACATGTAGGAATTGCGGGGAATGAGCGCGCCGATGAGGGCGCCAAAGAGTCCGCGTGGACTCTGCGACCGGACCAGCGTTTCGCTCTTCCTCACACTGACTACATGGCAGGAATACGGGCAGCTCTTGGGACTGCTTGGCAAAGAAGATGGGAGACGGTCGAGGGGAACTTAATGTTGCGTGCCATTGCGCCGCGACTGTTCCCATGGACCTATCCCCCAATGCCGCGGCGGCTTCAGGTTGCTTTCTGTCGTCTTCGAATCGGACACACTCGTGTGACGCATCGCTATTTGATGGAGCGCTCGCCTGCGCCCTATTGCAACGACTGCGTAGTCCCCCAGACTGTTCGCCACATTCTTGTCGAATGTCCCAGTCTGGGTGATCTTCGCGCACGATACCTGTCCCGGTACCGGGATGGGCGGGGTCGCTACCGCCTGTCCCTTGTACTCGGGACGAGTGCGTGCACCATGACTAGTGGACTTATTGACTTTTTGGGGGAGGCTGGCCTTCTCCCTTTCATTTAACCCGGTTTAATTGTTGTTGTTGTTGTTTTTGTTATTGCTTTTTTATTCTTATTGTTATTTCTTTTTATTGTTTCCTGTTTAATTTTTAAAGTAGCCTAGAACTAGGCTGTTTGTTTACGGCGACTAATGCCTAAGTCGGCAGTCGCCAGATAGCCCCTTAATTAAAAAAAAAAAAAAAAAAAATCGGCAGCCGAGCGTTTATTCGCGAAGGTGGATTCGATCCACCACACTGGCCTTCGCCTTGCGACCGGTGCCTTCTGCACTTTCCCCATTGAGAGCCTGTTGGTCGATGCTGGGGCGATGGCACTCGCTCTACGCCGCGTGCAGTGCATTAATCGCCTGTACACGCGAGCCCAGCGCCTCCCTCAGTCGCCAACAGCTCTCACTGCATCCGCAGCTGATCTCCACGGTGTCTATGCTGCTGAGCGACGCCACTCATACCCTAAGCCCTTTGGGTTTAGGGCCAGGAAACTCCTTTGAAAGCTAGGTATTTAGCTCTCGGGCCGGTGGCCCCCCTGGTTCTGCCTAGGACGCCACCCTGGAGGGTACCACATTTGGCTATTTGTCGCCACGCCTCTGCTCCCAAAGCTTGTATAGCGCCGGGTGTATTGTGTTCGACCTTTTTGGAGCACACCTCGTGTCACGCTGGAACCGTGCCAGTGTATACGGATGGCTCCAAGACCCAAGAGGGGGTCGGCTTTCATGCCGTATCCCCTCTGTTTGAAGTCAGCGGGGTTCTACCAGGCGCCGCGTTTGTCTTCACGGCCGAACTGGTGGCAATCCACCACTCGGTGCGGGAGATTACGCGACGTGCCCGGTTCGGAGACCGGATTATGATCTATAGCGACTCACAAAGTGCCCTGAGTGCTCTCGGGGCATTGGAATCTCCGCATCCCCTGGTTTGCGATTTTCGTGACGCCACGGTTTGGGCAAGCCGGGCGGATGTCGAGATTATCTTGTGCTGGGTTCCTGGACATGTAGGAATTGCGGGAAAGGAGGGCGCCAAAGAGTCCGCGAGGACTCTGCGACCGAACCAGCGTTTCGCTCTTCCTCACATCGACTACATGGCAGGAATACGGGCAGCTCTTCGGACTGCTTGGCAAAGAAGATGGGAGACGGTCGAGGGGAACTTAATGTTGCGTGCCATTGCGCCGCGACTGTTCCCATGGACCTATCCCCCAATGCCGCGGCGGCTTCAGGTCGCCTTGTCCTCTCCGAATCGGACATACTCGTGTGACGCATCGCTATTTGATGGATCGCTCGCCTGCGCCCTATTGCGACGACTGCGTCGTGCCCAAGACTGTTCGGCACATTTTTGTTGAATGTCCCAATCTGGGTGATCTTCGCACACGTTACCTGTCCCAGTACCAGGGTGGGCGGGGTCGCTACCGCCTTTCTCTCGTGCTCGGGACGAGTGTGTGAACTTTGACTGGTTGACTTTTTGGGAGAGGCTTGCCTTCTCCCAATTATTTAACCAGGTTTTTTGTTTTGTTTTGTTGTTTTTTTCCTTATAGGTTCACGCTCCTGTGCCGGGGGGATCTTTCCCCGACGCAGGAGCTTGCTTACTATTCGTTTCCTTTTCCCTTTTTTTAGTTTCTGTTGTTGTTTGGGTTGTTTTTTTTTGTATGTTATTGCATTAAATTTAAAAGTAGCCTAGTTCTATGCAGTTTTTAATATGGCGACTTTTTCCCAAGTAGGCAGTCGCCAGATAAGCTCTTTAAATTTAAAAAAAGATCATCTAATTTTTGAAGCACCGCTGGCCTCAATGAGTGCTATCCACCTATATGTTTAATATGTTAATCTTATGTTTTGTGTAGGTAGAGCTAGCCATTCATTGGCTTCCACTTTCTTGCTACCTCAGTTTATAAGTAGGTAGACTTTTTGTAGGAGGTGGTCTTTCCTACTATTCTTTACTATTCTTTTGCTTTTGTCTTACTCACTTTCACTTTAAGAGGAGTGAAGGCTGCATCCACTGATTGAACCAATTTTCTGCTCTCACAAGGAGGGTATATTGAAAGTGGTTACTGGTAGATAACCCTCTATATATACACCATACATTCCATACTTTCTTGTACCTATTTCATTTGTGTGTTGAAACATCTTTATTGTCGCTATGGACCTCTAAGTAAATGTCTTATGTAATAATAAATTAAAAATAGTAGACTAAATCCAAATAATGTTAAGGGGTCGGGGTCTAAATCCTGCAAATACTTGGAGTCGGATAGTCAGTCGTTCTAGGAGTTGGATTCAGACCTTATACCTTCCAAATCTGCAGCCCTAGTACCATAAGATCTATTCCAGTAATGACTGTGCTGCACACTATAAAAACTGCACAAATTTTCTCAACCTTGGACACCACAGACAAGACTTTGGTGTTGAAATAGAGTGGCACTTCTTTGCTACCAGTCATGGGAAAGGTCTGTGTGATATGTGTTTGAGGTTCCATAAAGCACCTTGCAGCAAGGAAGAGCCTCAAATTACTGGTGACCAAGACCCAATCCTCACTCCACTGGCATTATATGATTTTGCTGTCAAAAGTATTCCCTTTGTCACATTTACCTTCACAATAACAGAACAGCATGAAGCAGATAAGGAAGGATTGGAAAACCACATACGAAATGCAAGAACTATTCCAGGTGATTCATTAATTTATTCAAACTCATTTATTTCCATAGCATAGAATTAATGATGGTGAGGTGATTGAAGATGAAGAAATGGTGAAAGTAAAGGAAACTTACGTTTGGTGAATTAAGAAAGAGTCTGATAAGTGAATAACTGCTGATAACTTTCAAAGGGAAAGAGCAGGGTGGTTTTAGAACTGAACTGCTCACCATCTAAAATTAAATACTATTAATATTAAGCTATTAAGATATTGTTACTCAACATTTAACATAGGTTGGGAGTAGAAAGCATGTGCAGCATAACTTTCTTCTACAGTATTTATTTGTCAACTGACGAAAGAATTTTAGCAATAGTTCCAAAACTTACTCTGAAAATGTAACAAAATTGGTAAAATCCTATCAAATCTAATTAAAACATAAAACAAAAGTAAAATGGTATCAAAAAGTGTTTCTTTGCGGCAAAAAGTACCAAATTTGTAAGAATCATGGTATTAGAAGTGTTTCATTAGGGCAAAAAGGTACCAAATTTGTATGAACGTGCCAACTTCAGCATCGCTGCTGAACAAAAAAGCTCTAACATCTTAGAATTGCATCAGGTCTAAATGATGCCTGAGCCCTGAGTGGGCCTTCATTTCACGCATTTAAACAATTAAACATACAATACATTTCTTATACAGTCAGATCTTCAATATTAATTGATATTAAATAGTGATACATTCTTGTCCACTAATCTAAATCTATTAGTAAATAACTTATTAACGTGATAATTTCACTGAATAATAGGACGGATGAGTAGATATATAATTTAATTGACACTAACAGGAAATAAACGATGTTTATAAAATTTTGATTCTGCTATTTTGGCAAGTAGGAAAAAAAGATAAAAACTTAAAAAAACACTGTTGACAGAGTTTCTGTACTGAAATTTTGAAGGAATCTTTTTTGGAATTGGAAAACTGGGATTATTTTTAGCGATGCTGATTCCCTCCAAATTAACAATTCTTGATTGCCATTACTCGTCCCATCTCTAGTATGAATAAAGCCCCAGGTGGGTTAGGTTATTTACCAATCCTGAAAGACTCAAGCAACCATTTGGTCTTTTCCAGTTACTCAGAAACTCCATGCCATTCTCCCATGAATACTCATGCTCCTATTTCTAAAAATGAAAGGGTATTGCATTGCAGTATATGGCAATGACTGGTATCTGGCCTGTATTAAAAAAATTGATACACACACCAACGAAGTATGTCTCAACTTCCTGGCGCTATGAGAACCAACCAGTACAATCATTTGTTTCCATCAAAACCGGATGAACTTGTTATTGATGTAACAGACATTTTGTGTGTTGTGAACAAGACAACATACACTTGTCATACTTATCTGTTGAAAAGTGGAGATGTGGCAATAACTACAGAGTTGTTGAAAAAAAAGGTCCTCATAATCCGTGAATTTAACCTGAATCTGGCATAAGTTGAGTGTTTTGAAATTTATTTCATTTTTTGGTATTACAAAAAGCGGTGTAGTGTTCAAACCATATTAAATCACAATATAAAACTTTTTGCACATTAGAGCTTATATATATACCTTCAAAATATGATTTTAAAAAAAATCAAGTATACTATTTTTTGTTACCCAAGGTCAAAGGTCAACATATTTTTTTAGTTGATCTCACACAGAAAAAGTGATTTAAACAAGAGGTAAGCTCTCTAACAGTTTTAAAATGGTATCTCTAGGTGGTCAAGGAGCAGACATATTGACTGCTGACCAAATGCAATACCCCCTGAAAATGACCTGGGGGTCAAACTTCAGTGTCATAGCTTATATTATTTTACTCACCTCAGTGAGATCTATAAGCTTAGCAAATATGAGCCAGATCTTAGATGGATCTGGAAAATCAACCTTTTTTTGGTTGAATTTACATGGAATAACTCATTTCCTTTCCTAATTAGCAACAGAGGAGTAATAAACCCACACTGCAAATTATCAAAAGTTCAGCACATAAACAAGGTTATCTAAATGAATACAGAATTGTTGTTGATAGAAAATATTTTGACTGAAAAATAAGATTCAAAGGAAGAGCTCCATTTTTTGTTGCTTAGTTTATTATGGATTTGTATTTTACAATTGTGTATACTATAAAAAATAGGTTTATCACATCAACAAACACCATAATTACAGCTAATGTTGGTGGCACCCAGACCCTACTTTTTTGTTTTAAAATATTTAATATGATATTTTCAGATCACCTCCACCTCCTCCTAGGGCCGCTCCACCTCCTCCAAGAGCTGCTCCACCACCACCACCACCTGCAGCTGCAGCTCCAGCAGCTGGAGCCGCAGCAGCTCCTAAGCAGCCAGGGCTATTTGCACAGATGGCTGCAACGGCTGGAGGAGTGGCCATTGGTTCTACGGTCGTAAGTATCAGGATCAGTTGTTCCATTCATAACCCGTTACAAGGGGACAATTCCTTATTATGGTATAGACTAATTTCCCACGGTACTTAGTAATCTATTGGTAGATCATGTACCTTCCACACACATTTTTTACTTTAATTTCAATACTGATTTTCATTCCCTCATTGGGTATTTCTACAATTATTTTTTAATAATCCTCTTTTTTTTTCTGCCTTTCTGTGTGCCCGCCTACATAGTGAAAATGCCATTGATGGGTATATGTCAATTTCATTTGCCTCCCATAATCCTTTTCAAGGTACCTGAGTATTGCTTTCCTGTTTGTTTTGGTCTTGTTTTCCTTGAATTTAGCCTAATTAGGCTGATTGGTTAGAGCAACATAGTTCCATGCAGTCAAACATCAGGAGAAGCCTCAAATTAAATTGAAAACATTTTGGTCCTAAGTTTTTTCTCATGGCCAAGTGGATTACACGCTGAATTTGGATTTCACTGTGAGTGGACACAATCATGGCTGGGTGTCCAGATTTGTTCAGGCAGTTACAAATCAATATGCACATAGTCATTTTGCAAAGCTGTTTAATTCACTCTTTATGCTTCATACAAACAACATATCGCTCTTCCATCTGTTAGAATGAGTTTTCAAAAGTCCACACTCTTGAATGTGAATGAGTGGGCTCTCCCTTGAGCCAGAAAGGGCTCCCAATGCTTGTGGGTTGGTGGTAAAGTTGCTACCATTCTTCCTGCCCTTTCCAATGTCCAGAAATAGGGGAGAGAGAACCTTAGCTAGTGTTATTGGTAGAGAGCCGAAGGTGACCTGTTTCTTGGACTGTAGTCTTCTGTCAAATGGCACACTGGTGAGTGTGATGCTGCACTCTACCATGAACTTCGTCAAAGGAGTATTTTATGCAGTCATATTTTGGATTACATAGATGACATCACCTTAGAGCTGGCTGACCATGGGGCAGTCAAGGTCGAATGTGTGATGAGAAAACAGGGAGGGGCCTCGAGACCCACCCCTACACTCATCACATTTGATTGTGATAAGCTCACTGAGTCGGTGCAGGCCAGTTGGTTTCGCTACTGCATGAAGTCTGTGTAAGTTGCTCCAAGGCTGCAGATGATAAGTCCAAATTGTGTGTGCCCGAGTGTTTCAATTGCGGTGAGCCGCATCCTGCTGCCTCTAAGCAATGTGGTGCGTATCTCCTTGTGAAGGGAATCCTGGCTGTTCAGGCTCAAGATCATCTCTCATTTTGCAAGGCTAAGGACTAGGTCCTGGCATGCCCATCTCTGCCTGGGATGTCTTATGACTCAATGCTAAGAAAGACACCCTCTGCTCCTGGCCCCTCCAGGCCTACGAGCACAGTTGGTTCTGCTTACATTCGGAACCCTTCTGCAGGTAAAGTTGGCGGCACAAAGAGTTCACACCCAGCCCCAACTAAAACCAGGGCTCCCCTCACTTCCCTCACCGTGACCGTTTCCCGTAAGGCGAAACGGTCGCTCGCCTCCAGCGAGGCGTTAGACTCTCAAGAAGCAACACTCATAAAGTTGGTCATGAGGCCATCCTCCAGGGTTCCAAAGGTTGTCCCTGGAAAGTGGGACAGCACTAAAGGAGCTTTAGCCCCTTCCCCCCACACCTAGTGGCAGGCTGGGTGGTGCCGATATGTTTGATCCTCCAAATGAGAGACCTCCACCTCAGAAGCTTCTCCTGCTTGCCTAAGGTTTTGAGGTGGAGGGAGGAAAAGACTTGCATGGCGAGCCAAAAATCCCTCGGTATGTCTTCGAAGGTGACAGAGCATTGTCCAGCCATCAGCGCCCAGAGTTCTGCCTCCAGGAAGCGTACGGCCATTCTCTTTGAAGAGGGCCACCTCATCTCCTCTAAGCTAGGCCTGGAGGGCTTATCCCTTCAATGGAATTGCCTTGTACTCCAGGCCAACTGGAAGGAGCTGTCGAGGCTCGTCTCGTCCCGTTCCTCATTAGGTATCTTTTTGCAGGAGACCATGCTGGGCCTGTGCCCCTGGCCCACCATCCTGCAGGGTTGGCAAAAAACTCAAAATTTTGAAAAAGCCCAATAAAACCCAGTTTTTATTCTAGTTTATTTTAAAAAAACAAAAGCTACAAGCATTAGATTAATGTAAAAAAACAATAGCTATCTCTATTTTTATATAATATTGATAATTAATCAGTTTAATAATTATATTATAGTTAGAAAAGATCACAGTAACGGATCACTGATCGAGAATTGTGGGTACCCATGATAGCCATAACCTGTAAAAGGAGAGATGAATTATGAGTCAGCATTAGACAAATAATCTTAATTTGATACATATGTGTTGAAATTATAAACATAAATAGGAATTTTGAATAAAATAATGATAAGTAGCATTCATTTCTTGAAAAAAAAGTGATTAAAAAAAACCGGTAATTAAACCCGGGTTTTTAGTGCTGGATTTTTGATTTGCCAACCCTGCCTTGGTAGGTCCTCGAAGGCGACAGAGCATTGTCCGGCCATCAGCGCCCAGAGTTCTGCCTCCAGGAAGCGTATGGCCATTCTCTTCGAAGAGGGCCACCTCATCTCCTCTGAGCTAGGCCTGGAGGGCATATCCCTTCAATGGAATTGCCTTGTACTCCGGGCCAACTGGAAGGAGCTGCCGAGGCTCGTCGCGTCCTGTTCCTCGTTAGGTATCTTTTTGCAGGAGACCCTGCTGGGCCTGTGCCCCTGGCCCACCATCCTGCAGGGTTGGCAAAAAACTCAAAATTTCTTGGCGGGCATACATATCTTTACTGCAGAGATGTGGAAGCGAATCAAAAGGATTCTGGGCATGTTCTCCAGGAGAATGGGGCCGCAATCTCGGACCCCGCATCCGTGGCGAAATCCTTTGCGACCCCTTTCTCTGCATTCTCTAGTCAAGATGCTGCTCCCCCAGCATTCGATGCGAGTGTTGATGTTGAGGAAGGCTGCCGACTGGACTTTGCCTCCAGAGGCGGAGATCCGTTCAATGACAGGTTTACTCTGAGTGAGTTGCATGGCCTTTCTGTTAGATTTGTTTAACAGGATCTGGGTAGAGGGTATCCTCCCAGATTCCTAGCGAATCACGTCTATGCTCGCTTTTCGCAAACCAGGGCAGTTTCTGCCTAATATCTCTAACCTCCTGTGTCTGTAAGTTATTGGTAAATGTTAGATTAGCCCATTTTCTGGACAGCGGAGGCCATCTGTCTTATGCAGAGTGCGGCTTCCGCAAGTTCTACTTCATGTCGGATGCTCTGCTCTGACTGGAAAATGGCGTCTGCGAGGGCTTCCTTCGTAGAGAGCACTACACCTCAGTGTTTTTCAATCTGGAGGCCTATGATACCGCATGGCGATATGGTATCATGGAGACTCTGCAGGATGGGTGCGAGGGGACACCTCCCAATCTTTATATCTGAATTTTTGCCAGATCATTGATTCCATGTACGGGTGGGATGAACCTCCCGGCACAATGGAGCAGGAAGAAGGTTTCCTCAGTGTCACACTCTTTGCCCTAAGCAAATGGAAGATTTTCTTCTACGCTCTATGTGAACGACCTTTCAATCTCTTTTGGCGTGGCTCAGATGCCAACTCTGGAGCATTGACTCCAACAGGCATTGAACGGCGTCTCTTGTTGCACTGAAGTGCACAGGCTCCAGTTTTCCTTGGCCAAGACTAAGGTGGTGCACTTCTTCCACCATCCACGACTCGACCCTGACCCAGACTTGTTTTTTCCATACCATATTTCCTCTCTTTGAAGTCAGCGGGGCTCTGCCAGGCGCGTCGTCTATCATCATGGCCAAGCTGGTTGCAATACACCGTTCTGTGTATTGCTCCAAAGAGTCGGCGAGGACTGGGCAACCAGACCAGCGTTTCGCTCTACCTCACACCAATTACCTGGCAGGAATATGGGCTGCTTGGCAAAGGAGATGGGAGATGGTCATGGGTAACCTAAAGTTTCTTGTCCCCCACACTGTTCAGCACATTCTTGTTGAATGTCCCATTCTGGGTGATCTTTGCGCACGTTACCTCTCCTTTTAGAGTCGGCGAGGACTGGGCAACCAGACCAGCGTTTCGCTCTACCTCACACCAATTACCTGGCAGGAATATGGGCTGCTTGGCAAAGGAGATGGGAGATGGTCATGGGTAACCTAAAGTTTCTTGTCCCCCACACTGTTCAGCACATTCTTGTTGAATGTCCCATTCTGGGTGATCTTTGCGCACGTTACCTCTCCTTTTACGGCGATGAACGTGGTCGCTACCGCTTGTCCCTTGTACTCGGGAGAAGTTGGTGCACACTGACCTGTGGACTTTTTGTATGAGGGTTACCTCCTCTACCTTATCTAACTGTTTTGTTGCTGTTGTTTTTTTAGATCACACATTACTGCGCCTGGTCCTCCGCTCAACACCCGAGCGTGCTTGCTGCCCTTTTCATTTTTCCTTTTTTTTATTAGTTTCTTTTGTTTTTGTTGTTTTTCTGCATACTGTTATTTTAATTTAGCCTAGTACTGGGCTATTGTGAGTACGGCGACCTATGCCCAAGTAGGCAGTCACCAGATGGGCTCCTGAAAAAAAAAATCACATTTTTCCACTTTTTACACACCAATTCTCATTGGCAGATAACAAAGGCCTGTTGTCAACCAGCCTTCCTTGGTTATGGCCTGGAGGGGGTGTAGGGTCATCCCTCCCTCTCAGCTCCAGGTCGGGTGGTGTCTATTTCTTTTACACACCTGTAAGTGTGTATCAGGTGATATCTGGAGTCATTTGTTGCAGTGGAATTCTTTCTTTGACATTTTTGACATTTTATAATGGGCCAATGAACCTGAAGATGTGTAATGTATATATTGCAGTAACTCTTCCCCCCACCCCCCACACGACCTACTTCTTCTGTGACATGGCAGAAAGCTGCATGAGTAGGTTCACAGGTTCTAAGAGAAGAGATGCTAGGTGTAGTGTGAGCATGTGTGAAGTCTGTGCAATCTACTCGTTTGATGTCTGAGCTTTGGTTGCAACTCCTGAATCAACTCTTCCCACCGCCCTGACAAGGTCCGCTCAGTTGTTCAAGGAGAGGGTATTGAGGAGAGAGAGTATTTTCTAAATTTAATTTAGGAACAGTAATTATAGCAAAATAATATAATCCAAAATAATCAACCTAAAATATTATACAACCCTCAACCTAAACCAAAATACAATATATATATATATATATATATATATATATATATATATATATATACAGTTGGCCTTACAATACTCTGGCCAACCACCACACATTTATATTTACAAAAGGCCTTACATAAGATCTTTGCCACGCAAACGAATAAATAGTACAACCAAGATATCACGAAAGACAGGTGCACTTTCTGCGGGATTCTGAGGGGCCCGAGACTCGGCAAAGCCAAGGATTTTAGGTAGCTGGGACGCTTGTTGGTCCCAACTGCTGGGTCACAGTCGGTTGGGCGCTGCTCCAATTACTCCCTGGAAACTGGGAGGTGCTCTCCAAGGTCCACACCTTAGAAAATCACCCAAAAAGGTAGGCACACTTGCGAGGGTCAGGATTGGCTTCAGCCGTCTCCGAAAGCCAGATGTCAGTGACAATCGGTACCAAAGAACTGGAAAAGAAAAGGCACATTCAGTCACCTATTCGCTGCCACACTCAAACATCTTTACGCCTAACACATTCAACCATATTCACTCTTACACAATCTTCACTCACCTATCTTCCATGTAGGTGGCTCTTCCTTCTTCAGTCACAACTAATGACTTCCAAACTATTACTAAAAAATATTAGCTGAATGAATCCGCCTAAAAAGAAAACAGAGATGAATGGGGGAGGACGATAGAGATCCATCGAGTCCCCCCACACAAAGCAAAGACGGTGATCACACAATCCACACACACACATTTGCAAAAGAAGAAAGAGATTAGACATAGGGGAAGGGAGGCGGACAACCAAACTACTACATCCCTCCCAGCTAAATTCGCCTCACCTCACCATGTCTCAATCCCCATCTTCATAGACCCATTTTATTCATTCACAATGCTTTCGACATCACCCAGTCATACTCTTTCACTCTGCCTCTCCTCCTAGTTAAAGGTCCATCAACTGTCTGTCATTTGTTGTAATGTCACCTCATGTCTGTCCATGGCCCCTTCTCTATGTACTTCATCCACACACATCTGACATTCCCTGACCAATCTCACTCAAATCCTCAACTAACCTCTCTACTACATCCATCAAACCTTCCCATTCTTTCATAGCATTTATCGACTCTTGTTCCAATTGCGCACTTATCCCATTTATACTCTCTAGCATAGACTCAGACTTTCTGGCACCTCAAGCAATCTATCTTTCATCAAATCTCGTAAACCAAACAACACACTTTCGAACATAGAATCACCTCTACCCTTACATTTCCTTCCAACAACTACACCTGCTGGCAAATACTCAGGATTTATGCTTACAGTCTGGCTCTCATTCAAATTACATGGTAAACGTGACATCAAATCAGCAATCACATTCCTTTCACCTGGCAAATACTCAACCACAAAATCAAAATCACTCAAATCCTCTATTGTCCTTGCAAGCCTACTATCAACTGACCTCATACACTGCAACTCATACACTGCAAATACACTAGTGGCTGGTGATCTGTTCTCAGTACAAACCGTACTCCATACAGAAATGGTCGTAACGTCTTTAGACAGAATCTTAATGCAGCCAACTCTCTTTCAATCGTCGAATATGCACGCTCTGCCACACTAAACGCCTTGGAAACATATGCAATTACTCGCTTTCTTTCAACCCCATTCACAACTTGATCTTGCATCAAACATCCACCCATCGAATGACCACTTGCATCCATATACACTTCAAGCATTCCTGCATTTGTTCCATATGCTGGAGACGCAAGTTCCACATCTTTTGCAACTTCCGCTTTTAACTTTTCAAACGCTGCATTCATAGAGTCATTCCACTTAATCACAGTACTCTTCTTTTTCCCGGTCCATACACTCAACGGTTTCATTACACCTGAACAATCTTTCATAAACTTTCTTCCAAACTCAACTAAACCAAGAAATCCACGCAACTCTCTCACTGTGGTAGGCTTAGGGAAAATTCCTAACCTTTCCCACGAACTTCTCCGATTTACGCAATCCAGCCGCACTCACCTTATGTCCTAAAAACTCAACTTCACTAGCAAACCATACACATTTAGAAAACTTCACTTTCACCCCAACCTCTTCCAACTTTCTTAAAACATCATTCACCAAGGTCATATGTTCTTCCATGTTCTCACTCATCACCAAAATATCATCCAAAAACACTTGTACATTCTTACACAGAAAACCACTCAACTCTACATTCATAGCACGCTGAAAAGAGGCTGGTGCATTCGCCAACCCAAAGCTCAGGTTTCTGAACTGATCAGTCTCTTTGAGTTGAAGAACGCCGTAATAGACCTACTCTCTTCAGCCACAGGCATCTGGTAGTACCCACGTACCAGATCCATCTTAGAAAACACTTTTATTTCCATACATACTGTACACACATTCAGACACAACACTCATAGGAAACTTGTCTTTCAATGTTCGTTCATTCACTCTTCTATAGTCAATACACAGTCGCAAACGTCCATCTGGCTTTTGTACAGGTACAATCAGACTATTCCAGGCACTCACACTCGGCTCAATCACACCAATTCTCTCTAATTCCTCACACTGTTCCTCAATCTCTTGAGCCACAGGGGCAGGGAAATGACGAGGCCTTTGGTAAATTGGCATATCGTCACTCAAATTATTTTGAACTCAGGCAAGCAAGCGCTGCCAAAGTCCTCATCCCCTTGACTCAAAGCACCTCTCCTATTCCACAACATCCTGTAAACTTTTCGCTTCTCACATTCACTCAACTTTTCTTCCAATTTCACTTGCTCAATCAAATCTTCATACTTCCAAACATTTGACTTTACACTCATGGAAAACACACTTGCGTTCACCACATGCATATCATTCTCCATATTCACCACTGTATTTAACACACCCAATTTATCTCCCACTTGCACTCCTCTAAGACTCTTCCTTTGCAGATCAGGCAGATCACGCGGATCTTTCATATCAATTATACCATCAAACACATGCACCACTCGCCTCAATCGATAGTTCGCAGCACTACCATCCAAGACATAAATATTCCTATCATTCTCACTTATCTCAACATTGGAATTCCATCCAATCCTTACATTCAATGTTTCATTCTGCTTGACAGGCACACTCTCAATCGCATATACCTCCAGACCTTTCATGATGTTCACTCTCACACTTCCATCTGGATTCACATACCATTGACACTTCATACTTCCATGCTGGATACGCAAGTTCCACATCTTTTGCAACTTCCGCTTATAACTTTTCAAACTCTGCATTCATAGAGTCATTCCACTTAATCACAGTACTCTTCTCTAAATCAGGGTGAATCATGATACCATTCGCTTTCAAAAACTTATAACCTAATAGCATGTCATACTTCTTGTTTGCATCTTCTACTGCACAAAATTCATCTTCATTCATCCAGACACCGGCAATCAAAACACTCTCTCTAAACCTTGCAACAATCGGCACATCCTGTTCACCTAATCCAGTCAAATGATATCCACTATCCTTAACTTGACTTACTTTCATTCCTACAAATGCTTCATAGTACACCACATTCAGCTTACATCCTGTATCAATCAATGCACTAACTTCTCGTTCTCCACACTTAATTTTAACACACATACACCTATTCACTCTCTGACCCCAATTTACTCCACAATTTGACAATCCTTCTCTCACATTCATCACTTGCACTCTAGAGAATTCCCCAGAAGGAACCCTCTCATTCCTTAGTTTCCCTGAGTCTTATCCTCTTGATTATTCGCATCATTTCCATCCATTCTTTCATTCATGCATCTTTCACCAGTCCTACACAACCTTATTGCATGACCTACCATTCCACATTTACCACAGGTAGCTCTTGGACTGGCACACATCCTGGCATAATGCCCTATCTGCCCACAATTACCACACACTCCAGGTCGACTCATATTTACTTGATTTACCCCGATTGGTTCATATCGTCTGCCCATTTTGCAGCTAGGAAAACATTCTATGGTAATAAGCCTTCCCGCACTAATGACTTCAACAAATGTATGACAATCCCATTTAATAATAAATTAAATAGTTTAAAGGACATATTTGGAAAAGCGGGTATTAATCTAGCCTTTAAATATAATAATTCCTTAAACTAATTGATGATTGCCAGGAAACCCAAAGAACATTATAACATAGGAGTATATGCAATACCATGCAACGATTGCCATAAAGTTTATATAGGGGAAACGGGGAGAAATCTAGACAAGAGATTGTACGAACACAAAAGAGATATTAGAGTGGGCAGCCAAAGCAGTGGAATATTTTGCCATGTTAGAGACTTGAATCATTCGATCGATTTCAATGGAAGTAAAATGGTATTTAAATCGGCTAACTATGTTAAGAGAAGAATCGTAGAATCGAGCTTGATATCGTCTTTTCCTAATTTTTATCTATCTGAGGGTCAATTTTCTTTTAATCCTGTAATACAAAAGCAAATAAACAAAATGGTAAAATGTCAGCCCTTCAATATGTTTAGGCCTAACCCCCCCCATCCCCTGATTAGCCACAAGTAGGGGATTGGGGGAAAAAAGAGGGGATCTTTCACGACCTGACCCCGTGTTATGTTTTAAGCACTTTTCTAATATTTTCTATTCAGTGTCAGTTGAAAAAGGGTGTGAGATACACCAAAACTGTTCTAAATTAAATTGTCTTCGGAGAATGTGGTTTAATTCCTCATATATATATATATATATATATACAGTTGGCCTTACAATACTCTGGCCAACCACCACACGTATATATTTACAAAAGGCCTTACATAAGATCTTTGCCACGCAAACGAATAGTACAACCAAGATATCACGAAAGATGGGTGCACCCTTATCTAACTAATAGAGTGAGACATGTTGGAGAAAGTGGGAAGTGGCTCACTTTCTGCGGGATTCTGAGGGGCCCGGGACTCGGCAAAGCCAAGGATTTCAGGTAGCTGGGACGCTTGTTGGTCCCAACTGCTGGGTCACAGTCGGTTGGGCGCCGCTCCAATTACTCCTTGGAGACTGGGTCCACACCTTAGAAAATCACCCCAAAAGGTAGGCACACTTGCAAGGGTCAGGATTGGCTTCAGCTGTCTCCGAAAGCCAGATGTCAGTGACAATCGGTACCACAGAACTGGAAAAGAGAAGGCACATTCAGTCACCTATTCACTGCCACACTCAAACATCTTTACTCCTAACATATTCAACCATATTCACTCTCACACAATCTTCACTCACCTATCTTCCATGTAGGCGGCTCTTCCTTCTTCAGTCACAACTAATAACTTCCAAACTATTACTCAAAAATATTAGCTGAAAGAATCCACCTAAAAAGAAACGTATGAATGGGGTAGCACAATAGAGATCCATCGAGTCTCCCCACGCAAAGCAAAGACTGTGATCACATGATCCACACACACAAATTCTGCAAAAGAAGAAAGAGATTAGACATAGGGGAGGGGAGGCGGACAACCAAACTACTACAATGTCATTACCACCACCCACTCTTGAAATTATCATCTTTGTTTTACTCAAATTCACTCTCAGCCCCATGGAATTCATTCATCCCTTCCCTCCACAACCTGAACTTCTCAAGTGCCAGCCTCTCATCCTCAGCATTCAGAACTAGGTCATCAGCGTACAACAACTTGAATGGCAATCCTGTTCTAAAATTCTGTGACAGCACTTCAAGGACCATAACTAATAGCAAGGGACTCAAAACAGATCCCTGATGCACACCAACCTTCACAGAGAAGTCATCACTCAATTCTCCATTTACCTTCATCTGGGTTGTGGAACCTTCATACATAGCCATCACCACCCTAATCAACCACTCCTCAATCCCTAATTTTCTCATTACTTACCTCACCACATCTCTTGGTACCCTATCAAAAGCCTTTTCCTGGTTAACAAAAATATAATACAACGCTCTTTTCCTAGCGATGTACTTCTCCTGGAGCTGTCTAACTATAAATATAGCATCCGCGGTTCCTTTTCCAGGCATGAACCAAAACTGCATGTTGTCAAAGTTTATCCTTTCCCTAATCATTTCTTCTAGAACACGCTCCATAACTTTTATAACATGCTCAAGGAGCTTTATGCCTCTGTGTAGCTACCCCTTTCTAGCGCATCACCTTTACCCTTATACACATTCACAATAACACTCTTCAGCCAGTCTTCTGGTACAGCTCATTCATATATGACAGCATTTATAAGGTCTGTGACCAAACGCACACATATCTCTATAGGCTTTCAACATCTCTTCATCTCAGAAACACCAGGCAGCCATGGTTAAGAACCTAACCCGTCCAGCAACCACAAAAGGACTCAAGAGACTTTAAAAGAACTTCACTCTCCCTGACGGTCTTCCCGAATTGGTGACAAGGCGAAATTTAGAGCCCTTTGGTTTTACGGCTAGGAAGCTCCTTCGAGAGCCAGGTATAGCTCTCGGGCCGGTGGCGCCCTTGTTTCTGCCCAGGACGCCACCATAGTCGGTACCACCTTTGGCTACTTGTCGCCATGCCTCTGCTCCCAAAGCTTGTACAGCGCCAGGAGTATTGCTTTCGACCTATTTGGAGCACACCTCGTGTCACACTGGAACCGTGCCAGTGTATACGGATGGCTCCAAGTCCCAAGAGGGGGTCGGCTTCCACGCCGTATCCCCTCTGTTTGAAGTCAGCGGGGCTCTGCCAGGCGCTGCGTCTGTCTTCACGGCCGAGCTGGTGGCAATACAACACTCGGTACGGGAGATTACGCGACGTGCCCGGTTCTGAGATCGGATTGTGATCTATAGCGACTCACAAAGCGCCCTGAGTGCTCTCTGGGCATTGGAATCTCCGCATCCCCTGGTTCGCGATATCCGTGACGCCACGGTTTTAACAAGCCGGGCGGATGTCGAGATTATCTTTTGCTGGGTTCCTGGAAATGTAGGAATTGCGGGGCATGAGGGCGCCAAAGAGTCCGCGAGGATTCTGCGACCGGACCAGCGTTTCGCTCTTCCTCACACCGACTACATGGCAGTTCTTTGGGCTACTTGTTAAGAAGATGGGAGATGGTTGAAGGGAACTTAAAGTAGCGTGCCATTGTGCCGCGACTGTTTCATGGACCTATCCCCCAATGCCGCGAAGGCTTCAGGTTGCTTTCTGTCGTCTCCGAAATGGACGCACTCGCGGGACGCACCGCCATTTAAGGGAGCGCTCGCTAGCGCCCTACTGTGAAGACTGCGTTGTCCCCCAGACTGTTAGGCACATTCTTGTTGAATGTCCCAGTCTGGGCGATCTCCGCATACGTTACGCGTCCCTATACCGGGATGAGCGTGGTCGCTACCGCTTGTTCCTTATACTCGGGACGGGTTCGTGCACACTAACTGTTGTACTTATAGACTTTTAGGGGGAGGCTGGCCTTCTCCCCTTTATTTAACTAGGTTTTTTTTATTTTTTTTGTTATGTTAGGTTGCCAGTTCCTGATTCGGAGACGACAGAAAGCAACCTGAAGCCTCCCCCAATGCCGCGGCGGCTTCAGGTTGCTTTCTGTCGTCTCCGAATCGGACACACTCGTGTGACGCATCGCTATCTGATGGAGCGCTCGCCTGCGCCCTATTGCAACGACTGCGTCGTCCCCCAGACTGTTCGGCACATTCTTGTCGAATGTCCCAGTCTGGGTGATCTTCGCGCACGATACCTGTCCCAGTACCGGGATTGGCGGGGTCGCTAACGCCTGTCCCTTGTGCTTGGGACAGATTCGTGCACACTGACTTGTGGACTTGTTGACTTCTTGGGGGAGGCCGGCCTTCTCCCTATTATTTAAGCAAGGTTTGTTTGTTTTTTTTTGTTGTTTTTTTGCATTTGTTTTGTTTTTTGTTTGTTTGTTTTTTTCTTTAGTTGCACGCTCCTGCGCCGGGGGGACCTCTCCCCGACGCACCAGCTTGCTTCCTTTCCCCCTTTTGGGGTGTTTTTTTTTTTTTCTCTTTAATTTCATTTTAAAGTAGCCTAGAACTAGGCCAGTTTTAATACGGCGACTAATGCCCAAGTAGGCAGTCGCCAGATGAGCTCTTAAAAAAAAAAAAAAAAAAAAAAAATCCTGCGCCGGGGGGAGGCGGACCTCCCCCTGATGCCGGAGCTTGCTTCCTACTTATGTACTCTTTTCTTTGTTTTATTTTTGTTTTTTAGCATCTTCTTTTAAATACGGCGACTAATTCCTAAGTAGGCAGTCGCCAGATGAGCTCTTAAAAAAAAAAACACCCAAATGCTTTGATGTTTACATTATTCATGGTGCAGGAGAGTAAAAGAATGGGTAAAAGGCTGCATTTTAGATATGTTTAAATGGTTGTCACAATCATTGAATCAAGGACATTCATTATATTGCTGTTCAAGAAAGTGGTGTCCTATCAGTGTCTTCTACCATTTCATGTCTATGCCCCGTAAGGGCCGCGGCGATTTGCCATCCTTGGAAACCGTGCTGACGGGACTCAGCACCACATCCGGCCCCAGCTTAGCCTCTTCTCCTGCCATCAAAACACTTGTTTCCTTGCTTTTCATACAACTCTCCCACAACTTTCTCTGGTCAGCCTCTAATTTCACAGGGGAGATGCTGACCTTCTTCTCAGCCAACCATCCCGGATCGGGGCTGAGGGGGGAGTGCACAATGTTCCCTAACCCCTGAGCTCTGGTCTGGGGTGGTTGGTTTTTAACAAGCTGCTTCATCCCCACCCATACCTTCCTCACATCCCTTTTTCTCTCCTCTTCACAATCTATCTTTTTTACGGCATGTCCAAGGTGGAGCCGCCATGCCGATGGACTGCCAAGCCACCAGGTGGAGGGGTGGTCCCAAATGGCGGCGCCTGGCTCTGCCGGGCCTGTAAGCACCTTGCAGTGCGGGCTACTGTGAGAGGTGATGTGTGATTGCGTCCTGTTATAAAAATAGGGTCACCATGCCCAATGATGAATATAAAAAAAACCCCAACCCTTAACTTCCCCTGTAATATCAACAGAGCCTATGGATGTAGCGGACTTTCCCTCACCCCCTTCTGTGGAGGTGCTTTCGGGCACATCCCTCTTTCCAGCGGCAGTTCCCTCTGTTCTTTCCAAGGGGACTGCCAAGAAAGCCAACAGGCAGCCCTTAGCCAGCCGTTCCACATCAAAGCGGCTAGTAGGGCAAACCCCCTTAGGGGGGAGAGGGAAGCCAGGCCCCTTCAGTCGCTTCCCTCAAAAGACCTGCTGGCAAGAATTTTAAACCTTGCCGGGGTCAAGGCCTGTGCCTCCCCAAACAAGACTGGTGACGCTGCCAAGGGGACCTGCGATGTCCTGGGAGGAGATGGCCAACTGGAGGCCCCTCCTGTGATAGATATGGTCTTTGAGGAAACTCAGCCTCAGACGGTAGGGCCTTCCATAGGGGGTAATCCAGGCTCGGCGCCAAGCACTGAACCCGAATCTGCCCCTATGCAAGGTCCTCCGCAAATGGCTGGGGCCTCCGAGGCAGTACAAGGAGGGGAGGGATCTCGTCTGACCGGTGCCCCTGCGACCACCAGGACCTTCTCCATTTTGGCGAAGGACCTGGCTGAGGCCGGTCCATCTGGCCTGGGGGCTCCTTCCTGTGGAGGTGAGAAGCGGGTTCATTTCCCGCCCTCCTCTCCAAAAAAGAAAAATACTCGGGGCTCCTCTCCATCTGCGGGGGCTATGGGGACGGATGGGTCTGCTGCCACTTTGGCAAGCGACCAAGCCAAGATCGGCACATCCGACCCCTCTGCCCCCTAGGTTGCGGAGCCCCTGACTAAGAACAAAAGTACACAGGGCGGAGCCTCAATGACATCAGGGCCCCTCATTCAGAGGTTATCTGGCATTTTCGAGCCTGCTGGCTTCAAACACTTCCTCGTTATTCGCTCCACTGATGGCACCATGTTGGCCAAGGGCAACATGATCCATCAAAGGAAAAGATTAGCTAGTGCAATTTGTAGAGAGCCGAAGGTGACCTGTTTCTCGGACAGGGGCCTTCTGGCGAATGCAGCGAATCCCGCTGAGGCGGCCAAGATAAGTGCTCTTCAGACACTTCATGGCACCTCAGTGAGTGTGACACCGCACTCTACCATGAACTTTGTGAAAGGAGTAGTTTATGCGAGGGAACTCGTTGACTACTCCATTGAGGACAGGACATCACCTTAGAGCTGGCCGACCATGGGGACAAGCTCCCTGAGTCGGTGCGTGCCAGTTGGTACCGCTACCGCGTGAAGGCATTCGTGCCACTGCCGCGGCGGGGCTATTACTGTCACCGCTTCGGCCATACGAATCGATCTTGTAGACATGCAAAGTCGGGGTCACCCGAAGTCTGTGTAAATTGCAACAAGGCCGCACACGATAAGTCTAAATCATGTGTGGCCAAGTTTGTCAATTGCGGAGAGCCACACCCCCCTTCTTCGAAGCAATGTGTTGCATATCTCCTCGAGAAAGAAATCCTGGCCGTTCAGGCCCAGGATAGAATCTCATTCTGCGAGGCCCAAGGACTTGGTCCTGGCGCGCCTGGCTCTGCCTGGAATGTCATATGCCTCAATAGTTAGGAAGGCACCCTCTGCTCCTGGCCCATCCAGGCCAACGAGCAGGGTTGTTTCCGGGCCCATTTGGAGCCCTTCTGCGGGCTCTACTCAACCCGGGCGCTCCCCTGGTAAAACTTGAGGCAAAAAGGGTTCACACCCAGCCCCGGCTAAAACCAGGTCTTCCCCCTCTTCCCCCAGAGTGACCGTTTCCCGTAAGGCGAAACGGCCACGCGCCTCCACCGAGTCGTTAGACTCACAGGAGGCAACACCCCTGAAGCTGGTCGCCAGGCTATCTTAGGGGGTTCCTAAAGTTTCCCCCGAAAGGAGGACAGCAACAAAGGAGCTTCGGCTCCTTCGCCCACGCCTAGAGGTGTTGCGAGTGGCTAGGAGACGGTGATTCCTCGAAAAGAGGGCCCCCCGCCTCCGAAGCCGCAATGTCCACCTAAGGTTTCGAGGCGGAGGGAGGAAAAGACTCGCATGTCGAGCCCAACCTCCCCCAATAAGTCCTTGAAGGCAACCGCTTTGTCCGGCCAACAGCGCCCGAGGTTCTGCATCCGGGAAGCGTACGGCCATTCCCGTGAGGGTCTTCTGTTCGAGGAGGGCCCCCGCGTCTCCTCCGAGCTAGGCCTGAGGGCATATTCCTTCAATGGAATTGCTGTGGACTCTGGGCCAACTGGGAGGAGCTGCAGAGGCTCGTCTCGTCCCGTTTCCCGTTAGCTATCTTTTTGCAGGAGACCATGCTGGGCGCGTTACCCCTGCCCTCCCTCCCGGGGTATAAGGGTCTTGCGACCCCACCACCATGAGATGGCCGGCTGGGGGATGCGCAGTTTACACCCGGCATGATGTCTCCGTTCTTCCTTTCTCTTTAGATACCTCCTTTCAGGTAGTGGCTGTGCAGCTTCACCTGGATAGGAGGTATACTATCATTTCTGCATACATTTCCACCGTCAGCTGACTTCGACGCGGGGGACTTCCGCCGCGTCGTGGCACTGTTGCCGAGGCCCTTTCTCTTGCTTTGAGATCTGAACGGCAGGCATCCTCTCTGGGGAGATTACTCAATAAATCCCAGGGGACAAGTCCTTGCCGATCTGATCGAAGAGCTTGAGATAGGTGTCCTAAACGTGGATGAGTTTACGCATCACTGTCCGAGAAGCGCTTCATTTTCTTGCCTTGACCTATCTTTGTGCTCTTCGGATGCACAGCCTTATTTTGATGGGGGGGGGGTCGATGACCTCCATGGTAGTGATCACTTTCCCATTCAAATATCTTTTTCAGGGCAACTGCCGCCTGAGAGCCCACCTCAGTGGTGCTTGGCACGGGCGTGGTGGCCTGCATTTCAGGTAATGAGTGAATTCTCTATCTCAGTCGAGGAGTTTAGGTCGGTAGATGATAGATGAGGCCGTTGACTTCTTCTCAGGGCAACCTCTGGCCGTTTTGCACGCCGATCACTCCCATGGTGGTCGGCCGAGTGTGAGACGGCCCTCAAACAGAAGCGTTATGCATACACGCGCTATAAGCGCCGCCCAAACGATTTCACTGTCGCTGAATTTCGTCGGGCTAGGGCTAGGTTCCGGTATATTTCGAAGCACGCCCGCCTCTCTTCTTGGCGGGCATACGTGTCTTCACTTAACGGGAAGACCTCCTTTAGCAGAGGTGTGGAAGCGAGTCAAAATGATTCGGGGCAAGTTCTCGCAGGACCACCATACCGTTCTCCAGGAGAATGGGACCGCAATCTCGGACCCCGCGTCCGTGGCGGAATCCTTAGCGACCGCTTTTTCCGCATTCTCTAGCCGGAATGCTGCTCCGCCAGAATAAATGCACGTCGTGATGTCGCGGAAGGCCGCCGGCTGGACTTTACCTCCAGAGGCGGAGAACCCTTCAACAACAGGTTTACTGTGAGTGAGTTGCGCTCCGCTCTCGTTTCGTGCGCGGACACCGCCCATGGTCCGGACGATGTCCCGTACGCCATGCTTCGACACCTGGGTAAGCGAGGCATGGCCTTTCTCTTAGATTTGTTCAACAGGATCTGGGTGGAGGGTCTTCTCCCAGATTCCTGGCGAATCGCTACTGTCCTCGCCTTTCGCAAGTCGGGGAGAGATCACTCTACTCTGACCAGTTTCCGCCCAATCTCTCCAACCTCTTGCGTGTGCAAGTTGATGGAGAAACTGGTAAATGTTAGACTAGCCTTTTTCCTGGACAGCGGAGGCCATCTGTACTCTTCACAGTGCGGCTTCCACAAGTTCCACTCCACGTCGGATGCTCTGCTCCGACTGGAAAATGCCGTCTGCGAGGCTTATCTTCGTAGACAGCACTACGCCACAGTGTTTTTGATCTGGAGAAGGCCTATGATACCGCATGGCGATACGGTATCATGGAGACTCTCCACACGATGGGGGCGAGCGGACTCCTCCCAATGTTTATATCTGAATTTTTACCAGATCGTCGATTCGGCCTACGGGTGGGGGGAGCCGTCTCCGGCCCAAAGAAGCAGGAAGAGGGTGTCCCGCATGGAAGTGTCCTTAGTGTCACACTCTTTGCCATGAGCATCAAAGGCATCACCTCGGTGCTGCCGAAAGATGTTCTCGCTACGCTCTACGTGGACGACCTTTCGATCTCTTTTGGCGCGGCCCAGATGCCAACTCTGGAGCGTCGACTCCAACAGGCATTGAACCGCGTCTCTCGCTATGCAGAAGCGCACAGGTTTCGGTTTTCTTTGGCCAAGACTAAGGTGGTGCACTTCTGCCGCCATCCACGGCTTCACCCTGACCCAGATTTGTTTCTTAATGCGGTGCGCCTGGATGTGGTTGAGTCGCACCGTTTCCTTGATCTTGTATTTGACCGACGCCTCACCTGGGAGGGTCATATTCGCAACCTTAAGGTCTCTTGTACCCGCGCCATGGACATTCTCCGTTCCGTGACGTTCAGCGCTTGGGGCGCTGATAGGGCTACTGCCTTACTTTTTATCGATACTTTGTTCGTTCGAAGCTCGACTACGGATGCGAGTTTTATGCATCGGCTGCCGAGCGTTTATTCGCGAAGGTGGATTCGATTCACCACACCGGCCTTCGCCTTGCGACCGGTGCCTTCCGCACTTACCCCATTGAGAGCCTGTTGGTCGATGCTGGGGAGATGCCACTCGCTCTGCGCCCCGTGCAGTGCATCACTCGCCTGTACGCGCGAGCCCAGCGCTTCCCTCAGTCGCCAACAGCTTTCACTGCATCCGCAGCTGATCTCGATGGTGCCTATGCCGCCGAGAGACGCCAGTCATACCCTAAGCCCTTTAGATTTAGGGCCAGGAAACTCCTTCGAGAGCTAGATATAGCTCTCGGGCCGGTGGCGCCCCTGGTTCTGCCCAGGACGCCACCCTGGAGGGTACAACATTTGGCTATTTGTCGCCACGCCTCTGCTCCCAAAGCTTGTACTGTGCCGGGAGTTTTGCGTTCAACCTTTTTGGAGCACACATCGTGTCACGCTGGAACCGTGCCAGTGTATACGGATGGCTCCAAGTTCCAAGAGGGGGTCTGCTTCCATGCCGTATCCCCTCTGTTTGAAGTCAGCAGGGCTCTGCCAGGCGCTGCGTCTGTCTTCACGGCCGAGCTGGTGGCAATACACTACTCGGTACTGGAGATTACGCGACGTGCCCGGTTCGGAGACCGGATTGTGATCTATAGCGACTCACAAAGCGCCCTGAGTGCTGGGCATTGTAATCTCCGCATCCCCTGGTTCGCGATATCCGTGACGCCACGGTTTTGGGGAGCCGGCCGGATGTTGAGATTATCTGGCAAAGAAGATGGGAGACGGTCGAAGGGAACTTAAAATTGCGTGCCATTGCGCCGCGACTGTTCCCATGGACCTATCCCCCAATGCCGCGACGGCTTCAGGTCGCTTTCTGTCGTCTCCGAATCGGACACACTCGTGTGACGCATCGCTATTTGTTGGAGCGCTCGCCTGCGCCCTATTGCGACGACTGCGTCGTTTCCCAGACTGTTCGCCACATTCTTGTCAATGTCCCAGTCTGGGTGATCTTCGCGCACGATACCTTTCCCGGTACCGGGATGGGCGGGGTCGCTACCGTCTGTCCTTTCTACTCTGGATGAGTGTGTGCACATTGACTGCTAGACTTGTTGACTTTTGGGGGGAGGCCGGCCTTCTCCCTTTCATTTAACTAGGTTTAGTTGTTTTTGTTATTGTTTTGTTATTGTTATTGCTTCCTAATTGTTATTTCTTTTTATTGTTGTTTTCTTTTCTATTTTTTTTAAAGTAGCCTATAACTAGGCTGTTTGTTTATGGCAACTTATGCCTAAGTTGGCAGTCGCTAGATAGCCCCTTAAAAAAAAAAAAATTGTTTCTATGTGGTGGCATTATTCCCTTTTTCAATGTGTAGCGATACCATAAAGATGCTATTGCCCTATTTATTCTCCAGAAGGTGTTATATACTATAAAAATGTGGATAACAGAGCAACTTGCATTGTGTCCACCAGCAGGAGCTCACTTATGGGGTTAGATTCTGGCCAGAAGATATTCTTACGCTTCTCCTGACAAAATTCTGCCAGGCTGAATGTTAAGCTTCAGTCAGCTGTAGAGCCACTGGCCTGCATCAAAGCTTTTCCTATATCACCAACCCTACAATACTTAAGTGAAACAGGGATTCGTGCTTTATCCTCCCAACATTTTAATTCGGGTTTAATCATAACATAACATCTTTAACAACAACAACGACTCCCCACACACACCATTTACAAAGAGTGTTGCATCTCTGGAAGAAGTCCATTCAGTTGTTGGGATTCATTGAGACCTGTGGTTCAGGAAAATACCCAGCTAAAATGTCTCCAATGTCTCAGAAAGAAAATTGTAATCTTGCTTTTGTTTAGAGATAGAATGTTTCCACTATGATTTATGACCAGTGTCAGCCAGACTTTTGAGTGCTTTCTAATTTTAGGGACACGTTGTGGGTCACGCCTTAACTGGAGGGGGCAGTAGCAGTAGCTCTGAACAGCCCCAGCAGCAGCAGCAGCAACAGCAACAGCAACAATACCCTCCACAGTACCAAGGATACCCAGCAGGTTATCAAGGTTATCAGCAGGTAGGCTCAGTTTCAATTTCAGAATTTCTTCCTCTTGTGACAGTTGTACTTCAGGGTGTTCTTTACCTAACTTTTTTCATGAACTGACCCCATTAATTGGAGGTATTGACAGTTGGCCCTGGCAAGATGATAGGTAGTTTGTGCTTGATAGTTCCTAAACAGGGTGGGGGTGTAGGGGGTAGTTTTATGTAGGTCCTAATGAGTCCCAACCCCACTTTGTGAGAGTGGTAGGTGTTGGTGGTTAAAGGGAATTTGCTATTGCATCTTGTTTTCCATGACTTTATATATTTCCTCCACATTGGCCAAGTGGATAATGCGATGGATTTCTGATGTTTGGGTGTTGTATACAATCCCAGTGAGTATAGATACAAAGCATGGTGTCATCATAAGCCGGCTGCCTTTTGTAGGCTGCACTCTGCTTACCCAAACCCCTCGGGGGAGGGGGAGAGTAGCTCATATACAAAGCATCACAACACTACTAAATCCCTTACCATCTCCTTTCACACAACATCTGCACTTTCTCTCCTCTATTCTGGAACCGAGCTAATGGGACTCACATATTCACTGACCCTGACACAGATTGGGTGCTCCAGCCCCTCCCCCTTGTTTATTTTCTCATTTAAAGCGCAATACCAACAGAGTATTTGTAAAGATGGATCTGTAATGTAAGTGGTGAAGTTAGATAAATGGAAAATGTACAGCAGATGTAGAGCTGCAGATCCTCCTCCAAGCAGTGGGGCATGTAAGGCACACAATCTTCGATATGGTAAAGAAAGTGATATAAAGAAATAAGGGGGGAGGATGACCACATGAAGACCCCCGTGAGATGGACACAGTCCAGGAGGTGACCCATCCCCAGATTGCAGGATCTTCCATTGGGTCAAACCCAAGCTCAGTGCCAAGTACTGAACCTGATTCTGCCCCTGTGCAAGCTACTTCTCAGACGGCTCAGTCCCCAGAGGACTCGCAAGGAGGGAAGCGACCACCTCCCCAGCTGGTGCCCCTTTGACAGCTAAGACCTCCATTTCAGAGAAGGGGCATTCTACGTGAAGTGTACACACTTTTTTAGCAAAATCTAGAAACTAGGTCATGGATTTTGATGGGGTTTTTTGCATGCAAGTTGGGTCTGGTGAGATGACATCATATACCAATTTTTATGGCTCTGGGTCACCATGGCCATTTTTTGTCCAGGTCAATTTTTGGTCAAACTGGTTGACAGAAAAAGTTTGAGAGGTCATAACCATGGCTAGAGTTAATAAATCAGAAGGATGTTATTTAAGACAAAAATGTAAACAAAACTTTTAGACAAAACATTATTTAATAAATACCTAGGTACTCATTTGAGCAGAACCATCACTTTGTTTGTTGCATCCCCCGTAAGGGGCGCGGCGATTTGCCATCCTGGTCGCCGTGCTGAGGGGACTCAGCACCCCGTCCGGCCCCAGCTTAGCCTCTCTTCCTTCCTTCAAAACACTTGTTTCCTCTCTTTTCATACAACCTCTCCCACAACTTTCTCCGGTCAGCCTCTAATTTCACAGGGTAGATGCTGACCTTCTTCTCAAGCCAACCGTCCCGGATCAGGGCTGAGGGGGGAGGGGACAAAGTTCCCTAACCCCTGAGCTCCGGTTCGGGATGTGTTTTTTTTTAACAACCTGCTTCATCCCCACCCATACCTTCCTCACATCCCTTTTCCTCTCCTCTTCACATTCTATCAATTTTACGCCGTGTCTAAGGTGGAGCCGCCATGCCGATGGACTGCCAGGACACCAGGCGGGAGGGGTGGTCCCAAATGGCGGCGACTGGCTCTGCCAGGCCTGCAAGCACCTCTTGCAGTGCGGGCAACTGTGAGAGATGGTGAGCTATTGCGTCCCGTGTAAAAAAGAGGGTCACCATGCCCAATGATGTTTATAAAAAAAACCCAACCCCCAACTTCCCTTGTGACATCAACGGAGCCGCCCTCGGGCGGCTCCACCGAGAAAATGGAGGTACCCCCCCTTGTGCTTGCGCAGGGGACCCTCCATACTTCTTTAACCGGAGAGGAGGCTTACTCCTCTCCTACGCCTACGGGTGTAGGGGACTCCCCCTCACCCCCTTCTCTGGAGGTGCTTTCGGGCACCTCCCTATTTCCAGCAGCAGTCCCTCCTTTTCTTTCTAAGGGGACTGCCAAGAAAGCCAGCAGGCAGCAGCCCATTGCCGACCACCCCTCGTGTAAGCGGCTCGGTAGGGTAAATCCCCTTAGGGGGGAGAGGGAAGCCAGGCCCCTTCGGTCGCTTTGCTCAAAAGACCTGCTGGCAAGAATCTTAAACGTTGTCAGGGTCAAGGCCTGTGCCTTCCCACAAAAGACTGGTGACGCTGCCAAAGGGACCTGCGATGTCCTGGGAGGGGATGGCCAACTGGAGGCCCCTCCTGTGATAGACATGGTCCTTGAGGAAACCCAGTCTCAGAGGGTAGTGCCTTCCATGGGGGGGAATCCGGGCTCGGCGCCAAGCACCGAACCTGAATCCGCTCCTATGCAAGGTCCTCGTGAAATGGCTGGGGCCTCCGAGGCAGTACAAGGAGGGGAGGGGTCTCCTCTAACCGGTGCCCCTGCGACCACCAGGACCTTCTCCATTTCGGAGAAGGACCTGGCTGAGGCCGGTCCATCTGGCCTAGGGGCTTCTTTCGGCGGAGGTGAAAAGTGGGTTCATTCCCCGCCCTCCTCTCCTAAAAACAAGAAGACTAAAAATACTCGGGGCTCCTCTCCATCCGCGGGGGCTACGGGGACGGATGGGTCTGCTGCCATTCTGGCAAGCGACCAAGCCAAGATAGGCACATCCGCCCCATCTGCCCCCCCGGTTGTGGAGCCCCTAACTAAGAACAAAAGTGCACAGGGCGGAGTCTCAATGACATCGGGGCCCCTCATTCAGAGATTACCTGGCGTTTTCGAGCCTTCTGGCTTCAAACGCTTCCTCGTTATTCGCTGCACTGATGGCACCATGTTGTCCAAGGGCAACATGATCCATCAGAGTAGAGGATTAGCTAGTGCAATTGGTAGAGAGCCGAAGGTGACCCGTTTCTCGGACGGAAGCCTTCTGGCGAATCCCGTCGAGGCGGCCAAGATAAGTGCTCTTCGGACACTTCATGGCACCCCGGTGAATGTGACGCCGCACTCTACCATGAACTTTGTGAAAGGAGTAGTTTATGCGAGGGAACTCGTTGTCTACTCCATTGAGGACATCACCCTAGAGCTGGCCGACCATGGGGCGGTCAAGGTCGAACGTGTGAGTAGAAAACAGGGAGGGGCCTCGAGACCCACTCCTACACTCTTCCACGTTCGACTGTGACAAACTCCCTGAGTCGGTGCGTGCAGGTTGGTACCGCTACCGCGTGAAGGCATTCGTGCCACTGCCGCGGCGGGGCTATTACTGTCACCGCTTCGGCCATACGAATCTTTCTTGTAGACGTGCAAAGTCAGGGTCACCCGAAGTTTGTGTAAATTGCTCCAAGGCCGCACACGATAAGTCCAAATCGTGTGTGGCCAAGTGTGTCAATTGCGGAGAGCCGCACCCCGCTTCTTCGAAGCAATGTGTTGCATATCTCCTTGAGAAAGAAATCCTGGCCGTTCAGGCCCAGGATCGACTCTCATTCCGCGAGGCAAAGGACTTGGTCCTGGCGCGCCCGGCTCTCCCTGGGACGTCATATGCCTCAATAGTTAGAAAGGCACCCTCTGCTCCTGGCCCATCCAGGCCAACGAGCACGGTTGTTTCCGCGCCCATTCGGAGCCCTTCTGCGGGCTCTACTCAACCCGGGCGCTCCCCTGGTAAAGCTGGCGGCAAAAAGGGTTCACACCCAGCCCCGGCTAAAACCAGGGCTTCCCCCTCTTCCGGCGACGATGGAGCTTGCTTCCTTTCCCTCATTTGGGTTTTTTTTAGTTTCTTCAATTTTATTTCAAAGTAGCCTAGAACTAGGCCAGTTTTAATACGGAGACTAATGCCCATGTAGGCAGTCGCCAGATGAACTCTTAAAAAAAAAAATCCTCCCTTTGCCCCAGCGTGACCGTTTCCCGTAAGGCGAAACGGCCACGCGCCTCCACCGAGTCGTTAGACTCACAGGAGGCAACACCCTTGAAGCTGGTCGCTAGGCCATCTTCCGGGGTTCCTAAGGCTGTCCCCCGAAAGGAGGACAGCAACAAAGGAGCTTCAGCTCCTTCGCCCACGCCCCGAGGTGGAGCGAGTCGCTCGGAGACGGTGGTTCCTTGAAAAGAGGGCCCCCCGCCTCCGAAGCCGCAACGCTCGCCTAAGGTTTCGAGGCGGAGGGAGGAAAAGATTCGCATGGCGAGCCCAACCTCCCCCAATAAGTCCTCGAAGGCGACAGCGCCTTCAGCACTTTGACGGCCAACAGCGCCCGGGGTTCTGCCCCCGGGAAGCGTACGGCTATTCTTGTGAGGGTCTTCAGTTCGAGGAGGGCCCCTGCGTCTCCTCCGAGCTAGGCCTGGAATATGCCTGGAGGGCATATTCCTTCAATGAAATTGCCGTGGACTCCGGGCCAACTGGGATGAGCTGCGGAGTCTCGTCTCGTCTCGTTCCCCGTTAGCTATCTTTTTGCAGGAGACCATCTTAGGCGCGTGCGCCCTGCCCGCCCTCCCGGGGTATAAGGGTCTTGCGACCCCACCCCCGCGGGATGGTCGGGCTGGGGGATGCGCGGTTTACACCCGGCATGATGTCTCCGTTCTTCCTTTCTCTTTAGGTACCTCGTTTCAGCCAGTGGCTGTGCAGCTGCACCTGGATAGGAGGTATACTATCATTTCTGCGTACATTCCACCGTCAGCTGACTTCGACGCGGGGGACTTCCGCCGCGTCGTGGCACGGTTGCCGAGGCGCTATCTCTTGCTTGGAGATCTGAACGGCAGGCATCCTCTCTGGGGAGATTACTCCATAAATCCCAGGGGACAAGTCCTTGCCGATCTGATCGAAGAACTTGAGATGGGTGTCCTAAACGTGGATGAGTTTCAACATCACTGTCCTAGAACCGCTTCATTTTCTTGCCTTGACCTATCTCTGTGCTCTTCGGATGCGAAACCTTATTTTGATTGGGGGGTGGTCGATGACCTCCATGGTAGTGATCACTATCCCATTCAAATATCATTTTCAGGGCAACTGCCGCCTGAGAGCCCACCTCAGTGGTGCTTTGCGCGGGCGCGGTGGCCTGCATTTCAGGAAATGACTGAATTTTCTATCTCAGTCGAGGACTTTAGGTCGGTAGATGAGGCCGTTTAGTTCTTCTCCGTCAACCTCATCGCCGTGGGCCTGACTACTATTCCTAGGACGTCTGGCCGTTTTGCACGTCGCTCACTCCCATGGTGGTCGCTCGAGTAGGCATAACAGAAGCGTTATGCCTACATGCGCTATAAGCGCCGCCCAAACGAATTCACTGTCGCTGAATTTCGTCGGGCTAGGGCTAGGTTCTGGTATATTTCGAAGCACGCCCGCCGCTCTTCTTGGCGAGCATACGTGTCTTCACTTAACGGGAAGACCCCTTTAGCTGAGGTGTGGAAGCAAGTCAAAAGGATTCGGGGCAAGTTCTCGCAGGACCGCCCCTCCCGTTCTCCAGGAGAATGGGACCGCAATCTCGGACCCCGCGTCCGTGGCGGAATCATTAGCGACCGCTTTTTCCGCATTCTCTAGCCAGCATTCAATGCACGTCGTGATGTCTCGGAATGCCGCCGGCTGGACTTTACCTCCAGAGGCGGAGAACCCTTCAACGACAAGTTTACTGTGAGTGAGTTGCGCTCCGCTCTCGTTTCGTGCGCGGACACCGCCCATGGTCCGGACGATGTCCCGTACGCCATGCTTCGACACCTGGGTGAGCGAGGCATGGCCTTTCTCTTAGATTTGTTCAACAGGATCTGGGTGGAGGGTCTTCTCCCAGACTCCTGGCGAATCGCTACTGTGCTCGCCTTTCGCAAACCGGGGAGCGATCACTCTACTCCGACCGGTTTCCGCCCAATCTCTCTAACCTCTTGCGTGTACAAGTTGATGGAGAATTTGGTAAATGTTAGATTAGCCTTTTTCCTGGACAGCGGAGGCCATCTGTCTTCTGCACAGTGCGGCTTCCGCAAGTTCCACTCCACGTCGGATGCTCTGCTCCGACTGGAAAATGCCGTCTGCGAAGCTTTCCTTCGTAGACAGCACTACGCCACGGTGTTTTTCGATATGGAGAAGGCCTATGATACCGCATGGCGATACGGTATCATGGAGACTCTCCACACAATGGGGGCCAGGGGACGCCTCCCAATGTTTATATCTGAATTTTTGCGAGATCGTCGATTCCGCGTACATGTGGAGGGAGCCCTCTCCGGCCCAAAGGAGCAGGAAGAGGGTGTCCCGCAGGGAAGTGTCCTCAGTGTCGCACTCTTTGCCCTGAGCATCAACGGCATCACCTCGGTGCTGCCGAAAGATGTTCTCGCTACGCTCTACGTGGACGACCTTTCGATCTCTTTTGGCGCGGCCCAGATGCCAACTCTGGAGCGTCGACTCCAACAGGCATTGAACCGCGTCTCTCGCTATGCAGAAGCGCACAGGTTTCGGTTTTCTTTGGCCAAGACTAAGGTGGTGCACTTCTGCCGCCATCCACGGCTTCACCCTGACCCAGATTTGTTTCTTAATGGGGTGCGCCTGGATGTGGTGGAATCGCACCGTTTCCTCGGACTTGTATTCGACCGACGCCTCACCTGGGAGGCTCATATTCGCAGCCTTAGGGTCTCTTGTACCCGCGCCATGGACATTCTCCGTTCCGTGACTTTCAGCGCTTGGGGCGCTGATAGGGCTACTGCCTTACTTTTTTATCGATCCTTTGTTCGCTCGAAGCTCGACTACGGATGCGAGTTTTATGCTTCCGCAGCCGAGCGTTTATTGCGGAAGGTGGATTTGATCCACCACACCAGCCTTCGCCTTGCGACCGGTGCCTTCCGCACTTCCCCCATTGAGAGCCTGTTGGTCGATGCTGGGGAGATGCCACTCGCTCTGCGCCGCGTGAAGTGCATCACTCGACTGTACGCGCGAGCCCGGCGCCTCCCTCAGTCGCCAACAGCTCTCACTGCATCCGCAACTGATCTCGATGGTGCCTATGCCGACGAGAGACGCCAGTCATACCCTAAGCCCTTTGAGTTTAGGGCCAGGAAACTCCTTCGAGAGGTAGATATAGCTCTCGGGCCGGTGGCGCCCCTGGCTCTGCCCAGGACGCCACCCTGGAGGGTACAACATTTGGCTATTTGTCGCCACGCCTCTGCTCCCAAAGCTTGTACTGTGCCGGGAGTTTTGCGTTCAACCTTTTTGGAGCACACATCGTGTCACGCTGGAACCGTGCCAGTGTATACGGATGGCTCCAAGTCCCAAGAGGGGGTCGGCTTCCACGCCGTATCCCCTCTGTTTGAAGTCAGCGGGGCTCTACCAGGCGCTGTGTCTGTCTTCACGGCCGAGCTGGTGGCAATACACCACTCGGTACGGGAGATTACGCGACGTGCCCGGTTCGGGGACCGGATTTTGATCTATAGCGACTCACAAAGTGCCCTGAGTGCTCTCGGGGCATTGGAATCTCAGCATCCCCTGGTTTGCGATATCCGTGACGCCACGGTTTTGGCGAGCCGGGCAGATGTCGAGATTATCTTGTGCTGTGTTCCTGGACATGTAGGGATTGCGGGGAATGAGGGCGCCAAAGAGTCCGCGAGGACTCTGCGACTGGACCAGCGTTTCGCTCTTCCTCACACCGACTACATGGCAGGAATACGGGCAGCTCTTCGGACTGCTTGGCAAAGAAGATGGGACACGGTCGAAGGGAACTTAAAGTTGCGTGCCATTGCGCCGCGACTGTTCCCCTGGACCTATCCCCCAATGCCGCGGTGGCTTCAGGTTGCTTTCTGTCGTCTCCGACTCGGACACACTCGTGTGACGCATCGCTATTTGATGGAGTGCTCGCCTGTGCCCTATTGCAACGACTGCGTCGTGCCCCAGACTGTTCGGCACATTCTTGTTGAATGTCCCAGTCTGGGTGATCTTCGCGCACGATACCTGTCCCGATACCGGGATGTGCGGGGTGGCTACCGCCTGTCCCTTGTACTCGGGACAGATTCGTGCACATTGACTTGTGGACTTGTTGACTTCTTGGGGGAGGCCGGCCTTCTCCCTAGTATTTAAGGAAGGTTTGTTTTGTTTTTTTTGTTTGTTTTTTGCCTTTAGTTGCACGCTCCTGCGCCGGGGAAACCTCTCCCCGACACACCAGCTTGCTTCCTTTCCCCCTTTTTGGGGTGTTTTTTTTTTCTCTCTTTAATTTTATTTTAAAGTAGCCTAGAACTAGGCCAGTTTTAATACGGCGACTAATGCCCAAGTAGGCAGTCGCCAGATGAGCTCTTAAAAAAAAAATAATAAAATAAAATTACCTGCGCTATGAATATTTTCGTTCCTTAACGTTCAGCGCTTGGGGCGCCTTACTTCTCTATCGATCCTTTGTTCGTTCGAAGCTCAACTACGTATGCGAGTTTTATGCATCCGCAACCTAGCGTGTATTTCGGAAGGTGGACTCGATCCACCACACCGACCTTCGTCTGGCGACCGGTGCCTTCAGCACTTCACCCATTGAGAGCCTACTTGTCGATGCTGGGGAGATGCCACTCGCTTTGCGCTGTGCACAGTGCATTATTCGCCTGTACGCGCGATCGCGGTGCCTATGCTGGCGAGAGGAGCCAGTCATACCCTAAGTCCTTCGAGAGCTAGGTATAGCTCTCGGGCCGTTGGCCCCCCTGGTTCTGCCCAGGACGCCATCCTGGAGGGTACCACCTTTTGACTCTTTGTCGCCATGCCTCTGCTCCCAAAGCTTCTACATCGCCGAGAGTATTGCGTTTGATCTTTTTGGAGCACGCTCCGTGTCAAGCTGGAACCGTGCCAGTGAATAGAGATGGCTCCAAGTCACAACAGGGGCTCGTTGTCCACACCGTATCTCCTCAGTTTGAAGTCAGTGGGGCTATGCCAGGCGCTGCGTCTTTCTTCACGGTCGAGCTGGTTGCAATACACCGCTCGGTTTGCGAGATAACGCGACGTGCCCGGTTCGGAGACCGGATTGTCATTTATAGCCACTTTGAAAGCTCCCTGTCTGCTTTCGGGGCATTGGAATCTACGCATCCCTCTGTTCGCGATATCCGTGACGCCACGTTTTTAGCAAACCGGGTGGATGTCGAGATTATCTTGTGTTGGGTTCCCGGAGATGTAGGAATTGCGGGGAATGAGAGCGCCATAGAGGCCGCGAGGACTGGTCGACCAGACCAGCGTTTCGCTCTTCCTGAGACCGTTTACATTGAATGAATACGGGCTGCTTGACAAAGAAGATGGGGGAGAGTCGAGGGTAACTTAAAGTTGCTCACCATTGCGCCGCGATTGTTCCCATGCCCCCCATCTCCCACACACACATGCCGCGACGGCTTCAGGTTGCTTTCTATCGTCTCCGAATTGGACACACTCTGGGAATGCACCGCCATTTGATGGTGCGCTCGCCTGGGACGACTGTGTTGTCCCCCAGACTGTTCGGCACATTCTTGTTGAATGTCCCAGTCTGTGTGATCTTCGTCCACGTTTCCTCAACCGGTACCGGGATAAGCGGGGTCGCTACCGCTTGTCCCATGTACTCGGGACGGGTTTGTGTCCACATACTTACGGACTGTATTACCTTTTGGAGGAGGCTGGCCTCCTCCTCTTTATTTGACTGTTTTTTTGTGGGTTGCATGCTCCTGTGCCGGGGGGAGGCGGGCCGACCCCCGACGCTGGAGCGCACTTCCTTGTTACCTTTTTTTGTTTTGTTTTATAGTCTATGATCTCTTTACCCTTTGTTATTTCCCTTTACTTATTTTGAAATATAGCCTAGTCGTAGGCAGTCGCCAGATGGGCTCCTAAAATAAAAATAGCATCCCATTTTATTTGGTCTAGCGCCGACGCGGATTGCGCTTCCTTCTTGTTGCTCTGTATTTGTTGTTGTCGCCTTTTTTTTAGCTCGTTACCAAGCCTTTGTTTCTGTTTTATCTTTATTTGTTATTTACGTTTTTACGTGTTGTTTCAATTTAGCCTATATTAGGCTGTAGCGTGAATTAGGGCGACTTGTCCTTAGTAGGCAGTCGCCAGATGATCTCTTAAAAAAAGTGTAATTCTGCGGAGGCGTTTTTTCTGGAATCCGTTCTATCTTCTTCCTATCATAGTAGACTCTAACCCCATGGACTATTATACTTAGCACTTGGTTGTGTGAGAGAGACCAATGAGTTCCCATGCACCATCAAGGTGAGCTTAGGTCCAGGATCACCACACTTTTCACCCAGTGTAACAGCATGACTGCTGAGAAGACCTGCATCAGGTACCTGGATGCCGTGGTTGAGGCAGACGACGATTGAATAAAATGAATAGTGCCGCAATCCTTCAAGTCTAACCTTAACATTGGTAAATATATCTCCATTAATGAACTCCCTCTGTTTCTTCCTTTTATATTGAGTTAGGCCACAAATTGCTCACTACACCCTGTTTTCGTAGAGAATGCAACCTACTGAGTTGCTTCTTAACTGAGTGTGCGCTACATTTAATTGCCCTTAACGTGCAGCTGACATCACTCCTCCCCCCCTCCCCCCAAAAATGGATCATTAAATTGGTAATTTTTAATCAGAAAATTGTTTTTTAAAGGGTGGTCCGAGTGAGCCGAGCGGCCCCTGCGCATGGGAGGTGAAACAATTCCTGCAGTGCGCCGAGACTCAGTCCGATGTTTCCCTCTGCGAAGGCTTCAACGAGGCTCTGCGACAGTGCAAAGCGAGATTTTCCTCCGCGCGTAAGTTGATCGCTATCTTTGCCCCCTCCCCCCCGCCCCCAATTTGTTTTTATGATCGACCTATGTTCACTAGGAAAACTGCCACTGCGATTGGCTGAACCCACAAGTCTCTAAGCACGCGGTGTTTATTGTAGGCGCTCAAGGTTTGGAAATATTGGTTGTTTAGTGTTTCCTGATGGGTGGTCATACTGTGAGTTATTTTGGTCGTCTGGTTTGTAGTATTGCAGTTTTGGGCTGAGGTTTAGTCTGAGTCTGGGGATAGCGACTTGTGTTTCGGGGGAGGGAAGATTCTTCCTTTGCAGTGTCTGGGAGATATGTGTAATATGGGATTGATTGAAAGGTTGTATGAGGGGCGGTTTATTGAGGCTGTCGAGTGGTTAGTTTTGGTTGGTGACCGCATCTTTGCCTTGCCACGGTGACTCTGAATGGCGTAGGAGGATTTACTATTCCAAATTGCTATCTGGTAGATCATAATTTAGGCGATGGTTTGAAGGAGAATTTGGATGATGGGTTGCTGACTGTGTGTGTGGATTGTTGTGTACGTAGTGCGATTCCCTCGAGTGGATCTTAGATATGTTTCGCGGAGGATTGCACGGGTATTGCATGTAGTGGCAGAGGGGTATCCGTTTTTGTGTAGTCAATAAGTCCTGGGCACACTCGCGGGACGCACCGCCATTTGATGGAGCGACCACTGCGTTGTACCCCAGACTGTTTGACATTTTTGTTGAATGTTCCAATCTAGGGGATCTTCGCGGGGGTGCTACCGCTTGTCCTTTGTTCTCGGGTCGGGTTCGTGCACACAGACTTGTGGACTAACTCACTTATTGGAGGAGACTGGCCTCCCATTTTATTTCACTAGCGTTGGTCGCAGTATCCTTCGCCAGGGGAGATGGACCTCCCCTGGCCCGAAGCGTGCCTCCTCCTTCATGCTTTTTTGTTTGGGGGGGGGGGGGTGCACGTTTGCTTTGTTAATCTAGTCCAGGCTGTGGGATGAATTCGGTGACTTGTGCCCCGGCGCAAAGTCGCCTGATGGGCGTTGAAGAAAAGCAAACAAAAAAAAGTGAATTACCCCTTGGGGACCGTTCCGCAGGGCCATGTCGAGAAATTCTGATGAGTGTATGAGGGGAGGTTAAGGAGCTGTTTTTCTCTCTTGGTGCTGCAGTTGTGGGTTTGGAATTTGGGGGCGGGGGGGGGTCAGTTTCTCTCAAATGCCTTGTGCATGTCATGACAACCAGGATTGTTCTTTTGGGTGGTGGTCTTTGATGGTATCCCTCTTGGAGGGTAGTAGTCGCGTTCTTTGATCCGAGTCCATGGTAATATTATCCGCTATATAAAAAGGAAACTATATAAAAACTCAAAAGAGGGTGTTGGGGCGGGGGGGAGGTTGATGACTGGTTGGCTGTGTTGAGAATTTGGATGGTGTTTCTTTATTTTCCAGATTGTCGGGATTTGGTTGTGGGGCCAGAGGGGTTGAATATTTTCTCTGAGTGCTTGGACCCCGTTTCAGGTGTGTTTTTTTATGAGCTGATAGTTTTTAGTATGTCTGCAGGTTGGTAAGGGAAGTTGCGGTGTCACTTAGTTCTTCGCTCATGTCTTCATTTTATTCTTTGGTTTGTGGCTGATTTTAAAATTGTGTGTTGTAGTCGCTTTGCGGGCTACGGCACAGATGAGAGGAAACACCGCTTTCGATTAGTGAAGTTAAGCTACATGGGGTGTGGTCAGTGACTGGATGGACTCTGGATTCAGGTTTTCTTCACGACAGCTGCCATACCTTACAGATACACCCCTGGTTCAGATACCACCTTAACATGGAGGTCCCTACTGAGAAATAATAGACCTCAAAAGAAGTGTAGTTCGATGGTAAAAAAGCCATAGCAAAATTATTTGTATCTTTGTGGGAAAGGAGATTGTTGGAATGGTTTCGTGGTTGTGGTTTGATTGTTCTCCAGAGGTTTATTTTGGTTGTTTCGGATGTCTTTTTTTCTGGCGTGTAATGGGTTGGTTGATGCTTTCGTTGGTTAATTTGGTGGGTGCCGTTGTCCTCGACTAAGTCGCTCTTGGCAGTGGAGGTTCTGGCGGCCTGGGCGAAACTACCCCTTTACGCCCCCTGCCCCCTCTAAACAGTCGGGAGCAATTATTATTTTGTTTATTACTATTATTTGGAATAATAACACATAATTATCATTACTTATACGTGTGTAACAGAAAAAAAATTATTTATAAATAGTAAATAAGTACACAAATTATATAGAATAATAAAGAAACAAGGATAGAACAACGCCTACAGACCTAAGTCTCGTGTTCTCAATTATTCTGACTTATGAATTACGACATACAAAACTTTTAATAAATCCCGGACTAATCTTGGGAGGATCTTGGCAATTCTATCATTCGAAAGAGAATGTAAATCAACATCAGGGTTTCAAATTTCGTTAGAATCCGCCGAATAGTTACGATGTTATGGCCCCAAAGCCCCAAACTCGTTGAAAAGTAAAAGGGTTACCATCCGACGGGCTGACATAGTAACATAGAGTGACGGTTACGCGCCTGAAAAGGTGAGGGACGCCATCGGTAATGGGTGGTCGCTTTCTCCTCCCCCGGCAATCCATGCCACCCTGGGCGGCTGCCCATACCTACTAACACTATCCAACCCTGGGCTCTTCGTAGTGCCTGAGGGTAGCGTCTAGGGTTTGAAAGTCGGATAGGTTGAAGGAAGAATTCCCATACCCCTTCTCAGTAGTAGTAGTGGTGGTGGTGGTGGTTCGCCAACCTGCCTTTATCCGGGCGGATCCCTGACCGCATAATGAAATAGACATAAAGGTCAGTATGACGATCGCTGGTGAGCCCGAGGGTACCAGGGGGCAGTCCTTTTTGGGAAGAGATGCCTGGGGCTATGTTGTGACACCAAACAGCGTTCAAGTGGAGCCTTCGTCGCCCCGGGGCTGAGGGTCTCTCAGTACGTGTCTTAAATGACGACAACTCCGGATTGCAGCCGCGGCCATGGGAAACGCCACCCCCGGAAGGTTTATTTCTTCCAGAGCAATACGTAATGGGCTTTGATGTGCGTCATCACCGCTATGGGATTGTGGTTAATAATTATTTCATTCGTAATACCTTTTATTTTTCAGACGCTGCTGCTTAGAGAGGCCAAATCGCCCTATGAGATCGGAAGCTCCTTGCGAGGCGAAATGATGATGTACCAATGGGCGCGATTTGAACGAATTGATGGCGCCCGCTCTTTTGTGATTGGCTTCCTTCGTTGTAGCGAAAATCCAATGATGTAGATAGTGAATTTAACCACTAAATCAATTAACTATAGACCATATTGTTAATAAATGTTTTATTATGCCTCAATATTCATTTGTCCTTATAAGACGTCCCCCCCCCCGTTATTTTTTTAGTTGGAAGCTTTAGTTACGTGAGAGGGTGGAAGGTTAGGATGATTATTTGTATCTCAGGGACCTGGGCAAGAAAGAGCTGAGTGGGTAGTTGTTAATCTGCCCATCCCCCTCCCTCTCTGGGACCTGTTCTTTCTTCAGGGGTTGGTCCCAGAGAGGCTCTGGCCTTCTCATGGCGAGGGGGGTCCCCTGGTGCTGCGAACAAGACTTTTAATATACTCCTCTCCCCCGCGCCCCTTCCTATTAGTAACTTTTACTGCCCTTTATTTTCCCCTATTCTCTCTCCTATCTAGTGGCCTTGACGGTTACCTGACCTCTGCTTGTTTTTTTTCAGACTGATTCTTAATTGTTCTTTTATTAATGTTGGAGGGAGGAGGTTGGGCATCTCCACCGTCTTCGTCTGCCGATGCCCAAGAAGAAACCCATCATTGGCCCCTTTTCTCCGCGCATAGGAGAATTCGGGCAACCTCTTTGGTCTATAAAGATTGTGTGAGGGATCCGTATCTATTTTCTAAGATGACATATGGGACGTAACTGAATCTAGAGTTGCAGTAGTGTACGGCCCCTGTAGGCCTCTGTGGTGAGGAGTCCCGAAGGAGAATGTGAAGTTATTTCTATTTGCAATGGCTAGCCATAAACACATAACTTTCCCATCTCGTGCCAAACCTTCTTTAGCTCCCCTTTGAGCCTTCCCTCGCTCGTTGGATCCATATGTCAACGATGTGGACCCAGATTAAGATTATCCTCGCTTTCTGGTCATGAGTTCATCATCTGACACCCCACTTGCAAAAGTGGATGTGTTGGACGTTAATGAATCATTTAAGTCCCGCTGTGGTGAACCCCGTCAGATGTGGTCAAGGGGTAGTGGTCATATCGTAGGCGAGGTGTCATCTCGCTCTTAACATAATCTTGTGCGAAATCTCTCTTTGATTGCCTAAGTTTCCGTAACCATTTCGCCCCATCCACGTCTGAATTTTGTCAAAGGTATCGTCCCTTGAAAGAAATTAAGGGACTACGACCTCACCCGTCTCCAGAACAAGTTCAATGCCCAACGCATCATACGTACACAGGGTGACTAAAACTGTAAATTCTAATAGACCCAACTGCCACATTGAGTTAAACGTTCGAACGTCAGAAACTGCCGCAGTTTATTAAAGCTTGGTACCTTCGTGTCCCGGTAAGCCCTTACGTCGAACTACGCAGACTTTGCTTAATTGTAATAAATTTAGACATGTTGGTCATGCCTGTCGGCACTCGCGTTCCTGCGTGAATTGTAGTTCTAATTGCCATGGCCCTGAATGCACCAAAACACCGTGCTGTGATAGCTGCGGTGGTGCCCACAGTGCCTCTTCAAAAATCTGCCCAATATTCTTATGTGAAAAGGAGGTCCTCGCTTTGCGCGACTCTCTGCGTCTGGATGTGAGAGAGGCTCACCAACGTGCTCGAGTACAGACCTCACCTTTTGGCCTTGTCTCTCACGTTTTGCGTGACGATGGACGAAACCGATCATCACGTTTGAGTTCCGACACGCCTGAAGCATCTAATCGCCATTTTACCGTTATTGTCAGAAGTATTCATGATATACCGTCGAAGCATCGCTCTCACACCGATATACCTAATGTTGCCTCCCTATCTCCAGCAGCTCTAGACGGGACCGATGCTCAGGGTGAGACACTTGAAGACATCAGACCTTATCTGAAAGAATTCTATATCGCCCAGTGAAAGTTCTACCCGTCCCCGGGACCCACAGCCCTGTGGTAAGAGGAAGGACTCCTCACCTGGGTCATCGGCCACCAATAAGTGGGCTGCCTCTGGAGCTGACTCGGCTGAGCTTCGAGAGTCTTCAATGGACTGCTCCTGTTGCTGAATATTATCTCTCCTTAAGCCCGTCCCGCCCTTCACATGATGTGGGCCCCTTACCGGTTCAAACGATAGCAGAAATCCACCCAGTTCCTTGTACTTTGTCCAGATCGCCTGCTCCACCCACCACCATCCTACTCATGATCCGGTGGAAGCAGATGATATTCCAACATCTCCAGCCGCGGTTGTTGGATCGACCCCTCAGACATAGAAAGCGCCCTCCGTCCATGATTCCGGATCTACCGTCCGAAAATCTCTTCTCGACCTTCCGTTTCCACCTGACTGTGCGCCCCAATTACACGAAGGGGCCTCGGCCGGTTCCTCGAAACCATCGGACATATTCCCTGTCACTGCTCTTTCTAGGATCTCTTTTCCTGCTATAGCAAGCTCTTTGGGACGCACTTTCAACTTAACCTCAACCACAGAGTAGAAAAAGATAACTAGTGTGGTATCTGACCGTCCTACATAATATCCTCCATTTTATAATGGAACTGTCAAGGCGTTCTTCCCAAGTAGGAAGAACTCAAAGCTCTTTTGACGACTCTCCACCCCGCTGTTATTTGTCTTCAGGAGAAGAAACTGGGTACACGGCCTTTTCCGGCGGTACCCATTTTTCGTATTTTCAACTCATGTCTCCTGTCGGGGGCTCGTTTCATGGGGGCAGGGGCAGTTATGGTTTCATCATCCCACCATCTATCTCTCCTTCCCCTTCACACTACCCTCCAAGCTGTTGTCGTGAGGGTTTTTTATACAAGGCTTTTTACTGTTTGCTCGATTTACATCCATCCTTCTTTACCATGGTCAAGAACAGACCTTTTAGAACTTGTAGATCATTTGCCTTCCCAGTTTTTACTACTAGGAGATTTTAATGCCCGTCATCCATATTGGGGCGACATCACTCGGCATAGCAAAGGCAGTGTTTTAGAGTGTGTTTTATTATCTGACTTTTTTGCGTTTTAAACAACGGCGATTTTACCTCTTATCATTTCCAGACGGATTCTTTTAGTTGTGTTGACCCGTCTCTCTATTTCCCCGATTCCGTCACCGATTTTCGATGGTCAGTTCTTGACGACCTCCATGGGAGTGACCACTTATCTATTGTGTTTTCGGTCGTTCATCCTAGCCCTCATAAAACCATGCCTCTCAATTAGGACTTGGCCATGCCGATTGGGATGGCTTTCACAAGTGCCTCATTGGGGACCTCGATTATTATCTACAACGCGGCCACACATATCATTCCCCAGAGGCGACCCGTAAGTGGTCTTTCAACCGTTTCCTGGTTCTGGCTGATCTCGGAGTGTGCGGCAGCCGTCAAAAACTACTAGTTAGCTTAACCCGATTCCGGCGGAACCAAACCATGTGCAATAAGGTTGACCGAAATCGAGCTCGGGCACTTCGCCAACGAACCCTTCGTCAGGTTCACCGAACTTCATGGCGTCGCTACTTTTCATCAATTTCCTCTCCGGAAGGGGCACAACGATTTGCTTTCCTGTCCCCAGCCTAGCTTCTTTTCCTTCTTTCTGACACCCTGTTTTTTTACCTTGCTTCCCCACTTTCCATACAGCTTCTCCCACAACTTTCTCTGGTCGACCTCTAACTTCGCAGGGTAGACGCCGACCAGCTTCCTCTCACCAAACCTACCCTGAGCTCCGGTTTGGAGTGGTGGGTTTTTAACAACCTGCTTCATCCCCACCCACACCTTCTTCACATAGCCTTTCTTTGCCTTTTCACTGTCTATCAATTTTTACACTATGCCGATGGGCTGCCAGGTCACTAGATGGGAAGTGTGGCCTCAAATGGCGGCAGCTGGCTTTGCCGGCCACGTGTTCACCCCTCGCAGAGCGGGCTACTGCGTGGGGTGATAAGCGTTTGCATCACCATGCCCGATGCTGGGACATCGTTGGAGCCTCCCTCGGGCAGCTTCACCGATAAAATGGAGCCCCCTCCCGCCCCGTACTTTCACAGGGGACCCTCCAAGACACTCCTATGCATACCGTTCTAGGGAATTCCCCTCACCTTCCTTTTCTGGAGTCGCCCTTGGGCCACTCACTTTTTTCAGTGGCCCTCCTTCCCCCTTTGCTTTTCGAGGGGACTGACAAGAAAGCAGGCAGGCGGCCCATACTTGACTGCTCGCAGGTAGGGACGGATCGATACGGCCGACTCCATTAGGGAAGCAAAGGATGGCAGGGCCTGTGCCCCTTAATGTCCTGCAGGCGTGTGCGACTAGTTTGCAAGGGGTCAGTCTACCTGCCCCCCTCTCTTCGTCAACAGATGAAAGTAAAAAAAGTACCTTGAATGCGATCTGTGATGTATTGGGGGATGGCCCCACCTGAGATGAACCTGGTCCCTGAGGTGACCCAGGCCCAAATGGTAGGACTTTCCATGGGGTCGAACCTGTGCCAAGCACTGAACCCGAGTCCGCCCCTGTGTAAGGCCCTCCTCAGACAGCACGGGCCCCCGAGGCCTTACAAGGAGAGGATGGATCTCCTTCTCCGGCTGATGCCCCTGTGACAGCCAAGGTATCCAATTCAGAGAAGGATCTTGCTGAGGCCGGTCGGCCCATCTGGCCTAAAGGCTCCTGCCGGCGGAGGAGAGAAGCGGATTCATTTCCTACCCGCATCTCCTAAAAAGACGGGGAAGGGGGGCTCCTCTTCCTCCGCGGGAGCCACGGGTCCGGACGAGGCCGCTGCCGTTTCGGTATGCGACCAAGCAATGATTGGCACGTTCGGCTTCCGTGCTCCTCTGGGTGGGGAGTCCCAGGCTAAGACCAAAAGTGCGCAGACCGGAGCCTCCATTACGTCGGGGGCCCCTCAGTCGGAAGCTACTGAGCGTCTTCGAGCTTGCTGGCTTCAAATGCTTCTTCCTTGGCTAATGAAAACATGTTCCATCAGAGGAGAGCGGCCCCCTCCGTCCCCGTGGCTCCAGCGGAGGGAGAGGAGCCTTGAGTCTTTTTGCTAAGGAAAAATGATCCATGGAGGAGAGCTTTAGCTAGCGTGACTGGTGGCGACGGTAGCCTTCTGTTGAATGCTTTAAATGGCTCCGAGGTGGCCATGATCAGTGCCCTTCGAACATTTCATGGCACGGCGGTGAGTGTACCGCCGGACTCTACGATGAACTTAGTGAAAAGAGTAGTTTATGTGAGGGAACTCGTGGACAACACCTTAGAGCTGGCTGACCATGGAACGGTCAATGTCGAACGTGTGATGAGAAAACAGGAAGGGACTTCGAGACCCACCCCTACGCTCTTCGTCAAGTTTGACTGTGACAATCGCCATGAGTCAGTGCGTGCTGGTTGATATCGCTACTGCGTGAAGGCATGCGGGCCACTGCCGCGAAGGTGCTACTACGCCCACACCACTTCGGAAATACGAATTTTTCCTGTAAATGTACAAAGTCGGGGTTGCCCTAAGTCTGTGTTAGTTGCTCCAAGGTCGCACACGATAAATCCAAATCGTGTGTGGCAAAGTATATTAATTACGGAGAGCCGCACCACGCTTCTCTGAAGCAATGTGCGTATCTCCTTGACCAAGGAATATTCCTTCATGGAATTGGCGCAGATACATGATCAACTGAGAGGAGCTGCAGAAGTTCGTCTCCTCCCGTTAGCTATTATTTTGGCATGAGACCATCCTGGACGTGTGCCTCCCCGCCCACCCTCCAGGGTATAAAGGTTTTGTGATCCCACCACCACGAGATAGGGGCCGTGCAGGAGGATGTACGATATAATCCGGCCTGATGTCTCCGTTCTTCTGTTTGTAAGATACCTCCTTTCCAGCAATAGCTGTGCAGCTGCACCTGGAAAGGAGGTATACTGTTATTTCCGAGTACATTCCACCCTCAGCCAACTTCGCTCCGGCGACTTCCGCCGCTTCGTGGCACAGTTGCCGAGGGCCTTTCTCTTTTTCTCGGAAATCTGAACGGTAGACACCTCCTCTGGGGCGACTACTCGATTAATCCCAGGGTTCAAGTCCTTGCCGACCTGATCGACGAACTGGAGAATGGTGTCCGGAATGTGGATGAGTTTACACATCACTGCCCGATAACCGCTACATTTCCTGCCTCGATCTATCTTTGTGCTCTCCTGATGCCTACCTGATTTTGTGTGGGAGGTAGTCAATGACCTCCATGGTAGTGATCACTTTCCCATGCAAATATCATTTTTTCGTGCTTGGCGTGGGTGCGGGGGTCCATATTTCAGGAAATGGCTGATTTCTCTGTCATTGTCGAAAAGTTTAGAACGGTAGATGATGCTGTTGAATTCTTCTGCAGCAACCTCATTGCCGCGGGCCTAACTACTACTCCTAGAACGTCTGGCCGTTATGCATGCCGACCGCTACCGTGGTGGTTAGCCAAGTGTGAGACAGCCCCCAAACAAAAGCGTTACGCTTACATGCGTTATAAGCGCCACCCGAACGATTTCACTGTCTGGTGAATTTCGTAGAGCTAGGGCTAGGTTCCGATATGTTTCGAAGCACGTCCGCTGCTCTTCTTGGTAGGCATACGTATCTTCACTTAACGAGGAAGATCCCTCTATCACACGTGGGGAAGCGAGTCAAAAGGATTCGGGGCAAGTTCAGGTAAGACCCCCCTCCCATTCTCTAGGAAAATGGGACCGCAATCTCGGACCCAACGTCCGTGTCCAAATGCTTGGCGACCGCTTTTTTTGCATTTTCTACCCGGGATGTTGTTCAACCAACATTCTTTGCGCATCGTGATGTCACGGAAGGCCACCCACTGGACTTCATCTCCAGAGGCGGAGAACCCTTCAACGACAGATTTACGTTCAGCGAGTTGCGTTCCGCTCTCACTTCTGCGAGGACACCGTCCCTGTTCCAGACGATGTCCCGTTCGCCATGTTTCGACACCTGGGTACGCGAGGCGTGGTCTTTCTGTTAGATTTGCTCAACAAGTAAAAGGTATATTCTCAGACTTCTGGCGAATCGCTTTTTGATCTCTTTAGGCGCGGTACAGATGGCAACTCTGGTTCAATATCGGCTCCAACAGGCATTGAACTGCGTCTCTCACTATGTCGAAACGCATAGGCTTCAGTTTTCCTTGGCCAAGATTAAGATGCTGAACTTCTGTCGCCATCCATAGCTACACCCTGACCCAGACTTATTTCTAATTGGGGTTCACCTGGAAGTGGTGGACTCGCACCTTTTCCTTGGTCTTGTATTTGACCCACCCATCACCTGGGAGGCTACTATTCGCAGCCATGTAAGAATTGCGGGAAATGAGGGCGCCACAGAGTCCGCGAGGATTGAGAGCATCCAGACCAGTGTTTCGCTCTTCCCCACACCGATTACATGTCGGGAATACAGGCTGCTTGGCAAAGAAGATAGGAGACGGTCGGGGGAGAACATTGCGCTGCGACTCTTCCCATTCATCTACCCCCCCCCCCCCCCCCTCCCCGCTACGGTTTCAGATAGTTTGTTTTCTGTCGTGTCCAAATTGGACACACTCGCGGTGAGACCCAGCTCTACTCGATTGAGCGCTCGCCTGCGCCTTATTGCGATGACTGCGTTGTCCCCCAGTGTGTTCGGCCCATTCTAGTCGAATGTCCTGGATTGGGTGATCTTCGTTCACGTTACCTTGCTACCGTTTGTTCCATGTACTCGGGGCGGGTTCTTGTCCACATGCTTGCAGACTATATGACTTTTTGGCAGAGACTCGCCTCCTCCGCTTTGACTTTTTTTAGGTCACATGTTGCTGCATCGGGGGGAGGCGGCCTACCCCGGACGCCGGAGTGCGCTTCCTTTTTAACTTTTTGCTTTGTTTTTTTTTGTTTTTTTTTAGCCTTTGTCCTTTTATATGGTTGTTATTTATTATTTACATATTGTTATTTGTTTTTTTTTAATATAGCTCAGTAATATGTTGTTTCAAATACGGTAACATATGTCCAAGTAGGCAGTCACCAGAAGGACTCCTAAAATTAAAAAATATATAAAAAAAGTTTATCAATTTCCTCTATGACCCCTACTGCAATAATGTTGTGTGGTGCTCGTGTTATATAATAGGTAGGCTGCTGGCACCAAATTGCAGGATTTAATAGCCCCAGCGAGAAACTCCACAAATGGACGCTCGGTGGATTTATCAATTCCTAACAAAGTGCCTTACATAAAAATAACGGAAAATAAGGAGATGAAAATATATATGTTAATTTGTATATATTAATTTATATAGAGACTAAAGAAATGAAAATACGTATGTTAATTTTTTAAATGGAGATTAGGCAAGCGGGTCTGTCGAGTCGTGCGCAGGAACACAAAATACAAACGCGGAAAGCAGATATCAAGTCGAACACTCGAGTCTATACGAGGCCACGCATAAACAAACATTCGTGTCTTGGGAAAGATTATCAGAAAACGGGAGGCTACAAAGAAGCTGAGTAAATACAAACTTTGACCAAGAAAAAATTTAACACAAATCTGAAACAAGCGATTCCTATATTAAAGATAAAAGTATTGGAAATATGTAGGTATATCTTACACACACAGCTGTTCGGTAGCTCCGCCCTAGGGGAGGAAATTAACGAACCAGACCACTGGGGTCCGCCCCCACAGACTAATCTAGGTCACGCCCCTTAGGAAACAAAAACATATATTGTCAGACATTTATTATATCGAAGGTCCGAAGGAGAACAAGAGTCAGAGAAAGAGAAATCATTAATCGTTAACACCATTTACTCGCTTGGTAACGTTTAGGAACCCGTTTGATTAGCCTAAGTCCTGTCGCATTTGAACCCAATATTTCGCGTAGAATAGAAAGCCTACTTATTGTCCGCAAAGTACTTGTGACGTGCCGCTTGCCCCTTTAATAGACCATTAGAAGAAAAAAACTATATTTTTAGTCGGTCCTTTCCGAAATCCTTCTATACCCTGATTACCAGCAAACCTTCGGTAATCCCAGCCTAAATTAATCATCGTAGAGAATTATTAAGGAGTCAGAAACAATTCGACTGAGGTATAAAGTAAGCCCAGTTGCCAAAGGCCCTCACCACCCGTCGTGCGCAATAGCAACGATGACACTTCAATATACTCGCCATTGTGACTAACGACCAAGCTTCCACTAACCACGTAACTTTTGCTTTCGCTTCCCTATTAGGTAAACCACCTTTCACCATCCCTTTTCATCATCCATAAAACGATCCCAATTCACGTATAAACAGGCTACTTATAAACCTGGCGACACACCTATAAATAGGTGACCTTCTTCCCCTATAAACTGGTGACCCTTTCGTTTGGGCCTGACAATGAAGGTGTCGAGGAAATGGACGCATCAAGCCATCGTTAGGCCGAACAAGGTGAGACGGAGTTCGTCAACGCTATCACCATAAAGCCAACTATCTTTAATGAAACGTCAGTCGCAGGTTGGTTCCAAATTGTGGGCCCCAATTTCACATCTCCAGAATAAAGAAGGAAGATACTACATTTTTCCATGAATTGGGCTCACTTCCTCCTGAGATCGTCATCTTCCAGAATTATCAACCTTTCAGGGCGAAAGTGATTGGGTTCTTCGAGAAATCTCTACCTAAGCTTTTCGAGTTTATTGGATCCTCCACTCTAACAGGCCGATCCTCTACCAATTTAGAGGAACTACGGAGAATTGCCCTTCAGGTAGGAGTTGGTGAAGATCTTGTGATGCACAAGTTCATTCAATCACTGGCAGCCAACATCGCGCCTATAATTGCCACACAGAAAAAACTAACCCTGGCACAATAAGGAAAACTGGCGGATGAACTAATGACATTCGAAAGAGTGCAGTGCCTTAGTGTAAATACTTGTAGTGAGTGAATAGGACGCAAGGCCATTACCGTGTCCAACGCGTTTATGTCTTATATTAATAACGATGCGACTGATAATTATATAAATAATTCGGCGGGAAATGTGCAGTCAGTGCTCAAAAGGGCGTGTCTTAATTGGAATCGTCCCAGTTGTATGCAGAAAAATAGTGATTACAGTGCATATAATATACCAGGAGGATTGCGACCCTTCCGAAAGAACATGTGTACTTCGGTGAGTATGTTAAAATCTATAAACCCTAGTACAGGTGGCCAAAGAGAGGAGAACAAGTGCAGATGTAACCTTCCTCCAGGTTATCTTCACCAGCCTAGGTGGAAAACTAGCTGGGCATGCCATTGCAAGCAGGGCCGCTGGTATCCTATCTGTTTTCACCGTTGCCGCTAAAGTGTCTAATAATAAATGTGAGTTTTTAATTGACACGGGTGCAAGTGTGGCAATAATTCCAGCTAAATTGATGAATTCGGGTGAATTGCGCGAGTCGAATATAAATATTACAACGGCTAATGGCGGTAAAATAAAAGTGCATGGCGAGGTTCACACGCATATAGGTATCACTAGTCTTCGCCGTTCATTTAGGTGCTCATATATGATCGCGGATACCATTTCACCTTTATTAAGAATTGACTTTCTAAGGCATTTTAATCTCTTAGTGGATTGTGCGTGCGTCATATTTATCGACAAACAAACCAAACTTGTATCAGAAGTGAAATTATCAGGAGAACTTGCAATAGCTTTAATTATTAATGACCTACAGCACTTACCGTCCCACTGCAGAGCCATATTAGAGAAATATGAGGCTCTTTACAGACACGCGCCCTCTAATCCCTCCCCTTATCGCCGAACTCAGTGGTGCATATAATTGAAATAGGTAGTGCCCCACCGACATTCACACGTCCGCGCCTCTTCCAATAGAAAAGCTACAGGTTGCAAAAGCAACTTACGAAACACTATTGAAGGAGGGAGTCGTGCGCATGTTAAAATCACTATAGCTTTCGCCGATTCACATGATGTCGAAGAAGTCACCCGGTGAGTACAGCGTTGTCGGCGATTTCCGAGCGCTCAATGCGATCACAAAGCCCGATAGGTATCCGTTGCTGCGAATGGAATGTGTTATGAGCTACTTTCATGGAAAAAGGATTTTTTCAAGGTTGGATTTGATTCGTGCGTACCATCAAATCCCTATGAACCAGGCAAATATAGAGAAGACTACGGTAACAACGCCGCTTAATTTGTGGGAGTACGTGAAGCTCCCATTCAGCCTCTAGAATGCAAGTTGCATATTCCAACGGCACATGGATAACCTGTTTTGAGGATTAGGGTTAGTTTATGTATATATAGACGATATCCTAATATTTTCAGACAATATGGACGACCACCTGAAGCATTTGGATCAAGCCTTCAAAATCCTGGTCAGAAACGGTTAGAGGATATCCTTGGACAAATGCGAGCTAGCAAAGGAGAAAACCGATTTCTTAGAGCATCACATTTTAGTGAAAGGAATTTGCCCACCGGCTAAGAAAATGAAGGAAATTGGAGATATGCCATTACCAAATGACTACAAGGAACTTCGACGATATTTGTGCATGTTGGGATACTACCGAAGAATGATTCCTAATTTTGCCGCGATTGCAGCCCCGTTGACCGAGCTTGTAGGCCTGCAACCTAAGGCTCGTGAGCTCAAGTGGAATGAAAAGGCACGAGGAGCATTTGAGAATACCAAATCGGCTTCAATCAGTTCCGTTAAACTCTGTCACTCGCTGCCCAATGATTCACCATACCAACTGGTGATGGATTGCCCCCAATACGCGGTCAAATGATAGACGGCTCGCCATTACTGGTGGCATTCTTTTCGAGCAAGCTAAGCCGGACGCAGAGGGCATACTCCACCTACGGCAGCGAGCTCCTAGTGGTGTATCTTGTTGTTATCCACTCCCGGCACTCGATTGAAGGTCTCCATGTTACCCTGTGCACTGACCACAAGCCATTAGTATCGGCTTTTCATCGACATTAAGTGTAAAGACATACAGGCAGCAACGTCATTGGATTACCATTTTGGAATGCATCAGCGATATCGCCTACGTGCGTGGTCAGGACAACTTAGTCGCTGACTGCCTTTCAAGGAACGTCAATTCGGTCCAAATGGACTCTTTTGACCTCCGAGCTTCGGTGGCAGCGCAGGAGGATGGTGAAGAAACGAAGGAATTTCACTCTCGATTATAATATTTCTCTTTTCCCTGGAAAGCTCAATTATGGTGTGAAGTGAAATCAAGATAACCACCACCATCTGTCCCTATGGCGTGCATAATAACTATCTTCAATTAACTACATAATCTGTCACACCCTGGAGTCAAGGCTTCATTCGTCTTATCAAATCTTATTTTTTTCTGTCCCAATATGCACAGGGATATTCACTTCTGGACAAATGAGTGCCTCCCATGTCAATCTTCAAAGATTAGTCTCCACACGAAATCCCCGACCCTGCCCATTGATATTCAATCTTCAATGTTCGAAACAGTGCATATCGATATAGTTGGACCACTCCCACCGTGTACACTGCCTGGGCAATCCTATCCTTCACACAATCGGTATTTACTATCGTGCATCGACCGAGTGAGAGATGGATCGAAGCGCTACCGATCCCAGACATAAGTGCCGCAACAGTTACGTTGGCTTTCCTAGACTGGTGGATTTCCAGAATTGGAGTCCCGCTTTACGTACTGACCGACAGGGGCGCCCATTTCGAATCCGCACTATTTTAGGAACTGCCTGTGCCTGTCCACGAACGTGATGGTGAAATAGGCGCACAGGACCTTGAAGTGCTCCATAATGGCCCGGCGACAAGGCTGGCTGGCGGTACTTCCAATTACCCTTTTGGGCATTCGCTCTTTGCCCAAAGACTCGGGATGTTCACCTTTCATGGCAGTCACGGAAACTACACTTTTGTGCCCGAAACCCTTGGTTTCGTCATCGTTATCGAAGACCGACTCTAAATTTATTAAAGAATTAGCATCAACCATGGCACAAGTCGATTTTACGCAGGCATCCATAGGGCACCTGCAGTCGTTGCCCAAGCCTTTCGTGCCCCGAAATCTTCGTAAAGCAACTCATGTGTGGGTCCGAATAAACAGAGTTTGCAAACCATTTCAAGCGCCATATGCTGGCCCTTTCCCGGTGATCCAGCCCGACAGCAAAGTTTACAAATTGGAATTCTCTGACGGAAAAGGTGACACTGTCTCAGTGGACAGACTGAAACCGGTAAGGTTTCCTCCCTCGCATAGTGATAACGTGCCAGGAAATCAGCAACGCTCGAAGAATCAGGCAGATAACCAGAGGAGGACCGGTTGCACTTCACCTCGTGGAGTGCATGGACGGAAGACAACAATGCTTCAAGAAGTCGATGGGACGCCTCTACAGGAACCGGAGAGATTAACAGCAAGCCGAACGTTATCACGCTCTCTGGGATACGAGTCACGTTTGCCAAGAATCCGTCATTCATATATTTTTGAATCCTTTGGTAGGCATTATTGTAACGGCACATTTTAATGAAAGAGGAAGAGGCATAATAATAAACACACTGCGCTGCTCTATAGCTTTCTTGCGTGCCTTATTATGTATTTGTACAATGTTGCAATTATAACATTTGTATTGCAAACTAACAAGGATGGGGCCAAATTGTGAAATAAATTTGATATCATAGTATTAAATTATATATTATTGAATTGTATGGCAGAATATGGCATAAATAGATCCGTTTCTTTTTTAGTAGGTGTCGATGCCCTGTGTGCATGTTAAAATGCTGCCAAAAATATGTATTTGATATGTATCTACCTATGTATTTGTTATGCTTTATTTTCTCAACGACTCCATTACTGGCAGGGGAATTCTGGGGTGGTCGTGTTATACAATAACTAATAAATAGGCTGCTGGCACCAAATTTCAGGGCTTAATAGGCCCAGCGAGAAACTCCACAAATGGAGACTCGGTGGATTTATCAAATCCTAACAAATTGCCTTACATGTAAATAACGGAAATAATATGTCTACTGAGAGAATAAGGAGATGAATTTATATATGTTAATTTGTATATATTAAGTTGTATAGAGAATAAGGAAATAAAAATACGTATGTTAATTTGATTTCTGCAGAAAGCAGATATCAGGTTGAACACCCGAGTGAATACAAGGTCACGCATAAACAAACATTCGCTTCTTGGGCAATATTTATCAGAAAACAGGAGGATACAAAGCAACTGAGCAAATACAGACTTTAACCAAGGACAATTTTAACACAGATCTGGAACAAGCGATTCCTATAATAAAGATAAAACTATTGGAAATATGTAGGTATATCTTACACACACAGCTGTTCGGCAACTCAACCCTAGGGGTAAAAATTAACGAACCAGACCACTGGGGTCCGCCCCCATGTCAAGTCTAGGTCATGCCCCTTAGGAAACAGAAATATATAGTGAGGCATTTATTATTTCGAAGGTCATAAGGACAACCGGACTCAGAGAAAGAGAAATCATTATTCGTTAACGCCGTTTACTCCCTTGGTAGCGTTACGGAACCCGTATAATTCACATACGTCCTGTTGTATTTGAACTCATGACTTCATGTTGAATAGAAAGTCTACTTATTGACCGCAAAGTACTCGTAACGTGCCGCTTGCCCCTTTAATAGGGCAGTAGAAGAATAAAATTATATTGTTGCTACGTCCTTTTCGATGTCCTTCTTTACCTCGATTACCGCGAAACCTTCGGTAAGCCCAGCCTAAATCATATCCATCCTTGAGAATTAATAAGGAGTCAGAAAAAAATTGATGGAGATATAAAGTAAACCCATTTACCAAATATCATCACTACCCGCCGTTCGCATTAGCAACAAGAACTCTTTAATATACCAGCCATTGTGATTAACGACCAAGCTTCAATTAACCGGATAATTTTTACCTCCGCATCCCTATTAGGTAAACCACCGTTTACCATCTTTTTTCATCATCCATAAACTGATCCCCATTCACGTATAAACAGGCCACTTATAAACCTGGCGAAACACCTATAAATAGGTGACCTTCTCCACCTATAAGGAAAATGGGATCCGGGGTTGTTATGCCGACCATAATAGCCCCACATTCAATTTAAAGGGATCCTTAGTAAATGACAACCTGGTGGTCAGCAATGTCTTGGCCGACCATTTCCGTGCCGACAGTAGGGTCAGCCGTTCCAATAAGGATTTTCTAGCTTATAAATCGATCGAAGAGTCTCATTCTCTCAATTTTACAACAAAATCTAACCTTCCGTATAATGCCCTATTCTTCATCCACAAGTTGCGTGCTGCATTATTCCTTTGTAGATCTACTTCTCCTGGCCTGGACGGGATCTATTAGGTTGAGGAATAAGTTCTTGCGTTTTTTTAATGTTGTGTTGATTTAAGTTTTGTTGACGTGATTTGTGCACATATTAAGAAACAAGAAACAATAATAAGAGCAAAATTTGCAAAGGTTAGGCTACGTTTCCCAAGAGCGTAGACTATTAGGCTTTTGCTTAGGCTACGTCTTGAAGTTGAGTAATAAGTCATTGCGGTTTATTTAAAAGTTGTGTTAATTTAATTTTTGTTCTGTACCTTCAAAATTGAATGCCAAGTTGAAAGAAATGCCCATTTTAGACACTTGTTGTTATTCATTTTCAATCGAGACGGGAACAATGCAAACGCAGCCAAAGCTCGTCGCGATATTTGTTCTGTGTACAGAAAAAATGCTTTATCAGAAAAGACAGCTCAATGGTGGTTTTCACGGTTCAAAGACGGTCATTTCAATCATAATGACGAAGAACATTCTGGTCGCCCCATTAAGTTGGATGAAGATCGATTGAACAACCTTCTTCATGAAAATCCTCGTCAATCGACTAGAGAATTGGCTGTACAATTGGCGTGTGATCATAAAACTGTAGTGAATCACCTTCATTCGATGGGAAAAGTTAAAGAATTAGCTGCATTGGTTCCGCACGCTTTGAGCGAAAGCAATAAACTTCAACGCTCCACGATTGCAGCAGGTTTGCTTGCTCATCACAAGGCTACTCGTGGATATAAGGACAGATTTCTTTATCGCATCATCACTGGCGACGAAAAGTGGTGTGTTTATGTCAACATGAACCATCGAAAACAATGTCTTAGCCCCAATAAAAAAAACACTTCTGCGATTAAAGCAAGGACTTCATCCGCGAAAGACGATGCTGTGTGTGTGGTGGGATTGTGAAGTCATCATTCTTTATGAGCTCTTTGCAAACAGCGAGATTGTCAATGCAGAACTCTACGTTCAACAAATGTATCGACTCGCCGAAGCTATTCGTGAAAAGCGACCTCATCGACGTTATGCAGTCCTTCTGCAACACGAGAATGCTTGTCCTCACATCGGCCGTATGACAAAAGACGCCACCCAAACGCTTAATTGGGAAATCCTGCCGCATCCTCCATATTCGCTAAACTTGGCTCCATCGGATTTCCATCTGTTCCGATCGCTCTCCAACAATTTGCACGGCATTTCGTTCAAGACTGATGCGGAATTAAGAACCTGGTTAGACGAATTCTTCGAGTCAAAATCCAGAGATTTTTATTGCAGAGTCATCGAAAAACTAGTTGAACGTTGGGAGGAAGTCGTCAATAACAACGGAAAATACATTATTGATTAAATTTCATATTGTTATCAATTAATAATGAAGTTTTTCTAAAATTGTTAATGGTAATGAATAAATTTGATAAAACCGCAAGAACTTATTCCTCAATCCAATATTTTGATATGATTCGGCACCTCTACCAATACACTGTAATTTTCTTACTTGACTTGTACAACCTTATACGGGTGAAGGGATTTAACTAATCATCATGTAGCGTTGAGATTATCCTCACCTTTGTCAAACCCGGCAAGGATGGGTTGGACGCAGATCACTACCGGCGTATAGCCCTTACCAGCTGTCTAGCTAAGTTGCTATAGAAGATGTTGGTGGTGACCTGAACTGGTTCCTAGAAACCAATTACTTACGGTCTCCGTTTCATTGCCGTTTTCGCGAGGGTCACAGTACCCCTGACCTCTTAGTATGTTTCGAGGGATCGGTCCGGAAAACTTTCTCGTTAAAGCCCCGAGTCTTGGCCATATTTTTCGACATTGAGAAAGCCTACGATTAAACCTGGTGATACGGCGTCTTAAAGCAGCTATACGTTTAGGGTATGAGAGGTCTTTTACTGTCTTTTATTTAACGTTTATTAGCATTTCGATCAATTATGGTGCTTGTTGTAGACGCCTACTCTGACCTGCAACCCCAAGAGGAGGGAGTTAATCGGGACAGCGTTTTAAGTGTTTTATGTTTTGTAATTGCGATCAATAATATCATTTCATCTCTTCCAGAGGGTATATCTTCCACCTTGTTCTTCGATGACTTGGCACTATACTGTCATTCGCCTTGCCTTCCATCAGCAGCGCGTCGGCTGCAACTGGCGTCGATGCGATTTCGAAAAGTGCACAACTTATGAAATTCCGCTTCTCCACGAGGTAAACTAAAGCACTGTATTTCCATCAGGGTAGATAGGCTCTTGTTCCGCCACTTATCTCCCTACAAGGTGTAGAGATAGAGTTCGTTTCTGAGTTTTGGTTTCTGGGCGTAACTCTCGATCCCAAACTATCATGTTTACCACACCTACGCCGTCTTCGAATGGCCTGTCTGCGGGCTCTAGATAATTTTGAAAGTCCTTTCCCACACGTCGTCAGGCAGTGATCGTCAAACACTGTGATCACTATACACTTCCCTCGTCCAATCCAAATTGGACTATGGGTGCCAAATTTACCGCTAGGCTTCGCCTTATCCCTTAAGATGCTGAACCCCATCCGTAACTTATGAGTTCGTCTTTCCAGTGGACCCTTCCGCACTTCTGCCGTCAACAGTCTTTAATATGAGAGTGGGGTGCCCGCATTGCCGTATCTTCGACTCCAGATCTTTATCGACACCTCTGTCGTGTGCAGCAGGCCTCTAGATCAGAGGTTTAAAGATGCCTGTATACTGCCGGGTCAACGTCGGCATTCGATAAATTGCCGTCTTTACTCCGCCCCTTAAATATCCAGATAGATCATCTATCCAGTCTGGGTGCTCTAAGGGTCCTTGACCTTCCATCGCTGCTGACCCCTAGTTGGCGTGCTCTATCTCCCATTGTTTGTACTAGCATGTGGAACCTGGACAAGTCGTCCGTGGACCCTTGCTCCCTAAAGAGCCTGTTCCTAGAGCATGCGACCTCACGTATATAACACTGCCCCATATACACGGATGTTTCCAAGTCAGACAGTTGCGTAGGTGACCCAGCCACCTACTCAGGAGAGTTTTTAACTTTGTCTTTGCCGCTGGCAGCTTCTATTTTTACCACTGAACGTTCAGCTTAGACTAATCCAAATTTTACCTTTTAAATATTTTATTTTCTCCTACTTTAGGAGTGTTTTATAAGAAGCAGTTCGCTCTTATAATGCTTCCCGTTCCCGTTAAGCTGGTCCGTTCAGCCTATTCTGTACCCATGGATAATTCTGCACTGCCTTTTCGAGATTTCTTTTCCCCTATAAGAGAATATATTTTTCAGTTTTGGCAGGGCGAATGGGATGAGTGTTCATCTGCACCCTTAAATTTCTCTTGTCGATGGTTGATGCGTCCATTTCTTCGTCACCTTCATTGTCCAGCCGAAAGAGAGCAAGCAGTTTCAGGCCTCTTCTGCTTCGTCCTTCGAGGGGTCACCAATCACAAAGCCTAGCTCCTTGGGAGAGGAGCACTCCATAACCAGTGACAAGGCCTACTTCTTCGGACCTACTGAACATTCAAGTGGATTTCACGGCGGATGGGTGAGAGGGGGGAGACTTAATGATTGAATAAACTAAATGCTGAATATTGACTTGACTGCCGATATATATATATATATATATATATATATATATATATATATATATATATATATATATATATATATATATATATATATATATATTATGTCCTCTCCAAGGGGCATGACCTTGACTTGTGCGTGGGGCGGACCCAGTGATCTAATTTTTTCGTTACTTCGACCCCTTGGGCGGAGTTCCAATAATCTATGTGTACTTGCTGTAGCCAAATATGTCCCATGTCTAAGGTTTATCTTAATTATAGGGAATCGCTGGTCTCTTACAGTTCTTAGTGATTTATTTCTGGTTAAAGCCTTGCCTGTTGTGACCTTATGCCGACAATTATTCTTAGCTCGCGTATGTTTGAATGAACGCAAGGCACGATTTGTTCAGGTGCTGCTGACCTTTGATAGCTGTGCGTGTGTATGTTCGTGTGTTTCCGCGCGACTCTAAGACTGCTTGCCTCATATCTATTTGTACAATTTGACATATATTTTGTTTATTTTCTAATTATCTTAAGTTCTTTCTCTATTACACTTGACATATTATTTCTAGAATTTACACAAATAGCCATTTCTAGAATTTGATAGATTCACTGAACGTCCACCGTTTGTGGAGTTCCTCGCTGGGCCTATTAAATACTGCAATCTGGGTGCCACAAGCCTACCTATTTTACAACGTGAGCACCAACAGAGTTTTTAACTTTGTCTTTGGCGCTGGCAGCTTATATTTTTTACCGCTGAGCTTTCAGCATTCCTTTAGCTTTTAGACTAACCCAAATTTTACCTTTTAAAGATTTCATTTTCTTCTACTTTAGTTGTGTTTTACAAGCAGTTTGCTCTTTTAATGCTTCCCATCCCTTAGTCACAGAAATCTGCAACTAGCTGGTCCAGAATGTGCTCCGATAACGAGTTCAATTTTGGGGGGTCCCCAGGCATGGAGGGGTCGTGAGCAACGAGAGGGCTGATCAGCCGGCTCAGTCCACCGACTCTCTGCCCCGGATAATTCTGCACTGCTTTTTCGAGATTTTTGTCCCTCTATAAGAGAATATATTTTTTTAGTTGCGACAGGACGAATGGGGTGGGTGTTCATCATTTAAATTATATAAAATCAAAAATTCTGTTTGCTCTTGGCCCTTGAGCCTTCAGAGACTATGGTCCTTAGATGTGGCCCTTTGCCGCGTCCGCATCGGTAAGACAAGGCTTACCCACCGTCATCTTGTTGTTGTTGATACTCGAATCAGCCCCTCCTGCCCTTGCTTCTACCAGAATGCTCTCATTTCGCCACTCTCCGGTCGTCCTGTTTCCCGACCTTCTGACTATCCCTTTCCTGTCCTGCCTTCGTTTCATTCTGGCAGAGGAATCTTTTGAACCCTCATTTAATTTTTTTTTTTATCACATAGTCGTATTTTCTCTCTTTTATAACTAATTTGCCTCGTCCTTTTTACGCTGTCATTTAGAATCCAGTTGGATTGGGCAGCTGCTCAACTGGTTCCTTACCTTAAACTTGAATCTGCCATCGATAATGGTGTTTAGTAAATCACAAACCTACCGACGTCCATAAAAATGTTGGTACGCATCAACGCTCTACTACGTTGTGGTGATCGGGGAAGAGATTTTCCTCATCTAACAATATCTGGTCGTTTTTTTAGGCCATGGCGAAAGGCAGTTTTAGGAGAAGCTATATATGGTACTCAGAAGGTAATTCCTTGTATTCACAGGAGTATGACTCCAAAAGTAGAAAGCTCCCTCTTGCTTGGTAGGCTGGGTAATTTGGTGATCGCAGATTTCCTCAAAAGGTAAAAGAAATCTTGGAGCTGGATCCAATATTCTTTATTCGGCGAGAGCTTGGAATCGTCTTAAGATTGGAGTTTTTTGATAAAAGAATTGGTCCTTAAACGCAGTCCAACTCTCGTTTTACATATACGACCTGTGGACATGCGGTATTTTGACTTTACACTCGAATTAATTTTTTATACATTTAATTAGTTCCCATAATATTAAATTTATTCTTTCTTTTTACATTATAATGTTAAAGTTTGCTGGTTTCAGTCCTCTTATTAAGCTACATATGTTGCTTCTCAGGCAGACGTCAGCCAGGGCAAGCACCAACTCCCCACCGTGATGCCCAGTATAGCAATGCCCTCTTGCATTTCTATAAAATATTAGAAAACTTTCCTTTTTAAATCCAATGTTAAAATATCCAATTATTTTTCCATTTAATTTCAACCATTTCTATTCAATCTTTTGTATAAATTATCGATCATTTCAAATAATCCTATAATAATTTATCACCCAAAATCTCAAATTTGTATGTATATGTATTTTGAATATATTTTTGTAGAAATAATTACATCCAAAAATTATAGCTAAGATAAATTTTTTGGCAACACTTCCTTTAGTCAAACATACAAACTAACATGCTTTTAGCTGTTCCACATTGAAAACAAATATTCCTCATTCGTGTCTCGTCATTCTCATCGTAAAGGTCAGTAAATATTCCTTCTCCATTTAATCATTTAACTCCAAACAAATCATACTTAGTTTAAATCCTCGTCCTATCATTCCAGAATCTCATACACACTAGTTGCTACTTTGTTACCTATTTGTCATTACCTATATACCTTGTTACCTATCTACTTTACACCAAGCTTAGTCACGACGAAAATTCAGTATTAAACTCATGTTCATTTTTGTATAATTAAATTCAGATTCAATCAATATATTTCAACTATGTTTCATTCTTGCTAATCTATAATAATATATATTTTGTTCTATTCCCTTTGTATTCCGGCCATTCCTTAACGATTTCGTGGTCAGCCATTAAGCCTAACTTCGCGATAAGCTCAGCTGCTCGAGCCTTTTTACGATTCAATAACTCTCCTCAAAAACTTATAGATATAGGTTTGTTGTGAAGTATCTATCTAGGTTCATACCAAGATGTCTCTATATATATTAATTGGTGCCGAAAATTTGTCTAATTATTTCCTGTACGTTCATTCATTCTGAATTATAAAACCAAATATATATTTTCAACCCGGTCATATTGTTTCATATTTTTCGAGCGCGCCAGCCAGCCGAGTCAGTTGGTCATTCATTTTCTAGAGCGTCGACTCTAAACACGTGTTAGTTTCTAATTACATCCTTAATTGAATCAATAATATCCTTATTAAATTAAATTTACTATATCTAGATAAATACGAGTGAATAATATTTATTTTTCCATTTTTTTTTTTCGTTCATTCGCGTGACTGAGTTTTGCACACTCATACACACACACGCACATCAATTATATCCATCCATCTACACATGTACACAAACTGGGTAGCGACTAGCATGGAACATCAGATGACCTCAGGCAACTGCCCAATCGAGCAAATTAGCGAAGCCCCTGCCCCAAATCCCCAACTCATCCAGAGGCACGCCCACGCCTACATATATCTTCCTGTGTACGATTAGGCAAACCCTATCGCATGGCTAGAGGAGTCAGCCCTCATCCTTAAGCCCCAGCATGGGACAGAAGAAGAGAAGATAGCTGCCGTAGTCCAGCGCCTCCCCATGAGTATTTTTTTAAAGGATTTAGAGAGCTTTTACTAGAGTGGGAACAGGCGCGTATTCTGGAATGCCTCAAGGGTGCATTTAATGCCAAGTTCGGCCGGTCCCAGGTTGACAACCTGAGAGAGTTCCTATCCATTCAGGGAATGGGATAAAGGAGCCCTTCGGAATTTCTGAAACATTTGAAGGCTCTTATCAGGGTGAAAGGTGCACACATCGATCATCTTAACCCCCGTTTCACTGAGATCTTCAGGAGGGAAGGTCCCAGAGGAGATCCAGCCTTTAATTATTAACGATGGGGATTCATCGATCGAGCAGCTTGCATCGGCCGCTGACAAGTTATATAACAACCCTTATGCTCAATAGGGCAGAAGCCCATCTAATAACATTAACCTATCTAATAATTTAGCTAATCCATCAATTTCCCAGGTTAGGGGGACAACGAGCTTCTCTGACGACCGGGCCGAGCGTTTAGAGGTTCCATCATTATATCGAGGGGCCTCGAGGCCTCAATACGGAGGGTGGAGGTCGACATCCAGATGTTAATGCTGCAACGGCGATCACGGACGAGTACAGGCAGAGAGTTGACAATCAGAGGCACAGGCCGAGTTCAGATTCACGGAAGAGAAACCAACGAGGGCATCTCAATGCGAGAGGTGAGAGTCAGCAAATTTCTCAATCTTGTTCCGCCTATCTTCATCATCTTCCTTACAACATCAAAGATACGGTCCCAACGCTGTACAATTTACACAGCCTTGTAACTACCGTTATGCTCCTTCATATACTGCGACAAGTAGTCTCCGAAGCATAACGTTTCCTTTACCTCTCAACCAACTCAGTGATGCTGGTATCATAACAAATATGGTGCACAATCTGTAAAGTATTTACAGTCTTGCACATATTTACAACCAGTAATTCCACGTCCACCTAATCTCAACTCTTCACTCCTCGCACATCAATCTTCATCTCAAAACTCCTCTAATCTTCACTTTTCATCCTCAAACTCTCCAAATCCTCAATCAAATCTTCATTCCTAAAATTCTCCAGTTCTCACTTCACAAAACTCAACCACTTTCTCCAAATCCTCAAATTTCAATTTCCCAACCTTCAAATTCTCGCATTCCCCTCACTCCAACCTCTCAATAACAAGCTTTAAACTAACAGGGCAAGGGATAAACGGGTCTGCATCCCCTGCCTACACTTCATTTCATCGGGCAGGTACTCCTTTTCGCATTTTTTACCCACTTTCTGGCTTCTCATTCCTGGTGGACACTAGAGCTGATTGCAGTGTCCTACCAATTTCTCAGGCCGACAAAGCTTCTGCTCCCTCAGATTTAGTTCTGAAGGCATCTAATTCGACCGATATTAAGACCTATGGAAGGCGTAACCTTAAAGTCTCACTTGGTCTCCGTCGTGTTTTCCGATGGACTTTCGTCATGGCCGAGGTAGTGTCCAATATTAGGCCTAGATTTTTTTTCCGGCTCACGACCTCTTGCTCGATTCTCATCACCGCAAGCTTCTCGACCGCAAAACTCTCCTCACTGTTTCGGGTTGGTAATCGTCTGCCCAGAGTTTCCTCCTCTCTGTTCGTCTCCCACCTTCCGAGCCACCATTTCAGCGCCTTCTTCAGGAGTTGCCTAAGCTCACCCTTCCACCTTCGAAGCACAGGCTCATTAAACATAGTGTGGTGCATTGGATCGAGACAACAGGAGGTCCTGTACTCTCACGGCTACGCCGTCTAGCACCAGATAAACTCTACTATGCGTGATGAATTTCATTTTATGATGGATGCTGGCATTTGTAGTCATTCCTCTTCTCCTTAGGCGTGTCAACTCCACATTGTGCCAAAATCCACGCCGGGGAATTTCGAGCAGTCTCGGATTACAGAGCTATTAACGATTTAACAATTCTTGATCACTATTCTTTGCCTTACTTAGCCGATTTCACCTCTTTTCTCCATGGATGTACGATCTTTTCTCGCCTGGATTTAGTTCGTGCCTTCAACCAGATCCCCATTCACCCAGATGATGTTGCAAAGACTGACATCACCACTCTTCCTCCCTGGAGGAACACCTTTCTCACCTTCACCAAGTTTTTTCTCGTCTTCAAGAGTACGGTATCGTACTCAACGCTTCCAAGTGTATTTTTGGTGTCTCGCAACTATCCTTCTTGGGTTACCATGTCTCGAGTGCAGGGATGAGCCCACTCGAAGATAAAGTCATCGTGATGCGAAACTTTTCTCGTCCTACATCACGCAAGCAACTCAGGCGTTTCTGTGGCATGGTAATTTTTTTACCATAGAATCATTCCTAACTGTGCCGGGGTTATGCAACCTATCAATTCAATGCTCACCAAGACCAAAAAGAACAATGCTCCTGAATGGTCCACTGAGGAGTGCGATTCATTCTCTCGCACCAAAGAGGCTATTGCCCGTGCTGTAGGATTAGCTCATCCTTCTCCAGGAGCCCCCATAAGCGTCTCCTCAGATGCATCCTCAACTCATGTAGGTGCAACCTTGCAACAAAAGATTAGGGACCAATGGCAACCTCTTACTTTCTTCTCTCACGCTCTTACAGAGTCTCAAAAGAGATGTTCAACGTTCTCTCGAGAACCCCTCTGAATATATCTCGCTGTCCGCTATTTCCACCACCATTTGGAAGGGCGTGAATTTATCATTTTTAGTGACCATGAGCCTTTGGTCGGTGCCTGTTCGTCTCGTAGTACTTCGTCAGTACACACTGCAGCTGATACACGTCGACTTGACTTTATCCTGCAGATGACGAACGATATTCGCTACGTTCCTGGTTATTCAAACGTCGTACTAGACGTGCTCTCTCGCATTTCATCGATTTCGGGCACGCAAATCTCCCACACTGCGCCCATCGATCAGGCAGCAAAATCGCTTGCCCAGGAACAAGACGAAGAAACGCAAACACTGCGCCACTCTTCTCAACTCGTCGTTCGCGAGATCGACTTACCCGACAGTCCTTCCAGGCGCTTCCTGGTTGACTATTCATTGCCTGACTGCCCCCGCCCTCTCATTCCTCTCGCTTACCGTCGGCACATTTTCGATCAAATTCATGGTCTCTCTCATCCTGATGTCAATGCCACACGCAAGCTCGTTGCCCAACGCTTCGTTTTACCAAGTATGAATGCCGACGTGGCAAAATGGACTCGATCATGCCTGCCATGCCAGCGCGCCAAAGTCCATCGTCACATAAAAGCTCCTCTGGTCTCTTTTCCTCTTACTTCGTTGCGTTTTGACGCTGTTTACGCCGATCTAGTAGGCCCTTTTCCTTACTCCCGTGGTTGCAATTATCTTCTCACAATGATCGATCGTTGTGCTCGTATAGCGTACGAGAAGTGCAAGTGAGCGGCTTAAAAGCTTCGTTTGAAGCATCTATTTAGGTTAATACCACGATGGCCCTTTATCTAAACTAGTCACAGCAGTATCCTCCTTTAGTAAAAATTGTGTCAGCTTAAAAAGAATCCGGACGGAGACTCGAACTGTCGACCCAGCGATTGCCTGGAAAGCATGCTAACCACTATACTAGCCGGGACATTAACATTACTTTAAGGTCAAATTCTTTTTATTTTAATCACCAATATCTACATATTTTAGACACAAAGCAAAACCATTACATTTGTTGTTTTCTTAAGTCTATCTTTCATGGTTGCCAACTGTCACATTTTTCTTATTTAGGCGATCTAAACTATATAAATGCCCTAAGTTTTCATCAATTAAACCCGATTTATATCAAATATATTTAAAAGAAAAAATGGAAAGTACTATCTATTGACTTTTATATGAAATTTATATTTATTAACTAAAATTTACTATATTCCATTCTTGTGTTCCTTTTTTATAAATTCGTTTAAGATTTCTTCATATACCGGTAATGGAAATAAAAATTATTTAGGTAGTGGCAAATAAGCAAGTGATTGAGAGAATAACAATAATTTGGAGAAATATGACTAGGCTGTTTAATTGTGATTATAATGGAAAATAGAAGTATTTACAATTTGTGAACAGTGCTTCCTTTACCACACGTATCATTTGTATTCTCGAATGTTATTTTAGTTTACCGTGAACCTATTATAAGATTTTATAAGACTCCGAAGTGCTCATTTTTGAGATCTTTTTGGTTGTCTCATTCAGCCTTGCAATGTCAATACTCCATAAAGCAAACTCACACCATTCGTAGACTTTTACACCGGGCACCCCTTTGAACGATATGAGTATTGTTGAGCCCCCACATACATGGGAGAGATACTAAGAGTCTTTCTAACACAACTGATTTCAAACATCCCTATTTCATCGCTCAACTACCTTGTTTTCAATAGTCCTTTATTTTTATTTTTGTTCAATCTATGACATTGATGCATGCCAACCCTCGACCTTGAGACTATGTTGATGTAGCCCCTGTTCTAGCGGCGAACTCCTTGCATGAAGGGAGGGGGGGGGGTATCCTGTATATCCTGTTAATTTGGTATCCGGAAGAGCTGCACTTCCTGAGTGTCAATTGGGGGAGGCCCGTCTGTCACTGGGGTAATTTCAACTTTCCGAGGAGGGTCCTGGAAAGATTATTGGGGCGCTTTCCCCTAGCTCCCTATCACTACTACCTTTTTATTTATTATTACCATTATTATTGTTATTAACATTCTTTTTATTAGTTATTAATATTATTATTTAGTATTATTATATTATTTGTTAATAGTATTTATTGTGATATATTATGTGTTATAACTATTTATTATGATCAGTATTAATTATTCTTATTAGTATGTTATTATTTATTATTATTTAGTATGATTTTTACATTAGTATTTCTTATGATATACTATTATTATATATCAATACTTGTTATTATGTATTATAATTATTTAGCATGATTAGTATTAATAATTGTTAGTATAAGTTATTAATATTATAAGTATTATTTATTATTATTATTATTAAGGCTCTCCTGTCGATCTTTTCTCCCAGCACTTTACACCAGGAGGAATGTTTCCACCTGTACTGAGTTCGGTCCGGTTGCTATGGTGGACTGCATGCCATCCTGGGATCACTCTTAACCCCCTCAATTCATTGGGAAGTCAGACTATCTACCACAAGAACGTTTTTTTCTGATCATGGTTACCACAGAATGCAATAGTGGGACTGTGCATGGGAATCCGCATCCAAGCGTGGCCTCGCTCTCCCTACGTGTCGTGGAGGACGAGGAAAATCGAGGCATTACCTCAACCGGTGGAGGGATTCCCCTCTCATCATCGCCATGTGCCAAAGGGGCTTACCCTTTGTCGTTATTATTATTATTATTATAATTATTATTAAATGATAGAGGTTTGTCAATTTTTATAAGACATTTTAGATAAATCCTCAATGTTCTATAACATTAATCGAATATTATTAGAGCAAACTCGTATGTCACAACAGGTTACCTAAAACTGTATCCTAGTCAATCTGACCAATCACAGTTGATATCTAGTTGATTGCCTGGCTATTCTTAAAACTGCGCAGGGAGGACGCTTCTATCCAGCAACATATTCCATTCATCACCAATCTCTTTCCTAAACCTAAACTTGTCCAGCTCAAACTCATTACTACGTGTCCTATTATGTAGATAACAATGAAAAAACCTTACTTATGTATCCCCTATTATAATCTTCTACCCACTTGAAGAATGCGATCAGTCTCCTAAGTCTTTCAGCATAAATTAACTTCCTCAACCCATGAATGATCTTGATCATCATTCTTTGAATAATCTCAAACAAACCAATATCCATCCTATAACATGGTGAGAAAAATTGCACGGCCTAGTCGAGATGAGGCTTAACTAATGCCAGATTAAGTTACAAAATGACGTCAGCACTCCTATTACAGTCGTCCAAACTTTAAGTTTATTCCTAGCACGTATGACCGAAGTCAGAACTTAGCAGGACACCTAGGACTCTTTTTCATTCTGATCTTCCTAAAAATCTCCCATTCAATTCATAATTATTCATTGGATTACCTCTCCCAATAGTAAGTACACTACACTTTCTTGTTCAAAGCAAGTTTGTTTTTTTTGTTTTTTTAATTCGCCCATCTGGCAACTACCTGAAAGGGCATGAGTCACGTCACTGCAATTGAAATTCTAGCCTAGTAATAGGCTTTCATAAATTCCCCAAAAACACCAACAAGAAACGAGAACAAAAAATAGCAAGAAAGAAGCACGTTCTGGCGTCCGGGGTAGGCCCGCTTCCTCCTGGCGCACGAATATGCGACATCAAAAAGAAGAAAGTCAAATAAAATGGAGGAGGCCAGCCTCCTGTAAGTCAGATAGTCGATATGTCTGTGTACAGGAATCTGTGTTGAGTACAAAAGACAAGCAGTAACGAGCACACTCGTCCCGATACCGGGACAGGTAAGGTGCGCGAACATCAGCCAGACTGTGAGATTGAACAAGAATGTTCCAAACAGTCTGGGGGACAAACCTAGTTCTGTCGTCATAATAAGGTGCAGGCGAGCGTTCCGTCAAATGGCGGTGTGTCCCACGAATGTGACCAATTCAAACATGACAGAAAGCGATCTGAAGCAGTTATGGCATTGGAGGGACGGGTAGGTCCAAGGAAACAAGGGCGGCGGAATGGTATGCCACTTTAAGTACCCTTCGACCGTCTCCCTTTTTCTTCCTGTATTTAATTATTGTTATGAAGTCGGGTTGAGGAAGAGCCAAACACTAGGCTGGTCGTCCTGTTTTCGCGGATGCTTTGTCGTTCTCATCGTCTCGCTCATTCCTCGCAATTTCCACATGTCCAGGAACCCAGCATAAGTTAATCTCGACATCCTCCCAGATCGTGGTAACCGTGGCGTCACGATAACCGCAAATAGGGTGATGGGAGATTCCTATGTTCAGAGAACACTCAGGGTGTGCTATGAGTAGCTAAATATCATAATCTCTTCTCCAACATGGCGCGACAAATTATCTCCAGTACCGAGTGGTGTATTGTAACCAGCTTTGCCATGGAGAGAGACGCAGGTCCTGGTTTAGCACCGCTGAATTCAAACTGAGGTGATAAAGCGTGGAAGCCGACCCCCTCCCGAGACTTTGGGCCATCCGCGCCCAATGGCACGGATCCAGCGTGAGAAAAGTGCAACGCAAAAAGGTCGAACGCAATACACTCGGCGTTGTGAAAGCTGTGGAAGTTTGGAGAGCAGAGGCGTGGGGATAAATAGTTAAAGATGGTACCCTCTAGGGTGAACTCCTGGGCAAAACAAGAAGTGCCACTAAGCCGAGAGCTACAACGAGCTCTCGAAGGAGTTTTCTTTTGGGGGGTTTAGGGTATGACTCGTTTTTCTCGGCAGCATGGGCACCATCGAGATCAGCTGCTGATTCAGTGAGAGCCGTTGGCGACTGAAGTAGGTTGTAGGCCCGTGCGTACAAGCTCATAATGCACTGTGCACGTGGCAGAACAAATGGCATCTTGAGCGCATGCCGAAGGCACCGGTCGGCAGGCGGAGACCCGTGTAGTGAATTGAGAACACCTTCTGCAATACACATTCGGCTGCGGATGAATAAATATCGAATCCGTACTCAAACTCCGAACGAACAAAGGATCTGTAGCAAAGTAAGGCAGTAGCTCTATCAGCGCCCCATGCGCTGAAGGCTACAAGACGAAGAATGTCCGTGGCGCGGCTACAAGTGAACCAAAGGTTGCGGTTTTGGTTTTGAGCCTAACAAGTGAGTCGTCCATCGAAAAAAAGACAATTCAAACGATAGGAATCCATCCATTCCTGGTGACAGCCTTTTAGGAACAAGTATAGATCGGGGTGGATCCGTAGATGGCGGCATAAGTGCACCCCTATAGTCTTGACCAAGTAAAACCGAAATATGTGCGCTTCGATATAACAATAGATGCGTTTCATTACCTGATGTAGTCGATTCTCCAGAGTTGGCATCTGGGCCACACAAAAAAAATGTAGAATGGTGATCTACCTAGAACGTAGCACAAATATCGACGGCAGGACTGAGGTGATACCATTGATGCACCTAGAAAGTGTGTGACACTGAGGACAATTCCTTGCGGGACACCCTCCTCCTGCTCTATTGGGTGAAGAGGGTTCCCTCCATCCGTACGCAGAATCAACGATCTCGCAGAAATTTCGAAAAATAATTGGTAGGCGACCCCTTACCCCTATCGTATGGAGAGTCTCCATGATACCGTATCGCCCTGAGGTACCATATGCCTTCTTCAAATAGAAAAAAAACCTTGAGAGAGTTTTTCTCCTTATGGGCTTGATTAGAAGCGTTAACTATATATTCCTTTGACATAATTTTGTATAATTATTTTTATTTTGTAATGTTTTTAATCAATAACGATTTGAATTTGAATTTGAATAGTACAAATGAAAGTTTTCCACACGGCAATTTACCTCGGAAGCCGCACTATGGAAAAGACGGGTAGCCTCTGCTGTCAAAGAAACAGACTAATCTAACATTAGTGTATTGGAGGATACCGTATGTCCAGATCCTGTTGAACAAATCTAACGGAAAGGCAATGTCTTGCTCACCTAGGTGTAAGCATGGCATATAGAACATCGCCTGGCCAGGGGCGTTGTCCGTGCGCATTGCGAGAGCTGAAACATCATGCTGGTTGTAAATCGCGCAGCCTCCTTCCATGGCCTACCCTGTAGTGGTCCTACCCTGTAGTGGTGGGTCACAAAACCATTATACGCCTGGATGGCAAACAGGAGTCACGTGACCAGCATGTCCTCATATAAAAAAATAACTAACGGAGAAGGGGAAAGAGACGAGCCTTTTCAGCTCCTCTCAGTTGGCTTGCAGTCTACAACAATTCCATTGAAGGAATATGCCCTCCAGACCTAGATCGGAACAGATGCGGGGGTCCTCTTCGAATTGAAGGCCATAACGGAAATAGCCGTACGCTTCCCAGAGGTAGAACTCTTGGTACTGTAGTCCCTACTCGGCGCTTAAGGCGCTCTCGCCTTCAATGATTTATCGGGGGAGCACCCGAGTTGGGTAGAAGCCGCAGAAGGGTTCCGAATAGGCGCGGAAGAGACCGTATTAGTAGTCCTGATGGGGCCAGGAGGAGAGGGTGATTTTTGAATATTGAGGAGTAAGGCGTCTCAGGTAGCACTGGGCGTTCCAGGACCAAGGCCTTAGCCTTGCGAAATGAGAGACGATCCATTGCCTGAACGGCCAGGATTTTCTTCTCCAGCAGATAAACGCCACATTGTAGTAGCAAATAGGGTGGTGCTCTCCGCATTCGACACACTTGGCCATACACGATAAGAAAAGTTGGTGTACAGCTTTGGAGCACGTCTTCGTGGGCATTTCGTATTGTCGAGCGGGTGACAGTAGTAGCACGAATGCCTTTACGTGGTAGCGATACCAACCTTTACGTACGGACTCAGGGAGTCTCTCACGGTCGAACGTAAAGAAGAGTGTAGATGTGGGTTTCGAGGCCCACCCTCTTTCAAATCACATATTCGACCTCGACCTCCCTGTTTTCCACCATCTCCTAAGGCTATTTCTTCTAGGAAGTATTCTACGAGTTCCCTCACATAAACCATTCCTTTAACGAAGTTCATGGTAGATAAGAACTTTTGGTGTACACGATAAGAACTTTTGGTGTACAGCTTTGGAGCACGTCTACGTGAACAATTCGTATTTCCGAATGTGGGACAGTAGTAGCACCGCCTCGGTAGGAGCACGAATGCCTTTACGCGGTAGCGATACTAACCGGTACGTACCGATGCAGGGAGTCTTCACGGTCGAACGTAACGAAGAGTTTTGATGTGGGTCTCGAGGCCCACCCTCCTTCTCATAACACACTCGACCTTGACCTCCCTGTGGTCTGCCATCTCCTAAGGCTATGTCTTCTAGGAAGTATTCTACGAGTTCCCTCGCATAAACCATTCCTTTCACGAAGTTCATGGTAGAGTTCGGCGCCATATTCACCGGCGAGCGGGTGAGTGTCGAAGGGCACGGAAATACGAATTGTTCACGTAGACGTGCTCCAAAGCTGTACACCAAAAGTTCTTATCGTGTATGGCCAAGTGTGTCAAATTCGGAGAGCACCACCCTGTTTGCTACTACAATGTGGCGTTTATCTGCTGGAGAAGAAAATCCTGGCCTTTCAGGTTATGGATCGTTTTTCATTTTGCAAGGCTAAATTCTTGGTCCTGGGGCGCCCAGTGCTATCTGGGACGTCTTACTCCTCAATATTAAAAAAATCAACCTCTCCTCCTGGCCCCATCAGGACTACTAATACGGTCTCTTCCGCACCCATTCGGAACCCTTCTGTGGCTTCTACCCAACTCGGGTGCTCCCCCGATAAGTCATTGAAGGCGAGAGCGCCTTAAGCACCGAGTAGGGACTACAGTACCAAGAGTTCTACCTCCGGAAAGCGTAAGGCCATTTCCGTTATGGCCTTCACTTCGAAGAGGACCCCCGCATCTGTTCCAAACTAGGTCTGGAGGGCATATTCCTTCAATGGAATTGCCGTAGACTGCAAGCCAACTGATAGGAGCTGAAAAGGTTCGTCTCTTCCCCTTCTCCGTTAGTTATTTTTTTATATGAGGACATGCTGGTCACGTGACTCCTGTTTGCCATCCAGGCGTATAATGGTTTTGTGACCCACCACTACATGGTAGGCCATGGAAGGAGGCTGCGCGATTTACAACCAGCATGATGTTTCAGCTCTCGCAATGTGCACGGACAACTCCCCTGGCCGGCTGATGTTCTATATGCCATGCTTCGACACCTAGGTGAGCAAGGCATTGCCTTTCTGTTAGATTATTCAACAGGATGTGGAGATAGGATATTCTCCCATACTCCTGGCGATTGTCTACAGAGCTCGCTTTTCGGAAAACGTGGAGAGATCACTCTACCCCGGTTGTGGTAAATGTTAGTTTAATGTTTTTCCTGGAGGGCAGAGGCTACCTGTCTTTTCCATAGTGCTCCGACTGTAATTGCTGTTTGGAATACTTTTCTTTGCAATACGTACTACACAAGCGTTTTTTTTCGATTTGAAGAAGGTGTATGATACCTTAAAGCGATATGGTATCATCGAGACTCTCCTTACGATAGGGGTGAGTGGCCGCCTACCAATTATTTTTTCAAAATTTCTGCGAGAACGTCGATTCTGCGTACGGGTGGAGGGAGCCCTCTCTGCCCAATGGAGCAGGAGAAGGGCGTCCCATAAGGAATTGTCTTTAATGTCACAAACATTAACCTGCTCATCAATGGTATCACTTCAGTCATGCCTGACGGTGTTTTTGCTACGTTATAGGTGGATGACCGTTCTACCTTTTTTTGCAGCCCAGATGCCATCTCTGGAGAATCTAATACATCAGGTAATGAACCTCATCTCTCGCTATGCCGAAACGCACATATTTTGATTTTCCTTAGTCAAGACTAAAGGGCTGCACTTCTGCCGCCTTCCAAGGCCCCCCCCCTCCCGATCTAGACTTGTTCTTAAAAGGCTGTCGCCTGCAAGAGTTGAATTCCTATCGTTTCCCTGGTCCTGTTTTCGATGGACGACTCACCTAAGTGGCTCAAATTCGCATTCTTAGGTTCACTTGTAGCCGCGCCACGCACATTCTTCATCCTGTAACGTTCAGCGCATGGGTCGCTGATAGGGCTACTGCCTTACTTTTATACAGATCCTTTGTTCGTTCGAAGCTAGACTTCGGATTCGAGATTTATGCATCCGCAGCCGAGCATGTATTGCGAAAGGTGGAATCGATCCACCACACCAGCCTCCGCCTGCCGACCGGTGCCTTCCGCATGCACACAATTTAAAGCCTATTGTCGATGCTGGGAAGACGCCACTTGATCTGCCACGTACACATTGCATTATGAGCTTGCAAGCACAAGCCTGCCAGCTATCTCAGTCGCCAACGGCTCTCACTGCATCCGCAGCTGATCTCGACACCAGTCATACCATAAACCCCCCCAAAAGAAAACTCCTTCGAGAGCTCCGTGTATCTCTGGGGCCGATGGCACTTCTTGTTCTCACCAGGATTTCACCTTAAAGGGTACCATATTTGACTATTTGTCCCCACGCCTCTGCTCCCCAAACTTCCACAGCTTTCACAACGACGGGAGTATTGCGATCGACCTTTTTGTGGCGCACTTTTTCTCACGCTGGATCCGTGCCATTGGACGCGGATGCTCTAAGTCTCAGGGGGAGGTCGGCTTCCACGCCATATCACCTCAGTTTGAGGTCAGCAGGGCTCTACCAGGCCCTGCGTCTGTCTTCATAACCAAGCTGGTTGCAATGCACCATCGGTACAAGAGATAACTCGTCATGACTGGTTGGAGAGAGGATTGTGATATTTAGCCACTCGCATCACACCCTGAGTGCTCTTTGGGCATTGGAATATCCCATCACCCTTGTTCGCGGTATCCGTGACGCCACGGTTGCCACGATCCGGAAGGATGTCGAAATTATCTTATGCTGGGTTCCTGGACATGTGGAAATTGCGAGGAATGAGCGAGACGATGAGAACGACAAAGCATCTGCGAAAACAGGACGACCAGACCAGTGTTTGGCTCTTCCTCAACCCGACTTCATGACAATAATTAAATGCATGAAGAAGAAGGGAGACGGTTGAGAGGGTACTTAAAATGGCATACCATCGGGCTGCCCTTGTTCCCTTGAACCGACCCCTCCCTCCAATGACACAACTTCTTCAAGTCGCTTTCTATCATCTTCAAATTGGTAACACTCGCAGAACGCACCGCCATATCACGGAACGCTCGCTTTCACCTTATTAGGACGACAGGACTGCGTTATCCTTCAGACTGTTCGGCACATTCTTGTTCAATCTCACAGTCTGGCTGATGTTCGCGCACGGTATCGGGACTAGTGGGCTCGCTACTGCTCGTGCCTTGTAGCTGAGACGGATTCGTTAAAACAGACTTGTCGACTACGTGACATTTTGGAGGCTGGCCTCCTCCATTTTATTTGACTTTTTTTTTGTATATTGCATGTTCCTGCTCCGGGGGGAAGTGGCCCTCCCTCGGAAGTCAGAATGTGCTTCCTTCTTGTTATTGTTTTTGCTTATTTTTTCTCTTTTTTGTTGTTGTTTTTTTTGCAAATTTCAAAATAGCCTATGAATAAGCTGAAATTTTAATTACGGTGACGTAACTCATGCCCTTAAGGCAATTGCCAGATGGACAAATCAAAAACAATAAAAGCAAAAAAAACTTGCTCCTACACTTGCTTTCGAAATTTATTTCGAGGTCATTATCAAGGGAATGACGAAAACAACAGAAAACTGCAAGAGAAAGAGGAGATAGAACGCCAAAATAAACCACTAAACCAATCGTGGAATGAAATAACGGGTTATAAAAAATAGGAGTAGCGAAAAGGGACAAAAAAAGAGATAAATAGAAAGTAAGATCATTAATGCCAAGTAAATTTAATTATCAAAATACTGCAGTTTTCTGATGTTTTCGTCATTCTTTAATAATGACCTTGATTTTTTTTTATTTAGGAACCAACTAGTGACTGCCTACTTGGGCCTAAGTCGCTGTACTCACCCCAGCCGACTACTAGGCTATATTAAAAAAACAAATAACAACAAGAAACAAGTACAAGGTTAAAAAATCAACAACAAAAAATGCAAAAAGTCAACAAGAAGGAACCAGGTTCCAGCGCCTGGGGTAGGCCCCCCTCCCTCCGGGCAGGAACATGGGACATACAACAAATAGTCAAATAAAGTGAAGTTGGCTAGCCTCCTCCAAAAAGATGTATACCCCGCAAGTATGTGTGCACGAACCAGTTCCGAGTACAAGGGACAAGCGGTAGCGATCCCGCTCAACCCGGTACCGAGACAGATAACGGGATTCAACAAAAATGTGCTGAACTCTCTGGAGAAAAAGGCAGTCGTCACAGTAAAGCGCAGGCGAGCACTCCATTAAGTGGCGGTTGGTCCCGCGAGTGTGTCCAATTCGTAGATGATAGAAAGCAACCTGAAGACGTCGCAGCATTGAGAGGTAGGTCCATAGGAACCGTCGCGGCGCAATAGCACGCAACTTTAAGTTCCCCTCGACCGTTTCCTATCTTCTTTGCCAAGCCACCCGGAATGCATCCTGTAAGCCTGCCATGTAATTGGTTTGGGGAAGAGCGAAACGCTGGTCTGTTGTATACGAAGGAAGGCCCCGCAGACTGCATTTTCCAGTCAGAACAGAGCATTCGACGTGGAGTAGAACTTGAGGAAGCCACACTCTGCAGAAGACAGTTAGCCTCCGCTGTCCATAAAATGGCTAATCTGACATTTACCAATTTCTCAATCAACTTGCATACACAGGAGGTTAGAGAAACTGCGCGGAAACCGGCCGGGGTAGAATGATCTCTCCTCGGTTTGCAAAAAGCGAACCCAGTAGCGATTCACTAGGAGTCTGAGAGGATACCCTCTACCCAGATCCTGTTGAAAAATTCAACAGAAAAGACATGCCTCGCTCACCCAAGTGTTGAAGCATGCTGTAGAGGACATTATTTGGGCCTGCATTGAATGCTAGCGTAGAAGCATCCCGGGTAGATAATGCAAAGAAAGCGGCCTTAAAAGAGTCCGCCACGGAAGCGAGGTCTGAAATTGCGGTCTCATTCTTCTGGGAAAAGGATGGGGGCTGCGAGAAATTGACCCGAATTCTTTTGATTCACTTCCACACTTTTGTTAGAGGGGTCTTTCCCGTTAAGTGAAGACACATATGTCCTCCATGAAGAGCAGATGGCGTTTCGAAACATTATAGCGCCTAGCCCTAACTCGACTCTATTCACCGGCAGTGAACTCGTTCGGGCAGCGCTTATAGCCTAGGTAGGCATGACGCTTCTGTTTGAGGGCCACCTCACACATGGCTGACCACCACGGAAGCGTTAGGCGTACAAAATGGCTAGATGTTCTAGGAATAGTATTAAGATCTATGGTGCCGAGGGTGCCAGAGAAGAACTCAACGCACTCATGTACCGATCTAAACTCCTCAACTGCGACAGAGAATTCAGTCATTTTTTGAAATGCGGATCACCGCGCCCGCGCCAAGCACCACCGAGGTGGGCTCTCAGGCAACAGCGGCCCAGAAAATGATATTTGCATGTAAAGGTGATCATACCATGGATGTCAACTACTAGACCCACCCAAATTGGGCTGTACATTCAGAGAGCACAAAGATAGATCGAGACAGGAAAATGAAGCGATTCTCGGGCAGTGATGCGTAAATTCATCCATATTTAGGACACCTATCTCCAGCTCGTCGATCAGGTTGGCAAGGACCTGACCCCTGGGATTGATCGAGTAGTCTTCCCAGAGTGGGCGTCTACAGTTCAAATCCCAAAAGAAGAGAAAGGGCATCTGCGACTGTGCCATGACGCACGGAAGTCTCCTAGGTTGAAGTCGGCTGACGGTGGTATGCACGCAGAAATAACAGTATACTTCCTATCCAGGTGCAGTTGCAAGGCTACTGCCTGAAAGGAGGTATCAAAGGCAACGAGAAGAACGGAGACATCATACTGGGTGTAAATGGCGCATTTACCTGCCCAGCCCCCATCCCATGGTGGTGGAGGTCGCAAAACCATTATACTCCGAAAGGGTGGGCAGGAAGCACGCGTCAAACATGGTCTCCTGCAAAAGATATAGCTAAGGGAAAATGTGAGGAGACGAGCCTCTGCAGCTCCTCCCAGTTGGCCCGGAGTCAGCGACCATTCCATTAAATAAATATTCCCTCCAGGCATTGCTTGGATAAGATGCGGGTCCCTATCTGAAAAGAAGACCCTCACGGGAATGGCTGTACGCTTCCCGGAGACAGACCTCCGAGCGCTGTTGGCCGTACAATGCGCTGGAGGTGCCGTCGCCTTCGAGACCTTATTGGGGGAGGTTGGTCTCGCCAAGCGAGTCTTTTCTTCCCTCCGCCTCGAAACCTTAGGCAGGTGGGGCAGCTTCGTAGGAAGGGGTCTCTCTTTTGGAGAGTCCACCGTCTTCGAGCCATCCAGCCTAAAACTGGGAGTGGGCGTAGAAGACGAAGCTCCTTTAATGCTGTCCTACTTTCCGGGGACACTTCAGGACAACCAAAAGATGACCTCACGATAAACTTTAGGGGTGTTGCCTCCTGTGAGTTTAACGACTCGGGAAAGGTGGACGGCCATTTCGCCTTACAGAAAACGCACACGCTAAGGAAAGGGGATGGGGAGCCCTAGTTTTAGCTGGGACTGGGTTCGAACCCTTTGTGTCGCCAGCTGTAACAGAGGAGCGCCACGGGTGGTTAGAAACAGCAGAAGGGTTCCTAATCGGCGCGGAAACGATCATGCTTGTAGGCCTGGAGGGTCCAGAAGCAGAGGGTGTCTTTCTTAACATTGAGTCATAAGACGTCCCAGGCAGCCCGGGCACCCCAGGACCAAAGTTTTGGCCTCTCGGAATTAGAGAGGATCCTGGTCCTGAAGGGCCAGGATTTCCATTTCAAGGAGATACACACCACAATGCTTTGAAGGAGCCGGTTGTGGCTCTACGCAATTTACACACTTGGCTACACATGACTTGGACTTATCATGTGCGGCCTTGGAGCAACTTACACAGACTTCGGGTAACTCCGAATTAACAGGTGTACACGAGCGAGTAACATGGCTGAAACAGCGATAGTAGTAGCACCTTTGCGGCAGTGACACGAATGCCTTCACCCGGTAGCGATACCAACCAGCACGCACTGACTGTTACAATCAAACGGTATGAAGAGTGTGTGGGTTAGTCTCAGGGCCCTTTCCTGTTTTCTCATCACACGTTCGACCTTGACCGTTCCTTGGAGTAGGCAAGTTAATTGCCTACCCCAGACATTTTTTAACCGATCGCAAGGTGAGGTTCCGTTAATGCGGAAGAATAAAAGAAACCCGCAAGCAGGGGATCTTTTTACCCCAAAGAGGCCCATGGGGTCGGCCCCACATGAAAACAAAAGGGTGCCCCTTCGCACCCTAAGAAGGGGACCAAACCGATAAGGGTGACGGTGATATAGTCGATTTTCGGAGTCCTTAATATTTCTCTACTACGGCTAATTGAAACGCCCTCTGGATACGCAGCCACCATGGTATCGGAAGAAACCAAGAAAAACCTTAACAAGATCGGATTGGAAGCCACAATTCCATACGAGATATTAGTTCAACGAACAATAATCCTCCGACGACTAGACCCATTCTTTACCGTCAACTCCATTGAGGACATAAAAGAAGAATTAAGTGGCAACCAGAAATGGGCGAAAATAACAAGAGGGGAGAAATTCGGCAATGCGCAGAACATTGTAAAAATACCGTTTGCCAGCATTGAAATGGTACGAAGAGTTATGAGCGAGGGACTGCGAGGATTCTACCTTAAGGTTTCACTCGATCAAATTAAGGCAGAAGAGTTTATCCCGATCAACAGCTGCTTCAAGTGCTACGCAGTCGAACAACATAACACGAGAGCTGTCCCCTGACTAGTAATGCCTCCTCCAACTGCTCCGGACTCGGGCACGAGTAGAAGGAATGCAGAGCGGAATAACTGCAATGCATAAATTGCAAAGGAGATTACAAAGCTATGGCCATGAGATGCTGTGCCAGGAAGAAAGCTATAAAGGAAAAAAAGGAAAAACTGAAAAAAGAAAAGGAGGCAAAGTCAAGGACATACTCGTACCTCGAGGCAGCAACGACGCCGAGAAAAATTGAAACCAAAGCAACGACTCTACAAAGGCCAAAGGAAGGGACAGAAATTATGACTATGATCATGTTTGCACATCTAGCAAACCTGGCTCACCCCAGAACGTTTGCGGAAGAATTAAATCGACTTCTGCAGATGGACGGGGTGAAAAAGAAACTATGGTTTGCGCCGAACACCGCGTCTAAATAAATATTGGAAGTACAATTCGCCGATGAGCCAGAAGAAAATAGTAATAAAGAAATAACAGAAAAAGAAGAGGAAGCACGAGAAGAAGATGAACAACAATCGAATATATCCCCAAGGAAGAATCAAGAAAAGCGAAGGTAAAAGGAAAAAAGAAAAAGAAAACTATTGAAACAGGAGAAGAAGAAGAAACCACTACTATTAAAGAAGATTTCGAGATAGAAGAAGTAACAGAATAGAAAAGTCCAAACAAAAGACTAGACATAGACAAAAGAAGATTGAAGAAGAAGAGGAAACATCCGAAAAAGAGGAAACAACCAGAGAAGAGGAAGAAGAACGCCTAAAGTACCAGGAGGTTCTCCCCACGGAAGAGAAGTATATCCTGGAGGAAGGATGCTTCTACGACCCTAGGGACCTAAACTTACTGATCCTTGGAATACCATTACCATTACGGCCGACTCAGGCGCGATAAAGTAATGGTTAATCTAGCACCACTTTAATATTTTAATTATATCAAAGGTGCCGATAGGGTAAAGCCGCTGTATAACCTGAGTCGAAACCCCATCGAGGGTTATTTCAGAACCTGGTAATCTTGAAACCATTCCTCATTTGTGTGTGTTCGTATTTAGTGTATATATTTAAGTCCTTAAAGTTTAAAAATGTGAGAAAGTAGCTAGTTAGATACCACTTTCGAGCCAGGCTCCTTTTTGGGGGGATGTAATCGATGATTTATGTTTTGTTTGTTTGTATGTTAAAGTGGGTGTTGTGAAACATACGCCAGTAGGCTCGCGAGGCCTATTTCTATCCCCTGCCTTTGTACGCGCGTGCGTATGCGCCTAAGTTCAAAGAAACTTAAGTTAAGAGTAGGGTTGACCCCATTTAACCGTGATAATCAGTAGTATGACCAAAGACATGCAACTTTGCTTTTATCGATGATGTTTAGTTATTTGTTTTTGTTTTTCACTGGAGTTTTCCCCTCCATTAAGTTCTTCGAAGGGAGGAATGTAAGGGAATGGATACCCCACCCTCACAATTGAGCCACTGGTCTTTAACCACAACGTCCAGGCATTTTGTTGGCGGCGTAGCCCGACCACTTAACCTCCCACCCTCTCTCCCCTCGCCACAACGAGAACCTTAAAGGCCGCCCCAAAACCACATAATGCTCTAATCATCTCATGACGGACCCCAGTGAGCCTAACATGGGTTAAAACAGCAAGATTTCCCCTAAGAGTTGATATTCAATTTCACCGCATATGCGAAATTAAAGGAGCGTCGTCCTAAAGCTAAAAGGTCTACGTGAGGGCTACCTGAAAAACCCGCTGAGAAAAACCATTAGAGGAGGAGACTTAATGCAGCCTGTCCACGCATCCCTACCTCCTCCTTCACCTACTCCCAGTAGAATGGCGAAGTATAAAATCAAATAACTTTGGAAAAACGAGGTAGATTACGTTAGTCATTAACGCGACGAAGACCGGCAAGAGGCCGGGCTACCAACAAAAGGGACTTAGAAGAGCTCACCCGGAGCCAGTTCCTGGTGGTCATACCGAATTTAGAAGCCTGTCAGAGGTAGATTGTTAGAGAGATCTAGACAGCGAAGACCGGCATAAGTGCCCGGAAAACCAGCGAGAAGAACTTATAAGAAGTTCACCCTCGAGCCAGTTTTTGGTGGTCACACCGAACTTTAAGTTAACTTGATTAAAGAAGCAAGTTTAACTAACTCTCGCCAGAGAAACTCCCTATCCCGGCGTATCCCAAAACACAGAGATAGTCCTCACCCTTGAAGAATACCCCAAAGTGAACTCCCTCAAGCACTCCCTTGAGTCAAAGGATTCACGCATGGGCTCCTCGCTCGCCAGTGCGAATTCTTCCCAGAGTAACCCGAAGAGTAGAAGAAACATTCTTCCCTGTCCCGTGGTGAGATCATTTCATCCAGAAGACGTAGGTAACCCCATCTGCCACACGCGCTGAGGTCCTCTGCAGCTTTAAAGCATTTTCCCCCTTCAGAACACAGCCGTAACCGCTGATCCACGCGTCGGCCCGGAAACAACATTCTTGAGGTGACATAACAATTGAGTTGGAGGTCAGACTCAAACCCGATTCTCGTGGAATCTAGAAAGGGATTTAAACCCCCTGGTATCAGTTCCGTGGAAGGTCAGCTTGCATTTAACATTGAAGTGAGCTGTGGGTAAACCATTACTGTAAATTCTATTCTGTAATTTAGTAAGCCTCACTTAAATTTGTTTAATTCATTTCTGTGTATTTGGTGTATTAAATTTCAATCTTGTTTCATGTTTTGAATTAAAGGTCTAGTTTTCTTCGAAACATTTTTATTCAATCCTCGAAACGCTGAGCAAGGGACTAGGAACCCTCAAAGATTAACGTAATAATAATCATAATCATAATAAAGATAATAATAAATATAGCACCCTTAGAAAGAAAACTTAATCACGGAGTTTTGAAGTATGCAACCAACGCATACATACGAACACCATCACTCGGTCCTTCCTATACCACGACAATAAGATAAGATATATATATATATATATATATATATATATATATATATATATATATATATATATATATATATATATATATATATATATATATATATATATATATATATATATATATATATATATATATATATATATATATATATATATATATATATATATATCATATTTTTTTCATATTCTGGGAAGAGGGTGTTTCCCAAGAAGTTATGGACAATCTGCTTGAAGGAAACCAGCATTCACCTCGACACCTGCTTAATTCCCGAATCAAAGGGCCAACAAAGATTACTGCCTTTAGCTTGCCTTCACTTACACGAGGAACCTTTGACTCCAGGTACTTGAAAGCAGCTCCATTCTTGTTCAAGGCCTTCACAAAAATTTTCATAAGCCCTAATTTGATGTGGAGTGCTGGTAGCAGAATTTTCTTGGGGTCAACTAGTAGCATAGCTCTCACGTTGTGATTTCCTGGGTAAAAAGCTAGTTCTTGGTGGCCAGTTCTTTTTTTCATAGTACTGGCTGTCAGCCCTACTATCCCAGAGACACAAAAATCAGGGATACTTGGTGTATCCCCCTTGAAGACCTAGTGGGGGAGCAATAACTTTTAAATCACCACAATGAGAAAATTATGCTGATGGTACTTGATTGCAGTTATTAGTGTTTTCAAATTTTCGTAGGTTTCGGACATTTGGATACTATGGCCAATTAACACAGATGCCTCTGCGTTGCCATTGTAGAGAACAGCCTTTAAACTTCTGTTAGAAGAATCAATGAAGAGCCTCCATTCATCTGCTTTGTACGGCATTCTCATGTGTTCGATATGGCCAGAAATATTTAAACAGAAAACTAAAGAATTCTCTTTCTTAAAGAACTGAGTGAATTCCGCTTCACGATGATGGTACCAAGCAAATGTTGTTCCAGAAGCTAGAAGCCTGTGTTCCTTCAGTCTAGAGCCAAGTAACTGTGCACTTTCTTTTGGAAGGTTAAGGTCTCGCACCAGGTCGTTGAGCTCAGCTTGGTTGAAGAGTTTGGGATCGTCATTTGTTGGTGGTTCATAGTTTACTTCCATCTGATTAGTATCACTACTATCGGACTCTGATGAAATTTCCCATATCTCAGGTGGCACAGGCACGGGAGTATCATCTGAGTGTGGAACAAGCCTTATTGCTTAAGGAATATTTGTGTATATTATGCGATATTTAGTCTTTTTGTTGAATCCAGCTACTTTAGTCATACAAAAGTAGCAGCCATCATGGTGATTCTTCTGCGCCATACCATTGGTACTCTATTTAAGTTTTCCAACTGGCCACATTTGGAGCTTACTGATGCAACTCTTGCAAGCTTTGTGTGGGAAAAATGGCTTGTCTTGGTCTCCTAATCTGCAGCCAAAATAAGTTAAATAACAACGCTCCAACAAAGGAGTAATATTGCTCCAGGAATCTGAAGGGGTGAATTACCCGCAGACATAGCAAAATATGTCTGCTGAATTTATATAGCTTCTAGACATATTCACAATCTAAAAATAAAGAAAAATATATTAGAAATATTATAAATATATCTATAATATATATAGAAATATTATATAATGTAAACATATACATTATATAAATATATATATATTATAATATGAAATGAAAAACTCACAAAGTATCACGTGAGGGTAGCAAATGAATGCAATGTCCCGAAGGAAAAAATGAAATGGTGTTTCCAAGTACTTTCGAACTTTATTAAGTTCCTTATCAAGGATAATTACAATAAATAATATTATATTAGAGGTATATATACGAAAGAAAAGTATGAAAGACCGACTCAAAAACAAGAAATCACCAATGAGGAAGACGGAAGGGGAAAGGTAAAGATTCACATTAAGAATTACAAGAAGCAGGTAGTAAGTTCAAACTGAGAAGACGGAAAGGGTAACAGATTAAAAGAAATGGAGATAGCCTAACGAGGGAGATTATAAGACACGAGGAGCGAAAAGTGTGGTAAATACAATGTACATAACAGAGCAGTGACAATAAAAAAAAAGCGCCACATAACTAAATATTGTATATAAAAAACTAAGAACAAAAGTCAAAACTAATTTCCTTAAGTATTAATCTTTTAATTATAGCCTCTATTTTATATAAGCCAGGCTAAAGGTTACAATTATCACATTGGCTTATAAAAGCACATTCAATGATATTCCTTTTTATACGATCATTGGAACGATAAATAAATTTTGCCGAGTTCCATTTAATTAAATGGTCTTTATCTGACATATGGACAAAGAAAGCACTGTTATCTTTCCCTCTTCGGACATTATATTTATGTTGATTTATGAGAACAGAAAGTTGTTTACCTGTTTGTCCATAATATTTACTTACTAGAACACTCAACTGAATGAGCCCCCCCGCCCAAACTATTACAATTATTACGTACTAATAAATTCTTAATGGGGACTAGTTCATAAATTAAAAATGATTGGGATATGTGGGGGTGTTTCAAATTGGATAGCTGAGTGGCTGAAAGACGGAAGCAAAGGGTAGTGCTAAATGGTGTAAAGTCAGAGTGGAGGGATGTTATCAGTGGGGTTCCTCAGGGATCAGTTCTCGGTCCATTATTATTTGTCATCTATATAAACGATCTTGGGGAGGCAGTTAATAATAAAGTGTCAGTTTTTGCGGATGATACCAAATTAGCAGCTGTAGTTAAAGATATTGATGATAATTTTAAAGTGCAGGGGAATTTAAATAAATTGTTATCCTGGGCACATAAGTGGCAAATGACTTTCAACCTTGATAAGTGCAAAGTTATTAACATGGGAAAAGATAAGAGAATTTAACTATCAAATGGATGGGCATTGGCTGAGCTCAGTAGAGGAAGAGAAAGATCTAGGAGTAGTAATAGATAAGTCATTAAGGTTTTCTAGGCAGTGTATTGAAGCAAGAAATAGGGCAAATAGAGTGCTGGGTTTCATTAAGAGAAATGTCAGTTACAAAAGTAAGGAGGTTATTCCTAAACTCTATAACTCTTATGTTAGGCCACATCTAGAGTACTGTATACAGGCATGGTCCCCACATTTTAGACACGATATTAACTTTCTCGAGTCAGTGCAACGGAGGGCAACAAAGATTATACCTTCCGTGATCACCTTGGATATATAGATAGACTGAGGGTATTAAATATGTTCTCGTTTGAAAGGAGGTGTGTGAGAGGGGATATGATTGAGCTCTTTAAAAAATTTTCTGGGATAGATAAATTGGATGTTAGCAAGTTTTTTGAGTTAGATGATGGAAATCGGACTAGAGTTGACCACTTGAAAATTAAAAAGAAAGGTTGGATTTAAGAAAATATTTTTTCACCAATAGGGTGGTAGACTTCTGGAACAAATTGCCGCGGAGGGTAGTAAGTAGTCCAAATTTAAATGTATTTAAGAGTAGGTTGGATGAGTTTATGGGGAGGGAAGGTTGTGATGGTTCCTAAGTTTTGTATATATTAATATTGTTTGTATATATCTATAGCTGCATGATTTAGTTCTTGACAAGCCTTGATGGTGATACCCTTGTTTCTGTACGCAATCCTCTGGATGTAGTTTTCCTGGGAGTTTGGGTGCCTTAAAAAAAGAGGCCGTTTGACTCGGATGACCTATGATGAGCCCTTGTGGCTTTTGTCATCTGTTATATTATATTATGGGGGACTTTGATTTTGTCTTTCCCTGGTGATGGTGCTTTTTGTGGGTGGGTTTTGACGGATGCGGATGACCTTTGATAGGCCCTTGTGGCTTTTGTCATCCATGAAATTATGTTATGTTATGTTAATGGTCGTCTCATATTTAAATGCAAGAGAAATGTTAAAGTTATTTAAACAAAAGACGGTAAGATCACTAAAACAAAGAGAAAAAGGTAGAACTAAAATGTTATTACTATTAAAAGAGAGAGTAGGGACAGTTTTGAAGAAACGGGTAAGGGTAACAAAGTTTATGGCCAATTTCAAAGATATTGGAAAATTCCAAATCCATATATTCCGGGCTCACAACTCGTAATGCCCGTAGAAACATAGAAGAAAAAACAGAACGTTTAACTTTAGGGCTGTGAGAAGAGTAAAAATTAATATAAGAATTTGAATTAGTAGGCTTACGAAAGATAGAGTATTTAAAACCTGTATGAGTTCTATGAATAAGAAGATCAAGAAAGGGAAGGGTTCCATTATTTTCCATCTCGTGGGTAAATTTAATTGAAGGGACGAGAGAATTGAATCTGGTAAGAAAATCATTAACATCTTTGGGATTAGGCTACAAGCAAATGACATCATTAATATACCTGTACCAACACGACATGCATCCACCTACACGTGCCTTCTCATGAAATAAAGGAAGCTTCGAGCCGAGATTCTGGCTCCCGATGAGGCGAGCGAGAGATTGAAACGTCGCTTCTCTGCGTCTCCCCAGAAAGTAAAGTTGCTTTGGAACAGCATGGTTCTTCAGAATACGCGACACGCAATTCAACTCTCCCTTAACATCTATTGAGCCATCATGTAATACTCTTAGAGCGCCCCCTCCACCACTATATCGACACCCTTGAACTCTCTCGAAAGTAAAGAGACAGGGATCTGGAATAGTTATTCGGGAGTGAAGTATTGAGTAAGCCCTCACACAGCACCCATTGAGCCCTCCTACAATGCCGTCGCACAGCTCTGGCATGTTAAGTCCAGGCCTTAGCTCCTATTGAGTGGACACGGAAGACTCGTTGAACTCTCCCATAAAAAAACCTGAGCCCTCCATAACAACCACCGAGCCCTCCCTTACCAGCAATAAGCTTTTTCCTACCACCCATAGAACCCCAAATGAGCTCTCCTGTTGCCCCATTTCATTATGGGGGGGGGGGGATATGAGTTTGAGGGAGTTTGGGATGGTTCGGATCTGGATGATGGGATCCAGGTATAATTATATTCCACTTCGTTTTGTGATCCTCTTTGCTATTGCGCTCTCCATAAGATTGTTGCGAAACGTTGATCGTTAAACCGGATTTGGGTGATACGATAACGTTCCGAGAAATTATTACCTGACTCCAAAAGGTAATGGATGAATATTTTGGGCTGGGCGATGAGTAGAAATTCTGATATGATTTTGCCTTCGAGCAAAATGGTGATGAAAACAAGAAGACTGCAGTTCTATTTATTTAGTGGCTTTGGGCAGCAAATGGAGAAGGAGTTCGAATTAGTTTGATTATCGATTTCACGGGCTTATCTTTGAGGATGCTTAAATACAACTCTCTTAATGTTCATTGATTTGGTACGATGAATAGATAAGACTCGTCTTGATGTAAGATCAGTTGCTTAAATGTTATCTCCTACTGCGGAGTAAAACGACTTGATTGGTATGACCCAAGCGATATGTGAAACTGCTCCTCGAAATGAAATGTGTTGAATGAATAATGTCTCTCGACTGATGTCTCTCGAATGATCTCTCTCCTCCTCGACTTGCTCGTTTTATACTTGGACACATTTAAAAACATACAGATATATATACATATACAATACTTTTGAAAACCTTTTCTCTCATGAGAAAATATACTGTAACGGTGAAATTTGGTCAGACGCTTTTTCCGTCTTCCTTAACAAAATAGAAATATAATATTGTGGTTGTAATTTGATGCTCACCGAATGTTGTTACGATCGAGGTAATTCATTTTAAGGTTCTCTTTTGTAACCACAGAATAATTAGTCCCATGCCCAGTTCACTTTTTCTCCACGACTTTCGTCTTTTCGTGAAATCAATATTGGGAATGGTTCTAAATTAACCTGTTACATCTTAAAATATTTCATTTGAGTTTCTTTTTGTTTCGCTCTACATACCTAAATTTATTTACATTGGCTGAGTGTACACATTACTACTTCATGGGTTTGTATGTGCACATATTGTGTGCACCAGACCCTATTCAAACAAGCCCTCTCGTATCATCCAATGAGACCTTCTGTAATCCCCATTGAGCCTTCTCGTAATGCCCATTGAGCCATTCCTTACCACCCATTGAACACTCCCCTAATACCCATAAAGACCTCTCGCAATTGCCTAACGCCTATTAACCCTCCCTGCCCCAATACATTGTTCTGGGCGGAGAACCCGCGGTGCTCGGCGCCCATTGCTGTGTGGGCATTCTCAGATCACCCATTCACCCCTCCTGTAACCCTTATTGAGACACCCATGGCCCAAGGCACTGTTTTGCGGAGGTCAGCACCCCATATAGTGGGAGTCATTTATGAAAATCCATTAAGCACCCTTTGGTCCCTTCCTGCACAAATGAAACCCGTTGAACACGCATTGCGCCCTCCCTGAACTCTCCCTGAGCCCTTCACAAACACCCCTCTAACGTTCCTTTTCTGGACTCGACATCGAGTTAGACTTTTCTCCTCAGGCTCTTGCTCCCTCCCCTCCTTGCCTCTTCACATTAACTTCTTTGGCTTAGTGGGACAGACGCGGATCCAGGGAGTGTTAGTCCTCACTTCTGTGTGAATTATTGTTATTTATTATCAATGTTGTGTAAGATCACCATTATTGATCATCAATACTCTTTTCTCAGACTACTCAGAGAGAGGAATTCAGGTTAGCCCCCTCCCCACAATTTTAATCCTGGATCCGCCATGCCTCTCATTAACCTCTTTGGCTTAGTGGGGCGCACTAACGACCCTCAAACGGCTGTCATAATCATATGACTGCATGTAATTGAGGCTTTTCTGGCAGATTATATTTGAAGATTGTCTTCTGTCATCATGGATGTTGTGGGCTAACATGTAATAATGCTATCGTATGAATAAAAGCGTAGGAGGTAAAATACGGCGAAGAGCCTTCCCTTTCCCGCTACGTTTTATCCTCCTAAGTTCGGCCATGAGAATATTCTTCTACATAAAGAATTTTACAACAAAGTAAATATTGTGGTAGTTTAGCCAGAACTTAGAGATGATCCCGTTACTTTTAACAGGGTTCATTTACGATGCAAATCTCTCTGTATACATTTGGCATGGGTAGTTTGTTGAACTTCCGGATATAAGAACTGCGCACTGCCCACGCGCATCTATTATGACGTCACCTGGGCATCATGTGCTTTATTGCGCGAAATATGACTGTATGCAATTGAGGCTTTACTGTCAGATTATATTTGAAGATTGTCCTCAAGGTCAATTCGTAGGTGGAGTCGTAGAGGCGTTTCCTGATTGGCTGATCAAGGGGTGGGGTGAAATATGGTTAGGAAATCTGCTTTTTGCTCGATTAGGCTGGCAATGCAGAACGCTAAAGTTGCCTAAACTAGCCTCTTACTAGTTAAAACTAGTATTGCCTTTCGTAACTGTGTACGTATTTACATCCAAGTTACGTGTTGCATCATATCTCTAGTTTATTGATATTTATTTATTGATTAGTATTTATTTAATGTGTTATTGATTGTTATTAATATTTATTTAATATGATATTAGTTTTTATTTATATTGATTTAAGGTGAAGTTGATTGATCTTTACTTAATATGTAACGTTGATTGATATTCATATTTATCTAAAATAAGGCAACGGAGTGGGACTTCTAGATTCTAGCTACGGGTTCGATCCCAAGGAGCGTCACTAACTGCCCCCTTCCCCATGGGTGGATACGCTAAAAATGATTCCCCCGGGGGTAAGTAGCCCCACACGCACTTAACCAATCACAACACCCTTATCATTTCTTTCCCGTCTTCACATCACAACATATCCCCTCTCTCCCTTGCCTGTTCGGTAACTCTTCCGATGGAGTTCTTCACAACCGAGTAAAATAAGAGAACGATTTTCCTTTATTAAAATATTTTTTAGAAAATATGATGATTAGGTAAATGAAATGTCCATGGTACATAAAGGCATGCATTTAATATATTTTATGAGGATTTCATATGATACCATCGAATATTAAAGTAATTATACAAAATAAACTAAATATTGGCGCGTGCAAAGTAAGAGAGATCATTCACAGAATTGTTAGCAAGCAAATACACTAGAAACAAAGCAAGATTTTACAAAGATGAAATTTAAAACACTTAATATACGGTGTTGAAGCCTTGGTTTCCTATTACTTCGGCGCAACGACGACCACAGGATATCACCAGTTTCTTGCAAAATTCTGGAATTATTTTGTTCCATTCTAGCTAATTTTTCTTCTATGAATCCGTCAGAGTTGAAGGCTGCTGGTTTCGACATTTCTCTCCAATGATCTTCCAGAGGTTCTCAATTAGTTTCAGGTCCGGGCTCTGAGTAGGCCATTTCATTATCTCCATATTTTCTTGTTCGAAATAGTATTTTACTCGCTTTGTGGTGTGGCGTGGCTAGTTGTCCTTCATAAATACTGCTGGCTGGTTCAGAGATGCTCGGAGTGAAGATTTAACACGTTGTACCAGGTTTAGGTACACATTTGGAATTACGACAACAATGTCGGTTATATAGTTCTTACCTACTGAACAAAATATTGCCAGATGATATCAAGAAACTTCTAGAATGTTTCTGAAATATTCGCTCTTTTATTCTGCACGTGTCATTATTTTATTTTGTTAATTATTTAATAATAGCATAAGTACCCGGCGTTTCCTGAGAAAAAAAGTCCTGTTGCAAATAAATATAGATGCATATTGTTTGAAATTCTTATACTCTCCTACAAAAATATATTAACTTGCAGATTTTTAGAATTGCGGACTCTCCCAATCATATAATATATAATATCATATAATATACTTACAATGAGTACACATTTCACATCGTGCGCCCGGCAGTTTACGCGCACGCGTGACTGACCGTTTAGTTATGAGCAAACAACGTTGTGGTCGCAGGGACAGATCGAGTGTCTTATAGATACAAATAATTTCTTGAATATATGAATGTAGCATATGAAATATTGATAAAATATAATAAATATATTAAATATATTATGTATCATTGAAATGTTATTTACTAAATCATCATTTTTTTGAAAATATTTTAATAAGAGAAAATCGTTCTCTTATTTTGCTCGATAGTGTATTATTTCGCAGAGTACTAATGGCTCCTGGAGCGAAATAGTCATAGACATATAATATTAACGACGGGGAGATTTATGGTCACTGCTCGGTGCCATAACACTAAATACCAAACAGCAATGTGCATGACTGGGAATACGGGGTATTTAAACCTTTATGAATCCGATATTTTACCTACGCAGGGTAGAGTGGGGTAAGGAAAGAGCGCCTCCTATAGAAAAATGAAAATTTAACATCTGATGCTATAGAAAACTAAAAATTAAACAGCGGCTGTTATATAAAACTGCAAGTTCATAAAGCAGCTGTTATAGTAAATTGCAAATTCACCAGCGGTTGCTGTATAAAACTTTAAATTCAACAGCAGCTGCTATGGAAAAAGGCAAATTCACCAACGGCTGTTATAGAAAACAGCAAATATAACAAGGGCTGCTAGAGAAAGCTGAAAATTCAACAGCGGATACTATAGAAAACTTCAAATTGAATAGAGGTTTCTATAATATACTGCAAATTTAACAGCGGTTTCTATAGTAAACTGCAAATTCAACCACGACTCCTATAAAAAAACTGCAAATTCAACAGCAGCTGCTATGGAAAATTGCAAATTCAACAACGACTACTATAGGAAACTACCCATTTAAGAACGGGTACTAAAGAAAAGTGCAAATTCACAACAGCTGCCATAGAAAACTGCAAATTCAACAACGGCTTCTAAAGTATACTGCAAATTTAACAACAGCTGCTATGGAAAACTGCAAATTCAACAACGGCTGGTATAGAAAACTCCGAATTCAACAGCGGTTTCTATAATATACTGCAAATTTAACAGCGGTTTCTATAGTAAACTGAAAATTCAACCACGACTCCTATAAAAAACTACAAATTCAACAGCGCCTGCTATGGAAAATTGCCTTTTCAACGTCGGCTGCTATAGACACCCTCAAATTCAACAACGGCTGCTATAGATAACTTAAAATTCAACAACGGCTGATATAGTAAACTGCAAATTCAACTGCGGCTGATATAGTGCACTGCAAATTCAACAGCGGCTGTTATAGAAAATTGCAAATTCAACAACGACTGCTATAGAAAACTGTAAATTCACCAATGGCTGCTATAGAAAACTGAATATTCAACATTGGCTGCTCAAGTAAACTGCAATTTCAACAACGGCTTCTATAGTAAACTCCAAATTCAACAGCGCCTGTGGCACCCGAATTGAAAGTAAAGTAGACCTGTGGCTCCCAAATTGCAGGAAAGGTAGGCCCAACGAGGAACCCACACAAATGGGTGCCCGTTGGATCTATGAAATCCTGAATATGGGTACACGCATGAATTAATGAATAAAATATCCCATGTAATAGATAGTGAACCAATGTAAAATAAAGAGAAATACTATATCACAATCGTATATTTATTAAGCAAGTATGAATCGAGCAGAGCGGATAGCCAGAGTTCTCACGCGGCCACACACAAACATACGCACGCTAGGAAACATCTTCCTGACGGAAACGATCTCAATGATAGATAACAGGGACAAGCTGAACAAATAGAGGGTAATGTTTGCCTGTAGGACTTGAACTACTGTTCCGCTTGCTTCCATTTTGGTGAGCCCAAGCTAAGAATAAAACCTATTTATATCCGTTGTCCTTTTGAAGTCCTTTTCTTTAACCCGCGATTACCGAGGTACCTTCTCGAATTTTGTCTAAAAGCGTATTCCCGTGAGAAACTTGGCGAGTCAGAACAAATTCGATTGGAAAAAAAGTAGGCCTACTACCTACAAGCCCTAAATACTTGCTACGCCACCCTCAGCCAGACCATCACACACTCACACCATTCCTATAAAGTGGTGACTTTAAGAGTCGCAATAACATCAAGCTTCCTATAGGCCTCTATAGCAAACTGTCAATTCTTGAGCAGCGGATGAAAACCCACATTCGAAGCCCCTACCCCTCTAAACAAAAGAGCACAGTAAAAATTGTTTCTAGGACTATTGACCTCTCTTAGAGAAGTGTAATGATGGTTTGATTAGTTCATTAGAAGCTGTCATTTGCTGAGGAATCCATGACGAGAATTTTCATTTCCTCGGGGGTTGTGCTGGGCTTGCTGACAGTTAAGTTGTTGCTTCGTTATTTCGGTATAAGTACAGAATCACAACATAAAGCTTTACATACAACTACGCATATGGTTTACCATTTCTATAAAATCACAATCATAGATCACAGCATAAATGACCGAAAGAAACGTTTCACTTGACCACGTCGTAGAATTCAGCCATCTTAGCAAAATAATTACATCTTCGCCACATCAAATTTGCCTCCGTTTATAATAATATTCTTTGTTGTTGAGACCCGTTAACTTTTTTCTCCCGCCCCTTCATCACTAGTAGATCGCCCCTCTAATAAAAAAATCAATAATAACATACCTTGTATCAAGAGGCTATTAATACATATTTTTTTTCAGAAATAGGAGGACAATAATAAAACCAAGAAAAGTCTTTCTACTAAATGGAAAGAGAAAGAGGAAGGGGATGGTCTGATACATACGTGGAAATATAACGAATAGAAGAGGAAGTTAATGGCGGGCGAACTTTCCAAGGAAAAGTTTTCATTCATAGGTACCCCAAATATGGATCTGTACCTTCCTAATGATTTTTTCTAAGATGTTTTTATATGAAGTTTCTTTGCTATACCCCATTTCTCTTTTCCTCTTCTTTGTACTATATATCAAATTTAACTTACTGCACCTATTCTGCCCCGTAAGGGGCGCGGCAATTTGCCACCCCAGCTTAGACTCTTCTTCTTCCTTCAAAACACTTGTTTCCTCGCTTTTCATACAACCTCTCCCACAACTTTCTCTGGTCAGCCTCTAATTTCACAGGGTAGATGCGGATCCTTCTTCTCAAGCCAACCGTCCCGGATCGGGGCTGAGGGGGGAGGGGACAACGTTCCCTAACCCCTGAGCTCTGGTTTGGGATGTTGTTTTTTTTAACAACCTGCTTCATCCCCACCCATACCTTTCTCACATCCCTTTTCCTCTCCTCTTCACAATCTATCCTTTTACGCCGTGTTCAAGTTGGAGCCGGCATGCCGATGGACTGCCAGGCCACCAGGCGGGAGGGGTGGCCCAAATGGCGGCGCCTGGCTCTATCAGGCCTGTAAGCACCTCTTGCAGTGCGGGCAACTGTAAGAGGTGGTGAGCTATTGCGTCCCATGTAAAAAAGAGGGGCACCATGCCCAATGATGAATATAAAAAAACAACCCCCTTTTTCCCCTGTAACATCAACGGAGCCACCCTCAGGCAGCCCCACCGAAAAAATGAAGGTCCCACGCCTTGTGCTTGCGCAGGGGACCCTCCATACTTCTTTAACCGGAGAGGAGGCTTACTCCTCTCCTACGCCTACGGGTGTAGGGGACTCCCCCTCACCCCCTTCTCTGGAGGTGCTTTCGGGCACCTCCCTATTTCCAGCAGCAGTCCCTCCTTTTCTTTCTAAGGGGACTGCCAAAAAAGCCAGCAGGCAGCCCATTGCCGACCGCCCCTCGTGTAAGCGGCTTGGTAGGGCAAACCCTCTTAGGTGGGAGAGGGAAGCCGGGCCCCTTCGGTCGCTTCCCTCAAAAGACCTGCTGGCAAGAATCTTAAAACTTGCCGGGGTCAAGGCCTCTGCCTCCCCACAAAAGACTGGTGACACTGCCAAGGGGGCCTGCGATGTCCTGGGAGGGGATGGCCAACTGGAGGCCCCTCCTGTGATAGACATGGTCCTTGAGGAAATCCAGCCTCAGATCGTAGGGCCTTCCATAGGGAGGAATTCGGGCTTGGCCCTAAGCACCGAACCTGAACTCGCCCCTATGCAAGGTCCTCCTCAAACGGCTGGGGCCTCCGAGGCAGTACAAGGAGGGGAGGGATCTCTTCTGACCGGTGCCCCTGAGACCACCAGGACCTTTATTATTTCGGAGAAGGACCTGGCTGAGGCCGGTCCATCTGGCCTAGGGGCTTCTGTTGGCGAAGGTGAGAAGCGGTTCATTCCCCGCCCTCCTCTCCTAAAAAGAAGAAAAAGACAAGAAAGACTAAAAAGACTCGGGGCTCCTCTCCATCCGCGGGGGCTACGGGGACGGATGGGTCTGCTGCCACTCTGGCAAGCGACCAAGCTAAGATCAGCACATCCAGCCCCTCTGCCCCCCCAGATGCGGAGCATCTGACTATGACAAAGACGAAAAGTGCACAGGGTGGAGCCTTGATAACATCAGGGCCCCTTATTCAGAGGTTACCTGGCGTTTTCGAGCCCACTGGCTTCAAACCCTTCCTCGTATTTGCTCCACTGATGGCATCATGTTGGCCAAGGGCAACATGATCCATCAGAGAAGAGGATAAGCTAGTGCAATTAGTATAGAGCCGAAGGTGACCCGTTTCTCGGACGGGAGCCTTCTGGCGAATGCGGCGAATCCCGCCGAGGTGGCCAAGATAAGTGCTCTTCGGACACTTCATAGCACCTCGGTGAGTGTGACGCCGCACTCTACCATGAACTTTGTGAAATGAGTAGTTTATGCGAGGGAACTCGTTGACTACTACATTGAGGACATCACCCTAGAGCTGGCCGACCATGGAGACGTGATGAGAAAACAGGGAGGGGCCTCGAGACTACCCCTACACTCTTCGTCACGTTCGACTGTGACAAGCTCCCTGGGTCGGTGTGTGCTGGTTGGTACCGCTACCGCGTGAAGAAATTTGTGCCACTGCCGCGGCGGCGCTATTACTGTCACCGCTTTGGCCATACGAATCGTTCTTGTAGACGTGCAAAGTCGGGGTCACCCGAAGTTTGTGTAAATTGCTCTAAGGCCGCACACGATAAGTCCAAATCGTGTGTGGCCAAGTGTGTCAATTGCGGAGAGCCGCACCCTGCTTCTTCGAAGCGATGTGGTGCATATCTCCTTGAGAAAAAAATCCTGGCCGTTCAGGCCAAGGATCGACTTTCATTGCGCAAGGCTAAGGACTTGGTCCTAGGCGCGCCCGGCTCTGCCTGGGACGTCATATGCATCAATAGTTAGAAAGGCACCCTCTGCTCCTGGCCAACTAGAACGGTTGTTTCTGCGCCCATTCGGAGCTGGGAGCCTTCTGCGGGCTCTACCTAACCCGGCGCTCCCCTGGTAAAGCTGGCGGCAAAAAGGGTTCACACCCAGCCCCGGCTAAAACCAGGGCTTCCCCTTCTTTCCCCAGCGTGACCGTTTCCCGTAAGCGAAACGGCCACGCACCTACACCGAGTCGTTAGACTTACAGGAGGCAACACCCTTGAAGATGGTCGCTAGGCCATCTTCCAGGGTTCCTAACGCTGTCCGCTGAAAGGAGGACAGCAACAAAGGAGCTTTGGCTCCTTCGCCCACGCTGAGGTGGAGCGAGTGGCTCGGAGACGGTGGTTCCTCGAAAAGAGGGCTCCCCGCACCCGAAGCCACAACGCCCGCCTAAGGTTTTGAGGTGGAGGAAGGAAAAGACTCGCATGGCGAGCCCAACCTCCCCCAATAAGTCCTCGAAGGTGACAGCGCCTTCAGCGCTTTGTCCGGCCAACAACGCCCTGGGTTCTGCCCCCGGGAAGCGTACGGCCATTTCCGTGAGGGTCTTTAGTTTGAGGAGGCCCCCCCGCCTTTCCTCCGAGCTAGGCCTAGAGGGCATATTCCTTCAATGGAATTGCCGTGGACTCAGGGCCAACTGGGAGGAGCTGCGGAGGCTCGTCTCGTCCCGTTCCCCGTTAGCTATCTTTTTGCAGGAGACCATGCTAGGCGCGTGCGCCCTGCCTTCCCTCCCGGGGTATAAGGGTCTTGCGACCCCACCACCGCGAAATGGCCGGTCTGGGGAATGCGCGGTTTACACCCGGCATGATGTCTCCGTTCTTCCTTTCTCTTTAGATATCTTGTTTCAGGCAGTGGCTGTGCAGCTGCACCTGGATAGGAGGTATACTATCATTTCTGCGTACATTCCACTGTCAGCTGACTTCGACACGGGGGACTTCCGCCGCGTCGTGGCACGGTTGCCGAGGCCCTATCTCTTGCTTGGAGATCTGAACGGCAGGCATCCTCTCTGGGGAGATTACTCCATAAATCCCAGTGGACAAGTCCTTGCCGATCTGATCGAAGAGCTTGAGATGGGAGTCCTAAACGTGGATGAGTTTACGCATCACTGTCCGAGAACCGTTTTATTTTCTTGCCTTGACCTATCTTTTTGCTCTTCGGATGCACAGCCTGATTTTGATTAGGGGGTGGTCGATGACCTCCATGGTATCACTTTCCCATTCAAATATCATTTTCAGGGCAACTGCCGCCTGAGAGCCCACCTCGGTGGTGCTTGGCGTGGGCGCGGTGGCCTGCATTTCAGGAAATGACTGAATTCTCTATCTTAGTCGAGGAGTTTAGGTTGGTAGATGGGGCCGTTGAGTTCTTCTCCGGCAACCTCATCGCCAGGGGCCTGACTACTATTCCTAGGATGTCTGGCCGTTTTGCACGCCGATTACTCCCATGGTGGTCGGCCGAGTGTGAGACGGCCCTCAAACAGAAGCGTTATGCCTACATGCGCTATAAGCGCCGCCCTAACGATTTCACTGTCGCTGAACTTCGTCAGGCTAGGGCTAGGTTCCAGGATATTTTGAAGCACGCCCGCCGCTCTTCTTGGCAGGCATAAGTGTCTTTACTTGACTGGAAGACCCCTTTAGCTGAGGTGTGGAAGCGAGTCAAAAGGATTCGAAGCAAGTTCTCGCAGGCCCCCTTTCCCGTTCTCCAGGAGAATGGGACCGCAATCTCGGACCCCGCATCCGTAGCGGAATCCTTAGCGACCGCTTTTTTCCCATTATTTAGCCGGGATGCTGCTCCGCCAGCATTCAATGCACGTCGTGATGTCGCGGAAGGCCGCCGACTGGACTTTACCTCGAGAGGCGGAGAACCCTTCAACGACAAGTTTACTGTAATTGAGTTGCGATCCGCTCTCGCTTCGTGCGCAGACACCGCCCATGGTCCGGACGATGTCCCGTACGCTATGTTTCGACACATGGGTGAGCGAGGCATTGCCTATCTGTTAGATTTGTTCAACAGGATCTTGCTAAAGGGTCTTTGCCCAGACTCCTGGCGAATCGCTACTGTGCTCGCCTTTCGCAAACCGGGAAGAGATCACTCTACTCCGACCGGTTTTCGCCCAATTTATCTAACTTCTTGCGTGTACAAGTTGATGGAGAAATTGGTAAATGTTAGATTAGCCTTTTTCCTGGGCAGCGGAGGCCATCTGTCTTCTGCACAGTGCGGCTTCCGCAAGTTCCACTCCACGTCGGATGCTCTGCTCCGACTGGAAAATGCCGTCTGCTAGGCTTTCCTTAGTAGACAGCACTACGCCACGGTTTTTTTTCGATCTGAGGAATGCCTATGATACCGCATGGCGATACGGTATCATGGAGACTCTCCACACGATGGAGGCGAGGAAACGCCTCCCAATGTTTATATCTGAATTTTTGCGAGATCGTAGATTTCGCGTACGGGTGGAGGGAGCCCTCTCCGGCCCAAAGGAGCAGGAAGAGGGCGTCCTGCAGGAAAGTGTCCTCAGTGTCACACTCTTTGCCCTGAGCATCAACGGCATCACCTCGGTGCTGCCGGAAGATGTTCTCACTACGCTCTACTTGGACGACTTTTCGATCTCTTTTGGCGCGGCCCAGATGCCAACTCTGGATCGTCGACTCCAACAGGTATTGAACTGCGTCTCTCGCTATGCCGAAGCGCACAGGTTTCGGTTTTCTTTGACCAAGACTAAGGTGGTGCACTTCTGCCGCCATCCACGGCTTCACCTCGATCAAGATTTGTTTATTAATGGGGTGCACCTGGATGTGGTGGAATCGCACCGTTTTCTTGGTCTTGTATTCGACCGACGCCTCACCTGGGAGGCTCACATTTGCAGCCTTAGGGTCTTTTGTACCCGCGCCATGGATATTCTCCGTTCCGTGACCTTCAGCGCTTGGGGCGCGAATAGGGCTACTGCCCTACTTTTTGATCGATCCTTTGTTCGTTCGAAGCTTGACTACGGATGCGAGTTTTATGCATCCGCCGCCGAGCGTTTATTGCGGAAGGTGGATTCGATCCACCACACCGGCCTTCGCCTTGCGACCGGTGCCTTCTGCACTTCCCCCATTGAGAGCCTGCTGGTCGATGCTGGGGAGATGCTACTCGCTCTGCACCGCGTGCAGTGCATCACTCGCCTTTACGCGCGAGCCCAGCGCCTCCCTCAGTCGCCAACAGTTCTCACTGCATCCGCAGCTGATTTTGACGGTGCCTATGCCGCCGAGAGACGCCATTCAATCCTAAGCGTTTTGGCTTTAGGGCTAGGAAACTCCTTCGAGAGGTACATATAGCCCTCGGGTCGGTGGCGCCCCTGGTTCTGCCCAGGACGCCACCCTGGAGGGTACCACGTTTGGCTATTTTTCGCCACGCCTCTGCTCCCAAAGCTTCTACAGGGCCGGGAGTATTGCGTTCGACCTTTTTGGAGCACACATCGTGTCACGCTGGAACCGTGCCAGTGTATACGGATGGCTCCAAGTCCCAAGAAGGGGTCAGCTTTCACGCCGTATCCCCTCTGTTTGAAGTCAGCGGGGCTCTACCAGGCGCTGCGTCTGTCTTCACGGCCGAGCTGGTGGCAATACACCACTCGGTACGGGAGATTACGCGACGTGCCCGGTTCGGAAACCGGATTGTGATCTATAGCGACTCACAAAGCGCCTCGAGTGCTCTCGGGGCATTGGAATCTCCGCATCCCCTGGTTCGCGATATCCGTGATGCCACGGTTTTGGCGAGCCTGGCAGATGTCGAGATTATCTTCTGCTAGGTTCCTGGACATGTAGGAATTGCGGGGAATGAGCGAGCCAATGAGGGCGCTATAGAGTCCACAAGGACTCTGTGACCGGAGCAGCGTTTCGCTCTTTCTCACACCGACTACATGGCAGGAATACGGGCAGCTCTTCGGACTGCTTGGAAAAGAAGATGGGAGACTGTCGAAGGGAACTTAAATTTGCGTTCCATTGCGCCGCGACTGTTCCCTTGGACCTATCCCCCAATGCCGTGACGGCTTCAGGTCACTTTCTGTCCTCTCCGAATCGGACACACTCGTGTGATGCATCGCTATTTGATGGAGCGCTCACCTGTGCCCTATTGCGACGACTGCGTCGTCCCCCAGACTGCTCGGCACATTCTTGTCGAATGTCCCAGTCTGGCTGATCTTCGCGCACGTTACCTGTCCCGGTACCGGGATGGGCGGGGTCGCTACCGCTTGTCCCTTGTACTCGGGCGAGTGCGTGCATCATGACTGGTGGACTTTTTGACTTTTGGGGGGAGGCCGGCCTTCTCCCTTGTATTTAACTTGTTTTTTGTTATTGTTGTTTGTTTGTTTTTTTTGTAGGTCGCAGGCTCCTGCACCGGGGGGAGGGGGACCTCCCCCCGACGCCGGAGCTTGCTCCCTGATTGTTATCCCCTTTTTATTGTTTTTTCTGTTAAATTTTTTATTTTAAAGTAGCCTAGAACTGGGTTGTTTGTTTGCGGCGACTTATGCCCAAGTGGGCAGTCGCCAGATAGCCCCTTGAAAAAAAATAAAAAAGCACTTATTCTGTCCGTCGTTCTTCACCCAGTGAATACAACTGCATCTTAGATGACTTCATCTGTTCAGTATAGTAAATTGTACTGGCTAATTGCGCCATTTTCTCCTCTTTTGCAGCTTTCTTTTTCATTATGCTCTAAACATTTTTTCCACTTTTTTGTTTCCCCCCTCTACCTCTCTTTTCGGTATATTTAATAAACTTCAACAATCAGTATTCACCTACCACGTGCAATAAAAATGTTGTGTAGGTTAAGACGTACAGTACAGGATGAAAAATGAGTAAATTTATATTCTAATTAAAATACTCGTGTCGCTAAATAATGAGAGAAGTTCTACATAATAAAAAGATATGTAGGAAGGGAAAGAAACATTTCTATAGTAAATACATAAAAAACGCAGGGAAGCAATAAACGGCCTTTGGAATCCCAGTGTGAGGACAATAATCTTCGAACGAGTCTTACAGTCGATTAGGGACGGACTTTGGGTCATATCTTGCAAATAGAGGATCTATTTGATCCAAGAACCCTCTGCCTAACAACCTTCTTAATTTAGTCCCATTTATTTAAAACTTTTCTCACTTTTCATCACATATATTTACTTACTTTTTCCGATTCCCACCAATGCTGCTTCTAGCTTAACCATCCAATCATCACAGCAGAGTATAAGCCAAAAAGAACAGCTAATTATGTAGATGTAGTATGCGGCTGTCAAAGCAACAGTTAGGCACCTTCATAATGCTATTCTTGATGGAGATGAAGTCAGTCTTGGTTACTATGGAGACAGTTGAGGAAGCAGTTTTTATGTGTTTCAGGTGTAAGTGGTTATTTTTGGCTGTTTCTTCTTGAGCAGTTTTGCAATCTGCAGGTGTTTACGTGCAATTGAGTGCTGTGCATTTGTGTGGTTGACGTTGAATAAAATAGAAGTAATTATCAGAATCTAGCACAAAAACAGTCGAAAGTAAAATAAGTAGGAAAATGGGTGTATTTTACCCTAAGAAAGAGGAATGTATGAGAATGAGAATACCCATAATAAAAGTGCATAGTCATCCACCAAAACTCTGCCATCGTTGCTGGCTTTGTAGATAATTTTAATAGTATTTAAAGGGTTCAAAACACTCTTAGGAATGGACTTACCTATTCATGTCGGAAATTTAAACAAAAATAAGACTGAAAATAAATACTGCGAGTGTAGATGTTAGCAATCAATCAAGACGAAGTTTACATATATTCTTATTTAAATAATTTATCTTGATAAATATTTATAATAAGCAAAAAAATAATTAATATTTATTTAATATTGTTATCGTTGTATTTTGTGTAAAAATGATCTGACACTGGGCATAAATAGGTTAGTCTTAATTATGGCTGGATTTAATACAGCCGAATGGTTGGGATTAAGATCCTGTTTTGGGCTGGGTTTTAAATGGGTTCTAAAGGTCTCGTAGATGGATTTTAAATGGCATATTACCTGCATAAAAATGTGTTCGATGAATACTTGTCGATTGGTTTACTACTCGTATGGGTTTAGTAGTCTTTGGAAGGGTTTACTACGGTTAATAGATTAGGTAAAATGGGTTTAGTAGTCTTGTGAATGGGTTAAATATAGTATTGTGGAATGGTTCAATACCATTGTGGATGTGCTATATATGGTTTGTATATGGGATTAAAAAGGTTTAGTATATTGGTACCAATGTGTTCAATTGACTATTTTTTAATTGTTTTACCACGCTCTTGTGGTAAAACCTGCAGTGGGTCTGCTCTGAATGGATCCCTCGCAAGTGGGTGTCAGCTGTAGTACAACCATGGTGCAGCTTACATCTAGAGTATTTCGTAAAGCTAGCTAATAACAACGTCCATTAGGGTTCGTGCTCACTTCGAGAGGTACCTAAATTATGCTCCGTGCAAGTGACCCCGGGTCAAGGACGAGACCTCAGCGAAAGAATAAAAATTGAAGATCTTTTAGAAAGCAACTTTTCTTCAAGCCACAACAATTGTCGAAGTTAAATTTAGAGACATATACTACTACTACTACTACTACTACTACTACTACTACTACTACTACTATTACATACTACTAATAATAAACGACCATAAAAGGCACTAAAATTAACAAGAAAAGTGGGTTTGAACAAGTTTGCTACAACCAGTCATCTGCAGTACTTAGATGGCGGAATTGGTAGGTGCCCTCGAAGGCCCTCGAAATCAACTAGTACATGGAGATTACGTGTCCCAAGTAACACCTTGTCCTCCACACCTATCGTCGGTGGTGGTAATTGATGGGGTGAAGCGTGCGTGTTGCCGGAGGCAGCCCTTGTCCCTCCATCCTCCAACTCACTTGTCATGGTGCCAAGGGACTCGACGAAATGGCACTGGTGTTCCCGCTTGGTGCTGTTGCAAAGTGGCTCTATTAACGGAAGAGCTGTAGTTGTCTAGGGAATTCGACCCCCCCCCCCCTCCCTTAAAAAGTCGCACTGTCTAACGCATATCTCAGTGGATAACTACTACGCGGGATTCGAGCCCATGGTTTGGTTCCGTTTAAATTAATTCTTCTTGTTTGTTTCTTCTTCTTCTTTTTTTCTTATTTTTATATATAATTATTATTCAATTTTAGGTAGGTAGCGCCATTCGTCCCTCGCATTATGGACGAGATCCCTTCACCGAATAATGAAATCGGCATAAAGATCAAAATGATAATCGCTAGTGAGCCTCAAGACCCCAGAGGACGGGCCTCTTTGGAGAGGTGGGGGGTCGTATTGTGTTTTTGACAAACCACCGATTGTGGACTCCTTCATGACTCCAGGGATCGCGAAATGGGGGTATGTGGATGAGTGCCCCATGGGGCACACTAGTACTCCATCAGCAAAGTTGTGATGCAAAGACGGGAATGGAATAGTAGTGGTGTTGTGATTGGTTATGAGTGTAAAGATGTATATGTAGCTCTTTACCCGCGCGGGGCTGGGTATCAGCATATCCGCCAAATGGGTGGGGGAGGGGGGGAAGGAGCACAGCTCGTGACGCAACTGAAAGATTTATGACCAAGCTCGTTGGGATTCACCCCCTACCTAGACGTCAGAAATCCAAAGCCGTCTCCACCATGCTGGCACCAATCAATCGTAAAATATAAACCCAACCTAACCTAACCACGCAAAAGGACATTGTATTATTAATAAGACCAGTGCGCCCATGGCTCACTAGTACATCTATGTGGTTATTAATAATACTAGTACACCCAAGTGGTTAAAACTGAGAGAGAGAGAGAGAATTGGTTGAGGTTGTATCACTGATGTACACATTTAATATGCCTCTCTAAGAGGGGCGGAACTTATTGATTAACGTGGAATCTGAACCAATGCTATCTACAAGGTATGACAACTGTTTTGAATTCGAACCTAGTCCTTTGTAAAACCTGTGCAGAATGGCTTTTTACTTTTTACGAGCTTAATTATGACAAACCGATCTTACCGACGTACCACATCCACCTGCACTTTGGCAACCATTTGACGAACAAATATATCAAAATCATCTCCCATTCAATATGGATGAAATGGATGATCTGTTGTTGGAAGAGGAATTTTCTTCTTAAATAACGAGTTAAAAATCAAAATCACTTTCCCTAACTTTACCAATTCCATCGTCTCATCGAAATCGGATCGCAAAGAAAGTTTCAGGAACTTTGAAGGAAATAATCTTTTCCTATCGTGCAATGTTCAAACTCTCTTTCTTTCCAATATATTTCAAAGCCCCCTTAAACGTCAAACTTTTCAAAGGAGCCTATTTCCTTTCAAACTTTTGAGGACTCAAAAGCCCTAAATAAGTTCGATAGAGACTTCTTGATCCCTACTTTAACTGTAGACCTTGAATTGTAACCTTGGGTAACTTCATCCCTTTAAAGATTTCAATAGAATTTTTTCCTCAAAGATCCTGTACACTACCTATTCAGCATATTTTAAAAAATATAATAAGTAGGTAAATGAAATTTCCATAGTACATAAAGACAGGAATTGAATATATTTGATGAAAATTTTATATCATACAATCGGATATTCAAGAAATTATATAAATTAACTAACAAAAGTGAATGTTGATACGTGCAAAATAAGAGAACGATCATTCACAGAATTACTTAGCAAGCAAATACCCTAGAAAGAAAGCAAGATTTGAGAAGGCTGAAACTTAAAACACTTAATATTAGGTTTGCCAGAAAGTCCTGACTTACTTCGGAAGCGGAAAGAAAACAACAAAATTTTATGGAGCAACACCAACATTTACTCTTCAAAATAGTGTCCATCATTCCCTACGATTTTCTTCCAGCGATTAGCCAGCATTCAGATCTGTTCCAGATACGAGGTTGATGGTCAGTAGTAACGTGTTTGATCGTCAAGGTTAAGGTCCCCGGAGTTGAAACGCCCGTACAAACTCGAGACCTTCGCCTGACTGACTTTGCCTTCTCCTTCAGTATCGCAAATTTCCTTCATAACAACTCCTGTAGAAAGTTTTCGCTTGTAACATTAACGAATCAAAACTCTAATTCCACTTTCTTCCAAACTCATTTCTGTCAGTTGGGGTTTACACAAAGAGAAATGAACTGCGCAGGAGCAACAAACAGCAGCAGCGTACGGAGTCTCGTAGTCGAATTACTAAGGTTAACCTAACCTAATGTTGGTGTTGCCCATAAAATGTTGTTGCTTTCTTCCCACTTCCTAAGTGAGTCAGGGCTTTCTGGCTAACCATATTTATGAGGGGTTGAAGCCTTTGTTTTTTATTACTTTGGTGCAATGACAACCACAGGACCTCACCAGTTTCTAGCAAAATTCTGGTGTTATTTTGTTACATTCTAGCTCAATTTTAGTCCATAATTCCGTCATAGTTGAAGGATGGTGGTCTCGAACTTTGTCTCCAATGATCTTCCAGAGGTTCCCATTTGGGGTCTCGTTCGAAAAGGTATTTTACTCGCTTTGCAGTATAGTATGGCGCATTGCCCTGTATACTATACTACCACTGTTTGCTGGTTCAGAGATTCTCGGAGTGAAGGCATTTCATGTTGTACGGGGTTTAGGTTCATATTGCATTTACCGTTTCAATTATTCGCACTATTGGACTAACTCCTTCATACGAAAACATCCCTAATACTATGAAGCTTACTTCTTATTGCTTGGCAGACTTTTGAACACATTTAGGGTTAAGTCTGTCACCCGCATCGCGGCTAACAAAGCGTTTGCAATCTGATCAAACTAAATTATATTTACTTTCGTCGGTAAAATGAATTCTCTCCTAATCTTCATCCCTCCAAACAACATGAGCTTCAGCATATTCGAGTCTCGCCTTCTGTTTTTTCTTACTGACCACTAGTTTGGTTGCTGGAGAACGAGTTTTTAAACCAGATGTATTGAAGTAAAGGGAGACTGTGAAACGGCTCACTTTTTTTACCACTATTGGTCTTAATTTTTCGAAAAATTTCTGCTGCAGTCTAGAAGGGATCCTTCATAGAAAAGAACCTAATAACTCTGTCTTCTCGGACGGTGGTTATGCGGGGTCAACCAGCATTTTCAGGAGATCTATAGCTTTTGTTTTCATTTTATAACTTCAGAACGCGCAAAATTGCACTCTTTGACCCTCCTACCTCTCTTTAATTCCCCCAAAGAGTCCTCTTCGAAGTCTTCAAGCGAACAATTCTCTGAAGGAGTTTAGGAGTCACTTTCACATGTGGTGGCATCTCTTCAGATTAAGTACGACAACGATGGTGGTTGTAGATTTTGTACCTACAGAGCAAAATGTTGGCAGATGATTTCATGAACTACTAGAATGTTCCTGAAAAAATCTTTCTCTTATTCTGCACGTGTCAAATATTATAAATGCATGCCTCTATGTAATTTGGAAATTTCATTTGCCTACTCATCAAATATTTGAAAATATTTTAATAAAGGTAAATCGTGTTCTTATTTTGATGGTAGTGTATGTTTTAACCAGTCACTGGAATCCTTATCCGGTGCCAATTTTGAAAAGAAAACCTCACACACTTGCACAAGCCAAACCTCGATCGGCAATCAAAAAAAAATCAGGGGGGAAAATGGATTCCATTCTCCACTTTGGGTTTCTGTGGATTCCTGTTAAATATTTGGTAAGATCGAATTAGGAGAATGGACTGTGTGTTCGGGGTCGATGCCAGACAGTCTCTCATGCTAAATAGCTCGCCATATTTTTTTTTTTTTTGCTGGGTCTAAACAGGCGCGGAAAGGATAAGGGGAAATTTAAAATAAAACCCGAGAGGGAGAGAGAGAACCAGTTTGTCATTTTGCCATGGGGTCGAGAGGGTGCGCTACTATTCCAGGTTTAAGAGGGCCATTACCACTGTTCCGCCATTCGCTGCCTTGCGTGGGACCCTGGGCCCTGAAACTGTTTCGATCTAAGTAAATGTTCAAAATTCGGCTCCAGATTGGAAACAAGACGACATAAAAAAAACAACATTACAGTATAAAAGGAAACGAGATGGAGTCATCAATAAGGGAACAAGATTGCCGCAACAAAAAGGAATTAAGATTACGTCACCTTAAAAGGAAAGGAGATAACCGCATATTCCAAAGGAAACAAGATGACAGCATCCCCCAAAAAGGAAATATTCTCTTTCAAAGGCAAAAAAGAGCAAAGCCTCAAACAGTGGGATGAGGGTCTGTGGTTTGCGAGCTCAATTTCAACCAAGGAAATCGCAAATCAAACTTATCCTTTCTGATATTTTAACGGAAACTTATATATATATATATATATATATATATATATATATATATATATATATTCTTTACTTCGGAGACACGCTTCATAAGTGAGTGGCTTCCATCATCAATCTGAGTATAATAATAAAAAAGGCTAATGGGCTTTCCCTTATATAGGAGGCATTAAAAAAAGGAGGAAATTGGCACTACTATCCACGTGGGTTGCAGAATTGTAATTTTGCGATGATCTCCTCAACAAAGAGGCTTAGAAGGAATGGACTAGAGCGGAAATTTCCTTCGAAATATTGAAAATCAAGGACTTAACGAATGAGTCCTGTTTCAACTATTTTTTTTTTTTTTTTTTTAACTATATATGAAGATAAGTTTTGATTTATTGAACTCAATGTAGTAGTTTAAATTATAGTGGTTTGCAATGCTCGAAAGTTCATTGGCGGCCGAAAATTGCTATGGTATTCGAAGCAGCCACAAAATGGGATAATATATTCCCTTTTTATTGAAATTTAAAAAAAAGACGCCAAAGAATTTGTAAGAACCCTCCCAGATTTCATTTTCTTCCCCATTTACATTTGAACGATTCCTTCGTCATAAGCCCCCGCCCCCCTTTCTCCGTCTCTTACAGACCCAGAGGTATAGATTCTCCAATGGTGGTCGACCCTAAATTGGTTGAGGTATATAGCTACAAATGCAATTTTAGGACAGCTGTGTGGTTTTGCAGTGATCTGGAGACCTTTCTCACACTTCATCGAGCTGGAACTTTTTTCAACTTCAGAAGAGTAGAGCCTTTTTCTACTATCTTGGAAAAGGGTGAGGGGACCTGTGTGTGAGGGCACTGTGGGCCCACGAAAGAGGGAGCAGTTACACTTTTTTAAACTCAGTCACCAGAGAACTCCATCGGGAGCAAAGTCAATCAGTTCAAACTTGTCCTCAGCAAACATTTTCGATTTCACCCTAATTTTAACTTTAATATTAAACTTTCTTCTTCTAACTTTTTAACGTGCTAAGTATTTGTATCATTATGAGGGTTAAAGGTAAGTCAATCAAACTAGTTTTAACAGAAAGGTAAGACAACGTATTATTATATTTTATAATCTATGCTCAGCTTTAAATTGTTCAAACTCTATTCATATTGCAATCCTGAAGACTTTTTTCTAACCCAAAATATTTACACCTTTCGCTGAAATAAATTTTAACTTAATTTGAATGAAAGAGAAAATCCATGGACTAAAGCCGTTTACGGCCAACTCTCCAAAGGGCAACGAGCCTTTCCAAACGGACATTAATTAATTTTCGATCCTTCATGCATTTTTTTTCTCACTTGTCCAACATCAACACCAAATGAGAGGGTGGAAACACCGAGTATAGACTGATATTTATTTAATTATTTTCAGAACACAATGTAATAGGACATAATGCTTAGACTAAAACACGCACACACACACACACACACACACACACACACAAATATATATATATATATATATATATATATATATATATATATATATATATATATATATATATATATATATATATTCTACAAGATGGTGTAACAAATATTCAATTGGATCGCGTTTTGCGTTGATGACACCATGAAGTCTAGGTATTACCTGAGCACAAATGGCACACAGGTGTGTTCAACAGATATTTTCTCCCAGCATTTTTTCCAGCTTTCATTAAGAACTTCGAAACTTTGATAAGACTCGGTACAAGCTTCTATTTAAGCATCAAACAAAATTCAAAGTCCATGTAGTTCAAATCTGGCGAACTTTTAGGCCAAAATGCTTTCACCGAAACCCCTTAAAATTTGCCTGGCATCAGTTTTGATTTTTTTTTAGGCTGTGTGTGCGGTTGTTATATCTTTTTGAAGGGTTAAAGCAGTATTGCCTGTGGCGGCATCCACCCAGGCGATTACTTTTCCCTCCGATATTTCCAAATAAACATGTTACTCGATTAGCGAAATAAAAAAGGGGTACTAATAACACAATGCATTTAATTCTAGTTCACTATAAAATTATTCCCAATTTATAATCTCTTATTCATTTACCTTGTGCTTCATTGTCTATTTATCTTATCATGCAATTAAGTGGTCCGTTTTGATTAGTCAGATCAATCCACTTATAGCAATTTTGATCTGTCGATAACGTATTGACTTCTTTTCCGCTATCAAAAAATGCAACCGAGACATCTCTTAGAGATGATTTGGAGGCCTTTTTGGCTTCGATCCCCGAAGAGTTTAAAATGTTGCGTTTGAGTATAACTTTTGGATGATTTAGTCATTGGAGTACACACAAGGGTGAGTCAAAGTATTTTCGGAAAACTTTTAAACGAAAGTTGCTTTTTCAAACAAAATCAAATGATTTCTCTACATACACCCACCTAGGGGTATAAACTACTGGTGAAGGTGATTTAACCTCGCTAACCACCATAAATAAGTCAGGCTCCTTTCCTTTGCACCACGTCAACACATTATATTTGGCATTATTCAAAGGCTCCAATTGGGCTCATTTTAAACGCCCCGCGTAGTGTTATACAGAGCAGCCTAGACAAGCGGAAAAATCTCCCGGCTCCAGTTTCTAGTTTCAAACTAGATTGAATCTAATTCTCCTTTTCAGACATCAACATTTCACTCTTTTTTTCCCACCATTTTCTTTATAAGCCTCTTCTCACCTACCTATACTGGCGGGCACCTAATTTTAAAGGCCAGTCAGCAACCAGCTTCCAACCAATATTCTCTGGTAGGGACCAGAAAAGGGGGATCACCTCGTATCTTTTTTCCGGGGGTGGTGGTGACAAACTCGCTCTTTCTTCACCATTTACACCTTATATAAGCCTCATATTTTCTTTATTCTATCCTTTTACCTTTAATTACCTGAGGTACACCATTACACTGCATGGTCGCCCACCGCGCGAGAAGGGTGCTCCCAAGAGGTGCAAAACTGATCCACCTGTTGCCCCATGGGCCGGCTCAGGATTAAGAATCATGTGTAGGCAAAAATATGATAAAAAACAAAACCACCAAACTTACATCCTCACTGTGAAGTGGTTTCCCCTCCACCTACTTCAAGGGATTCACATTTACATTCTTCTCTCTGATAAGGGCCACTAAGGGACACCCCTATTTAACACGGAGGAACTTCCCTTTTATAAGATTTCTCTTGAGCCGCTCTTTATGAGCAGAAAGGGGAGAAGGATCCTCTTCTCACGAGGAATGTTGGAGAAAATCTGTGTCGTATGTCAGGTTAGATCTCCCCACGTCCGTTTGCTTTCCGGGTCCCGCAAAAGATAGCGGATAGCACGCAGGGTAACTCTGCAATTGGGCCTTGCCTCGAATGATGCAATTTAACTATGGGTTGAAATAAATCTCGTAAGAGTGACTAGTTTCCTTATGACAACAGCTGCACTTGTCAGAACTAAATCAACTATCTAGGAGGTTCTGGATATCAAATTGGACGAAACAAAATAATCTTTACTACTGTATAAATAAAAATAAAATGATGTACATGAAAGATAAATGCAAAGGAATAAATGGGCGAATAGCTTTAGAATGTTTGCTCCAGGTGAGGGCTGTGAGTATACACAAGCCCCCGCACGCGACCAACAAAGGGGACTCCAAATCCGGGTGGATCTGCCACCCAAAGATTTCGCCGCTCGAGAGGAGCAGGGGTATGAGCGTCGAGCTCGATTACTTTCCAATATCACGGGTTGGGTTCTCACTTAGGGCCGATTACTACTCGGCCTGTCGAAGTTATGGCGGAAGATGCAACATTTCTTCCAGTAACCAATGCTAGCCTCGAAAGTAGGGATCGAGTGAGTATTTGCCGGGGGAAAGCTGGGCTCGAATATGGCAGTGTAGAAGTTTCTCCCTTCTCTAGGATGCTTACATCAAGAAATATTTTTCTTTTTTCTTTTCTTGTCTTCAGGCTCTTGTGGTATGGGAAGCTGAGAGAAAGGAGTTATAAGGAGAGACAAAATAGACATTCGTAAGGAAAATGCAAGCAATCAGGGCACTGGGTCATATTTCAATAGTTATGGTCGGGTCTTATTTAAGTCTAGAATTATTCGAAGGACAACGAATGTTTTAGTCAATATTTAACATTTAGCAGAACTTAAGTCCTGCCTACACTGGGCCAGCAATAAGGGTCTGCAGGCTCTACCTTCTGCGTCGTGTCCTCTTGACAAAATACTAATTTTGCCCAGATCGTTGCTTTACTATTTATACAGAGCCGCCGGAAGTAAATTTTAGACAGTTCACGACATCTGGCGGAACTTCCCATTGTTATAATTAGACTCGCTATATGTGACGTCTAATTCGAACGGAAGTTAAGTGTGTTCAAAAGAAGCAGTTCTCATTAGCATATTTTTTACTTGAATTTGGCCCGACTGCTGTAACTAAATTAGCTAATCTGCTATAATTGATGCTAGCATTCCCATCCTACGTGTTTCTATCTCTGTCTCTGACATCTCCTTCCCCCTCAAGATGGAACTTCCAGATAGAAATGACATCCTATAATAACTCAATCTTAAGGGGGCACCTAGGCCGAACAAGGGATATACAGGACATCATCGAAATTTAGAAAAAAATGCATAGCAATAAATTCGTGGAATTTTCTTTTTCCAAATATAGAGACTGGAGAGTACATATGTATAAGGATTAACATTACAAAATAAAATAATCGATAATAACCACAATTATCAATGAATATCTTTAATAAGGAGGCTCACCTGCCTCGGGATTGGGTAAGCGTAATATGGGTGCAAACGCAAGTTTCCTCTTGAGTTGATCAAAACTCTTAATAGGTAGCGGTTTCCATACGAGGTGTTCGCGGAGCTTTTTTTTCAAAGGTTCGCACAGAGGAGCGGACAGAGAGGCGAAATTCCGAATGTAACACCAGTAAAAAGATGCGGAACCCATAAAGGATTTTAATTGCTTCCTAGTCACGAGCAGAGGCATTTCAACAATGGCTTGGATTTTATCCTCCTGGGAGCTAGCTGGTTATCTCCAATTCGGAAGCCTAAATAGTCGATTGTATTGTAGGTGAAGTGACACTTACTGGGACCAATAGTTAAATTATGCTCCCTAAGTCTTTGTAAAGATGCGTGTGGAGCATTCAGGTGCTGATTACACCATTCGTAGCCACATAAATATTATCAAAGTAGAATGATATAGTTGGCAACCCATCTAATATCCTCCTCATCATCCGATTATAATTACTGCATGCAGTGACGAGGCAAAAGGGTAGTGGTCGAAATTGCATTAGCCCTTTTTCAGTTGGAGAGGCGTGTATTTCATGACCTGTTCTCGTAGTGGAATTTGATAATAAGCCTTACACAAATTTAGCTCTGTTATGAATTTAGCTTTATCAAAATGATGAAGATTCTGGTCGATAAGAAAAGTTAGCTCTACATCGAATACGGTTACTGAATTTAATATCCTAAAATCGATGCACATCCGCTATGATCCATCTTGTTTCTTAACCATAACAACCGGATGGCAATAATCTGATTCTGCAGCTCTATTATTTTCAAATCTAACAGCTTTTCAACCTCAACATTAAATAATTCTCTCAGGCGTATGGGCAGCGGATACGGCTTAGATTGGATGGGTTCTTGAGTAGTCAATTGGATGTTATGTTCAAATTGCACAACCAGGAATTTGAGAGATGACGTCATCGAATTGTTTCAGAAAGGAATGCAGTTGAGTTTTCTGAGGAGGCGACAGCTGGTCGCTCACCTTTAGTTCGGCCGACGAGAGTTCGGCCGACGAGAGTTCGGGTGCGTCTGGCAAGAAGTATAGGGGATATTCGCTGTCTTGCTCTATGCAGGCAACTTGTACTACACTTAGGAGGTCCATGGGATAATTAGACTCCATAGGCGATTCTTCATCTATAGCCAAAATCTGGTTAGCACATGCGCGTCGGTAATACTTCTTGAGGAGATTTACATGGAAAAGCTTCCTTCCTGTTGACGTTTCAATCAAATATTCGACCGGTCTGCGTTCTCGATCACTTGATAGGGGCCCATCCATTGGCTCAATAATTTCTTGTTTATGTTGGAAGCAACAAGAGTTCCTCACCTGTCTTAAATTTTCTATCTTCATATTTAAGTCGAAGTAAATTTTAAATTTATCCAGGTTAACATCCGTATTTTGATACGCTATTTCGGCGCATTTTCCCAACCTCTGTCGTAATTCGAGCAGATACGAGTATAGTAATCCAAAGGGAGCGGAACCCAAGGTGCGATGGGGGAATTTCTTTATACGCAAAGAGTGCTGCCGGAAAATATATGTGCCATTCTCTTAGCTGCTCGGCACATAATTTTTTCAGAATAGCTATAAGACTGTCATTTAACCTTTCGCACATCCCATTTCCAGCTAGATGGAACGGGGTTGTCATAAACATTTTACTCCCGGAAACGAAAGTGAGAATTGTAAATAGACATTCCTTTTAATTTAGTTTCCTTGTTATATTAAAGTAAGTTGGGAGTAATAGTAATAATGATTTGGGTTAATTAACTTTTAATAAGTGGTCGTCGTTGCGTTTTGCGAAAGTGTATTGTTTCGAGTTGCCCCCTAGCACAACTCCTGGTGTACCGAGAAGCATTTTTTTTCTTTTTTTTCTGCTACTACGACTCAGTGTCAAGACGTAAATAAGCCATTATCTCGCTCCAAGATCAAGAATAATCACCATTTTACAGGCTAAGTATATATTTAGCTGTCATTTATAAATAATAGCTACCTATTAGGATCCTTTAGTCATATTATACTTAGATACTGTGAATGAGATATTTAATAACCACCTTACATTAGAGCAAGTAAGTGAAGATTTTTATTCTTTTACTAAGTTTATATTATAGCCATTATTTTTCATTTAAAACTTAATTTAATTATTCTTCTCGAAGTTTTTTATTCAAATTGTTCCCAGTGACCAAGTTCATAATTAAAAATTAAACAGGAAATTCAAGATAGGGGTCGTAAACAGCGGTTTTATCATAAGCAACTTGCCCATATATTCCATCAATTGGGACGTAAATTGGCGGCCACGAGAAGACAATATCTCTTTCGGCATCCCAACACGGGAGAAGATCGTGATGAGTGCTTCGGCACAAGAGATGCTGTCAATCTTCTTAACTGGCACAGCCTCGGTGAATCTAGTGGCGAAATCGACCAGAATTAAAACATAATTATGGCCCTCGCTTGAAGGTGAGTGAATCGACCCGATCAAATCAATCACCACTCGGGAGAAAGGTTCTGAGATTAATGGGCTCCTCTGTAAGGGTGCAGGCTTGACCTGCCCTCTAATTGCGGTATTCTGGCAAGTGTCACAGGGACGACAATGACGCAGGATTTCGTCTGGTGCACTTGACCAATAGAAGTATTTAAAGACCCCTTGTGCCGTCTTAGAAGGGCTAAAAATGACCCGATAAGAGGCTATCGTGGGTGGTTGGAGGGATGGGTCTGACATGGAAGCGGGCACACATAATACTTGGGACTCTGTGTTATTGTCTGCTGATCAAATGCGGTAAAGGTCATCCTTAACAATGAAAGAGATTATTTTGTTGCCTCTAATCGTCTCTCGCGTCGTGTTTTGCGCTTTTATCCATAAGTGGAGGAGAGATTCGCAATCTTTCCGATTTTTCCGAAAATCCTCGTTGAGGAAATTTGGTCAATCTCAAGCGCCAGGGGTTTCCAGAGGTGTAGACGCTTCCGATTCTTCAATTACTTGAGCTTGGGTGGCCACGGGTTGAGTGGCTGGGAGGGGATACCCGCAGACTCTAGCCAATTAAAGCAGCCCAGAACTTAATGGACGAGGCGACGACCTGAGCCCAGCCAGTGAAGTAGGCGCACTCGATGTAACATTTCACAATAGGGAATCTGTTGGCGCGCCCGAGGTAATCGTGCACTGTTGCAAACTTGTCATGATCCGGGGCTACAGATGGAAGTAATCTTTCAGCTACCACGATGCACCTGCACCCTGTGTCGTGCACGAGAGTTGAGATCCTGCAACCGTTTACCGCTCCAGTTTCGAATTTGAGACCTCCAGGAGACCTCGGTTTACTTGAAGAAAGGTGTGCTTCTGGATGCGAGGGCGGTTGAACAGGCGTGGCTCTTATATATTGCTTATGGTTGGGAAGCCGCCTCTAAACTGAGAATTCTGAGGGCAATTTGTGCGCACATGACCCTCTACTCAACAGGAGTAACAGACGACAGTTGTCCTGGGGAACGACGAATAAGGGGGATTAGAGGAGAAGGGTTTAACCTCACGTTTGTCCGGCAGGGAAAATGGTTTAGGCTTAGACGGGCCAGTCATCTTGATGAACTTATCCCTGTTGTGGGGAACGAATTTGGGTTTATGGGCCTTTGTTTTTGGAGAGCGTGGTTCCGTATTCTTCCCTTTTTTCGGACAGCAACTATGACTAGCTGCATATAAATCTGCTTCCTCGATGCACTCTCTAAATGTCAGGCACTTCCAGTCCTCCACAACTGATCTGATCTCCGAAGGAAGTGACGCCAAGAGTTTGTCTTTGAGAACAAAGTCAACCAAAGCTTCGTATTCCTGGGGGACTTTGGATGCATCTAGCCAAAAATTAAAAATACGCTGCAATGAATATCCAAACTGTCGGAATGTTTATGAGGTTCGATGCAACAGTGCCAGAACTTTGCACTTTGCACGTTAAAAGTTCGGAATCATGTTATAGGCAGCAAGCAATTTGGCTTTTAACGTGGAATAATCGATGGTTGTCTCTGATGGGAGCGTGATGAAAATGTCGCTGAGCTTAATACTAAGTCAAGGCAACAACTTAGCTACGCCGTCTCTTTCAATATCCCAATGATTTACCTCAAAGATTTTCTCTTAGTGAGTGAGGTATGACCCGAAATCTTCTCCTTCCTTGAAAACAGGCAACTTTATGGACACATTTTGTTGCACTTCGTTCTTACAAGTAATTGAAGTCGTTTCTTTTCTGGCCCTGGTTATTTTCAGTTCATGCAAACGAATTTTCTCTTTCTTCTTCTTTCGCTCTCCCTTCTCTTTTCCTTCTTTCCACTCATAATGCTCTCTCTCTCTCTCTGCCTCTTGGATATACGCCATTAAATCCTCTCCATTCAATCCAAGAGACTCACATTGTGCTTTGAAATCTTCGAAAGACGACATGCTGTCGTATTCACAAAACCTTTACGCAAAAATTAAAAAACAAAACAAAAGAACGTAGTGGGGCTGTTGAACCCAATTTAATCGTAATTTACTAGAATAATTTTACTCAAACACATGAACGGAAGAGCAAAAGTGTTTTGCTTAACCCGAAAATAAAACCACACAAAAAGAGACACTAAAAAAAGCACAACTAAATATTTCGCACGATTTGAATTTTATTCCGTTCGCTCACTCGGAAGAAATTTCTTCTTATGAAGTCGAGATTTTAGCAATATCTCCCTCCCTAATTGCTTTGGCGGTATTTTAATCCTCTTGTCAACTTTTAGTCTTTTGAATTTACCTGATTTAATGATCTTAGTTTGTATTTATCTCCGCTCCTCCTAAGGTTTCCATTTCATATTAATCATTTTGTTGATGGGTTTTCTGCTTTTTTGTGGGCGTTCCCTCTCCTCTGTATTATCCCTATAAATATTACAATTTTCAATATTTTTGTTATTCCTTGATGAAGAAATCAAAATAAAGTTCGAAAGTACTTGGAATCTTCGTATTAATTTTCCCTGTGCACTTTGTTGTGTATATATATATATATATATATATATATATATATATATATATATATATATATATATATATATATATATATATATATATATATATATATATATATATATATATATATATATATATAAGTGAGTTGGGTAGCAGTCTTTCTTGAATGCAAATTTTGTTGAAGACCATGGTGTATTTTGCCTTAATTAATTTCCTTTGGCAACTTTCTCTTCTAACTATCTTTTTTTATTCCATCTTGTAGATGGTAGATCACTTGTCATGTATTTATCTCTCTTTTAAATGAATGTGTTTGGTTACAACCAAACTAAATTGCTAAGCTTTCGATCTTGCCTCCTTTACCGATGTAAAAAGTAGAGTAAGGATCTGACAGAATGAAAGAAAACGATTTTTAAGGGGATAATTATTTCACCTAGGTTGAGCGTAACGTTAGAGGAAACGGGCCAGTCCGGTGAGTGGAATTTTAAAATAATTTTAATGTTCGATTCCAGCTTGTCACTTGAATGTTGATGGCCGGCTTATCTTTGTTTATTTATATGGCTTCTAAGATGTTCAGCCTAGCTTTATTACCCTCTTTTCTTTTAATAACGGTGTTGTCAACTAGCATATCTCTCGTTGACGGAGGATATCATCGAGATACTCCACTCTACAGGACCGGCAGGACTAATATCATCCCTTAACGTGGAAAGCCTGTTTACGAACGTACCTTTCGCTCAGACCATCGGCATCATTATAAAAATACGTGTTCCACCATCCTACAATGTATCCCCCAAATCTTGACCCAAACATCTTAAGGAGCATGTTACGTTTATGCACATCAGAGGCTTCGTTCAGGACACCGGAGGGTAATCTATACACGCAAGTGGATGGAGTGGCTATGGAGCCACCTTTAGGGCCGACGTTCGCCAACTATTATATGGGTCAACTTGAAGAGAGATTATTGGACATCATGGAAAATAAGCCACACATATATTGCCGATACGTAGTCGACACCCACATCAACGTCCAAAACGAAGAACATCTGATAAATATCAAGCAGCAATTTGATGAGAATTCCCTGTTAAAATTCACTTATGAATTGAGCACGTGCAATAAACTTCCTTTCTTGGACGTTGAGGTTCAAAACATCGAAAGCAGCTACATCACTAAAGTACATAAAAAAAGTACGGACATGGAAAGAGGCCTCAATGCGGAGAGTGAATGCCCAGAAAGGTATCAAATAAGCGTAATCGGCTCATAAATCCGCCGAGCTTATAAATGCTGCTCTACGTGGGAACTTTTCCACCAAGAGATAGCACTCTTAAACAACGCTTTCTCAAACAACATGATTGACAAACACCTCTAATCATTTTTAAATAATCATTGCATAGATACGGATAAAACTGAAAGTAATCAGGGAGAAGTCAACAACATCGAAGTGTATTACAGAAATCAAATCTGCACGGCCTATAAAAATAGATGAAAAAAGCATCAAGGAGATTATTAACCGTAACATTAAGGTTAAAAATCAAACGGATAAAATTCAACTCATCATATATTATAAAACAACAAAGGCTAGCAATCTCCTGATGAAAAACAACAGCTGCCTAAACTCCATGAATCTCAAGTCAACCAACATAGTTTACAAGTTCATCTGCTCCGATAAAGACTGTAAGCTTTATAACAACTCAAAATATATTGGCATGGCAACTACTACACTTTCGAGATGCTTAACCATGCATCTGCAAAGCGGAGGGCCTAAAAATAATATGGAGAGTGCACATAACATCAACCTAACGAGAGATATGCTAGTTGACATCACCGTTATTAAAAGAAAATAGGGTAATAAAGCTAGGCTGATTATCTTAGAAGCCATATTAATAAATGAAGATAAGCCGGCCATCAACAGTCAAAGCGAGAAGCTGGAATCGAACATTAAAATTATTTTAAAAGTCCACTCACCGGACTGGCCCGTTTCCTCTAACGTTACGCTCAACCTAGGCGGAATATATATCCCCTTAAAAATCGTCTAGTAAAACAGAAATTAAACGAACATAGTTAGCTAAAAGTATAATAAGTGAACCATAGTATTAAAAAGTTTAACAAAAATGATAGTGAAGTGGAAGTTAATAGTAAAACAAGTGAACAAAGCGAAACTAAAGTGAAAAAGTGATAACAACAAGAGAAAGTGAAACAAAGTAAGGAAAGTAAAAACAAGTAACATAGAAATATATAAACAAAGGTCAGAGCTAAGATAACTCAAAACGGCATTAAGGCTACAATAAACAAATGAATGAAAGATGAAGAGAATAAGGGAACAGAGATTAGGCGGTCCTCCCGCTTCTGTATGAGGAACATAGGTGCTAAAGTGTGAGAAAGGAAGTAAGCATGATGAATGATGAGTACATGCATGACGGTGGTTCGGAATCCATGTTAATCAGCAGGTCCCCCTTCTCCTTCAGGCAAGGGTATTCCACCATTTCCACCTTTAACTACTGAGGTTGCTCAATCTGCCTCCTCACCAATCTGTCCTCTTTTAACTCAAAACTTTCCGTCTCCCACAGCTATAAACCCTCTTCTAAAGCTTGTTCCGGACTTCCCATTAAGCACTTCACTATCGGTTCACTTGAATTAAGAGTCAGAAGTGTAGGGAGTTTCTCCAGGAGCAAGTCGACCGTAGGCCTCCTCCTTTTCTGTGCCCTCCCCCCGATCGTGGGAGGGGTACAGAGGTGAGGAGTAACCGCGAGCCGTACATTTTTCTTCTCCTAAAAAAAGAAAAGAAATCTTTCATTGACTCCGTAGAACTCCTGGCAACTACGAATTCGATAAAGGAGGACAAATTTAGGGAAATTTTTCACAAGACTCCGAGAATTTGAAGTGCTCGGATGCATTTATATTGACCACTTGCACTGGAAAGACAGCTTACGCTACTTTTGATTTCCAACGCCTGACCTTTTGGAGAAGAAAGAAGATCAGAGAATGACAAGAGCATTTTCCACATCGATCTTTACAGAAGAAACCTTCCTCTTCAACGCCACCCTTTCCATTGCGGGGGACTTAAAAAAAAGAGATTTAATATCAGGTGGTCTAATTAATTCTATGGCTACCTAAACTCATCACCCCTCCCGCTCTCGCCTTCTAAGGCGTAGCCGTGTGTACTGCCATTCATAACCTAGTTCGAACTATACCCATCGTGAGACGAGGCATAATTCGAGGAGGTTAGGAAAGGAGGTTTGTGGACTAGCCCACTGTGGAATCTTCCGCCATAGGCACCCCGGACAAGAGGCGATGTTGCAACCGTTGGGAAAGAATGCTCTATATCCATGATGGACTGGCAGTTATCATAAAGGGACATAAAAACGCCTCTATGTGAGCTAGAAGCAGCCTCGATACCCAAACCCTAGAAGAGGTGGCACCTGGGTAGTGGTAGTTGATTCAATCACCACTTATCATCAAGTCCGCCATAAGTCATGCTTCTGAAGGGCCTCCCCGGGTTCATCATATAATTCATCCATCATCTTCACCCAGGCAGATATACCGACTACGCTAAGGATTGTGGGGGCGGCGGGATCATTCTCATTTTTCATTTCAAATCTTTAACATACTTTTATCCCAGGCAAATTAATAGGTACAAAGAAGAAAAAAGAAAAAAAAACAAAGAAGGAGGCTTTAACGAGCCAAAATGGACGACCGTGAGGGAGTGAAGAGGGCCCCCCTTCGCATTCTTCCTGGACGGGAGAAACCAACTCGCGAATTGGCACTGTGAGGGAATCCCCACGGGGTAGATCTTTAGCAGAAAGGAACTCTTATGTGCAGCAGAAGCCCCGGCTAGGCCTAAAGTGGTAAGCCTACCCCCCCCCCTCCCCTTTAACAAGCGGTAGCCTCGAATCGAGTCCCTCCACGATTCACCTTTATGCGGGTTAAAATAGCTCTGCAAGAAGATTCGAGGCCATTCGAGAGTAGAGCTGTTTCCCGCTAACCCCCAACTCCGGTGAGAGCCTCGGACATAAATAACGCTCGACTTCCCGGAAGAGACACAGAGTTGAGAAGTCTCCCCAGACCCCAGAAGATTCCCCATGGTTCCAAGGCAAGTGCTAGACACAAAGCAAAGTGACAGCTGGACTATTTTGTGTATGTGGAATTAGCCCCAGCCAGGAGGTAATTCCACTAAACGATCGCCCCCGAGTGATTTTCCCGACTTCTCCCATCAACTCCTGTCGAAGCCCTCCTCATTTCGGGTAGCCGAAATACTCTCCCCTGGACCGGAAGTTCCCCCCCCCCTTGTTTTGGGAGAACCGTCATCACTCCAATCTCCTACTCAGAAGTTCCGAACGGCCACACCTCACGTACAGAAGACATCCATAAGCCAACCCCTCCCCCCCACTCCAGTAACCCAATTGAGTTAATTCCCCCTTTCATTTACTGATGTGATTTTGCCCGTTAATTCTCTGAAGTAATTTTACCCATCAATTCTCTCATTAATTTTGTGTAAATAAAATTATATTTTTATACATGCCTCTTTAAATAACCTTGAGCTTTGCCATTGTCCATAATTTACCTGACCTCGTTGCACTCTCTCGCTACTCAGCCCGTCTAAACTCGTGGTTTTCCGTCCCTGTTGTCGGTTCGCTTTCAAGTTATCGGTCCCTCCCTCATAGATATAATATGGTATTGGTATAATGTAATATCATACCACGACAGGCACTAAGGACTATCTACGCTGATATTGGGGCCATACTCCTTAGACTAAAAGACCAGCACAACGGTTATGTGGCGCTATGCGACACAGAAAAGGACCTAGATGTCCTCTTGAGCAAAAACGCAACCAAAAAATTGGAAAGGATCGGACTCGCACCTCGGACCCCTCCGGACATACAAACGGAAAGATCTGTGATCTGCAGACGACTCGATCCCTGGGTCGGTGATCACAGTCCGAATCAAATCAAGGAAGAACTAGAGAAACATCAGGATTGGGAAAGATCGAGGAAATAATCAAATTTAAAAAAAACAAAATGGAGAAGAGCATAATCACGTCTTTAAAGTGGTATTTAGATTGACAGAAATGTCTAAGAAAGCCTCGGAACAGGGACTGCTTGCCTTCTACACTAAAATCTCACCCGATCAAATCGAGAGGGAGATATTTGTCTCCGTGCAAGTACGCTTCACATGCTATGCCCTCGACAAACACCCGACCAAAGACTGCAATTACAAAGGGAATGCATGCTCCGGATGCGCGAGCCAACATCACAGGTAAAGAAATGCTCAAAGTGTGGAAATGCCCACAGAGCACTGGCCATGTCTTGCCCAATAAAGAAGGAGCTCATACGAAAGAAAAAATTGGAAATAAGCGCAGAAAAAGACAGAAGGAAAATTACATCCTACGCTGCAGCAACTGCAAGTGGAAAACCCGTGACACCACCAACACAAACCACAACAGTGAATATAGAGGGAAACATGAGACCAGATTTAATTCTCTGCATAATGCACGCACACTTCGTAAACATGGCGAAGCCAAGCTCATTCGCAAACGAATTGAATACAATGCTGGAAAAGAACGGACTTAAAAAAAACGTGGTTCCCGCAGAACCCTCCTTTGAGTGAGCTGTACAGAATAAACATAACCCAAGAAGAGACTCAAAAAAATACAAACCCGGAAGAAGACGAAGGCGGAAGGGATACCGATTCTGAAGAGGAATCCACCGACGAAGAAACCTCGAAGACGACCCCAGAAAGCTACAAACAAAAGTAAAAACCAAAACTGAATATCTAAGATTTGAACATAAAAATTTACGGTTCTCACGCCAATCCGTTACCTAAACAACTCACACAAAAACAAATCGTGGATGGACTAGTTAAAGGAAAGTACAGGTGAGAATATGAGGCAGACGCCGATGAGACAGAGATTCACACTGCTTTAAAGCAAGGCATAATACATATCATCTCTGAATCGTGTCAAAACATCTCAAACGGCGAATTCAAGAAAAGAACGAAATGGACGCACTCGTTCCCCAGGCCGCCCGGGAAAAAAACGAAGAGGGGAAGAGACCACAACAAATAAATAAAAATGGATACGTACCAACGAAAAATTAAAATATTTACACTAAATGTAAACGGCTGGCAAGGAAAAAGAATATCATACTCAAACATAATAAGAAAAAAAGACGCAGACATAATTATTCTAACCGAACATGGAATAAACACAGAAATCGACACTATAAGAATTCCAAACTATAAATTTATTACCACAAACTACACACAAACAAGGTACGATGGTGTAGCAAGTATCAATTGGCGTCAAAACCGGAATCCATTTTACAGAGGTAAGGAACTTAGAAGAGTCGTATCTGGCTATAAAAATAAAAATAACCACAGGAGATCTGGTCATAGCTGGGGCATATCAGCCCCCAAGACGCTCGTATTTGCCAACTCGAAATTTCCTCAAACTCTTTCGTCGACAGGCTTCCACTATATTAACAGGTGACCTCAATGCAAGATGCAGAGAGGCAGGCTACACAACCTAACCAAACTGAGCAGGAAAAACCTTCAATTATTGATACAAAGGAACATGTTAAGCAGAGAAGGGCCAGACTTCCCAACTTACTTAACAGCTCAAGCCTCGACAAATCCTGACATCGTACTGATTAACCCAAACTTCAACCTAAATCACCACACAGAACCAAGCCCCGCAACTCCATCCGACCATCTAAGTATGATAACGACCATTTCAACTTCACCCATCCAAATTAAAATTCCACAAAGAAAAGCCATTTGCAGAACAAACTGGAATGGTTACAAAGAACACTTAAGTACACTAGAAACTGGATCCCTAAACAACCAAGAAATAGAAGAAATAGAAAAAAAATTAAAACTAATCACCGAAAATATCATTGAAGCAAACAGAATTTATACCCCAATAATAGAATACAGAACCCTACCTGCTCCCAGATGGAACCACGAAATAAAGGAAAAGATGGAAGAATTTCAGAACTTAATAAAAGAAATTACAGAAATGGGTACTAATATGGAGAGATACAGAAGGCTAATTGCTATCAGAAGGCAGATAGATACTCTTATAAAAGAAAAATCAAACCAAGTTTGGAATAACATAAGTAAAATGGATGTCAAACCAGATGCGAGGAAATTCTGGAGAGACTACAGAAAATTACGAGGATCTCAACCAAAGGAAAATAAAGAAAACTAAAAATACAGGACAGGGAAGTGAAAAATAACGAAGAACTCCAAGAGCACTTCCAAAATCACTGGGAAAAAATATTCTCAATAACACCAGAGGAGAATCAAGAATACGATATGTAGCACGAAGAGGAAGTCCTACAAACCCTAGAGGCGCAACAAGAGCTCACTGCACCATACAGACACGTCGACGAAGAGAGAAACCACCTCCTGGGGGAGGGAATGCCCTTCTCAATGGCTGAATACAAAACAGTAATAAAATCTTTCAAACAAAAAGCACCAGGTCAAAGCGGGATAACAAAGGCACACCTAATAAATGCTCCAGAAAATGTGCATGAATCGATAGTGAAGATTTTCAATGCTTGGCAAATATTGGCTACTTTTCCCAAACCTTTAAGCAGGCAAAGATGATCTTCCTACCGAAGCTGGGCAAACCAAAACATCAAATCGGAAGCTACCGCCCGGTCTCGCTCTTGGAATTCCTGGGTAAAGTCCTAGAAAAACTCCTAAAAGACAGATTAATTGAACACCTTACGGAAAATAACCTGTACAACCCACAACAACACGGGTTCGGGAGCAAACGAGGAACGGATACCGCGCTAGCGATTATAACCGAGAAAATTGCCACAGAAATAGCGCAAGGCAACAGAGTAGACATAGTACTCCGTGACGTTATTAAAGCCTTCGACAAGGTGTGGTTGCTCGGCCTAAAAGCCAAGATCCGCAGCCTTAACCTGCAAATAAATGTTTGCATAACATTATGCAACTACCTGAATGAAAGAAAAGCAGTACTTCAAATAAACGGCCAAACAGGCAACCATATCGACCTGTAAACGGGAGTCCCCCAAGGAGGATGCCTCTCCCCAACGCTGTATACTGTTTACACCAAAGACCTTCCACAACCAACCCACGAATGTGCGATGTACATATGTAGGGGTGTGAAATGTATGAGAGAAATTCCTTCCAATTCGATAATATAAATGGCTGAAAAACTACCCATACAAAAGAACGGACTTCGCCAGTGTGGCCAACTTAAAGAAAAAGGAAATTCAGTTAAAAACAAGAAGATGATTCAATAACAAGCCCATACGGCAAATAAAGAAAAAAAAATGACACCTCCCCTCCCCCGCTCCCATAACTGGAAACGAGGTACATCTTGATTCCGTTTCCGATGTTTATGCCACACGACTGGCGAAATCCGTTCTTTCGTATGGGGAGTTTTTCGACCATTTATATTATCGAGTTGAAAGGAATTTCTCACATACATTTCGCACCCCTACACATCCAACTATCGGATGAGATCACAAAAATAATCACCAGCGACAGGAAGAACCCCCGAGACCTAGCTCAAAGAACAGCGAGGGAGATAAAAAACCTCAATGACTACGAAGGAAGAAAAGAAAATAAAAACAAACAAAGATAAATTCAAAGTGATACCCGTAAACAGATGGAAAACAGCTGCAGTAAGAGTCGATGGAGAAGCATATCCATACTCCACGGAAGGAGGCGTCCTCGGTCTAAAATTAACCACAACAGGGTACAGCGGCCACATAACACAGAAAATTAACGAAACGAAAATTACCATGTCGGCGCTGTACAGATTCAAAAACTAAGCAATAAAAACAAAATAAAATTTGACATGGCCCTAGTTCGTCCCAAGCGACTTTACCCAATAGTACCGATGAATACATTAAATTATTCACAATTAAAAAAGGTCCAACGTATTCAAAATCAAGCCACAAAGTTCATCACAAACTCAAAAAGACAGGATTGCATACCATCTGAGGAACTCCATCGAAGATCTGCATTAGAACCCTTAAATATAACCCTACAAAAACGAACAACGAAACTGTGGGAAAATATAAATGGCATAATTTCCCCAAATGAAATTAACCGAATAGTAGTACCGGAAAACGAAATCCGGCAAATACACTACAAACATCGTTTTAACGGCAGCCTGAAGAAAACCTTAAACAACGACAACCCGATATATAGGTAAAAAACAAGAATACCGAAGAAGACTACCGACCATACAATCAATTTGAGAAACCACATAAAACAACCGATGAAACAAACAAAATCAATATGAGAAACCGAATAAGACTACCGACTGTACAAACAAAATGGGAAACCCGATGAGTCAAAGAATTACCGATATTAACAAAGAAGATTACCACTTAAAATTTAATAAACATATATATATATATATATATATATATATATATATATATATATATATATATATATATATATATATATATATATATATATATATATATATATATATATTGTCGTATGTCAGGTTAGATCTCCTGACCTCCGTTTCCTTTCCGGGTCCCGCAAAAGATAGCGGATAGCACGCAGGGTAACTCTGCAATTGGGCCTTGCCTCGAATGATGCAATTTAACTATGGGTTGAAATAAATCTCGTAAGAGTGACTAGTTTCCTTATGACAACAGCTACACTTGTCAGAACTAAATCAACTATCTAGGAGGTTCTGGATATCAAATTGGACGAAACAAAATAATCTTTACTACTGTATAAATAAAAATAAAATGATGTACATGAAAGATAAATGCAAAGGAATAAATGGGCGAATAGCTTTAGAATGTTTGCTCCAGGTGAGGGCTGTGAGTATACACAAGCCCCCGCACGCGACCAACAAAGGGGACTCCAAATCCGGGTGGATCTGCCACCCAAAGATTTCGCCGCTCGAGAGGAGCAGGGGTATGAGCGTCGAGCTCGATTACTTTCCAATATCACGGGTTGGGTTCTCACTTAGGGCCGATTACTACTCGGCCTGTCGAAGTTATGGCGGAAGATGCAACATTTCTTCCAGTAACCAATGCCAGCCTCGAAAGTAGGGATCGAGTGAGTATTTGCCGGGGAAAAGCTGGGCTCGAATATGGCAGTGTAGAAGTTTCTCCCTTCTCTAGGATGCTTACATCGATAAATATTCTTTTTTCTTTTCTTGTCTTCAGGCTCTTGGGGTATGGGAAGCTGAGAGAAAGGAGTTATAAGGAGAGACAAAATAGACATTCGTAAGGAAAATGCAAGCAATCAGGGCACTGGGTCATATTTCAATAGTTATGGTCGGGTCTTATTTAAGTCTGGAATTATTCAGAGAACAATGAATGTTTTAGTCAATATTTAGCATTTAGCAGAACTTAAGTCCTGCCTAAACTCCGTCAGCAATAAAGGTCTGCAGGCTCTACCTTCTGCGTCGTGTCCTCTTGACAAAATACTATTTATACAGAGCCGCCGGAAGTAAATTTTAGACAGTTCACGACATCTGGCGGAACTTCCCATTGTTATAATTAGACTCGCTATATGTGACGTCTAATTCGAACGGAAGTTAAGTGTGTTCAAAAGAAGCAGTTCTCATTAGCATATTTTCGACTCGAATTTGGCTGGACTGCTGTAACTAAATTAGCTAATCTGCTATAATTGATGCGTAGCATTCCCGCACTACGTTTCTCTCTCTCTTTCTCTCACAATCTCCTTAAATGAGTACTCAGTGGAAGACCCCTTTGGCTTGCACCCATTTCCAGACCCAAGGATGGTGAACATCAGGATGGGGTGGGGGCATTGTCCTTTCTGCTCCCAGGTATACATCGCCTATAACAGGGGATATTTCCTTGCCACAGAGCTCTTTGACTTAGGATCTCCCAAATGGGATCCCCTATGCCTTGAAGGGGAGATGTCCCGAAGGATGTGTTCCCGAGTCAAGCGGGAACTCTAACAAGGGGAGAGTGATGACCTCAGCCCAGATGGTAGTATCCTCCCAGTTGGGGAGAGCGTAGCTTGGAAGGACCAATCCCCAAACCAGCTGCCATTATTATGCAGGTCCTTCCCAAGGGTACTGATCTGTTCATAAATATTACTTTCAAATTAACTAAAAGCAATAAGAGATGTCAAATTAATTATTTTTTTTTATATTTTTATCTTTTTAACCTATCTCCTCTTAGTTCATGTCTTTCCTTTCTCTCTTGAACTAACCTCGAGTGAAAATGAGTAAGATCGTCATCGTGATGCAAGATGATTTTTCTCATCTAACTTTCCTCGTCGTTATGTTGCCAGTGTTGTCTTTAATTTTCGCTAATTTTCGGTATCTTTTCTGTCTGTCGAGAAAATAGATAAAACTACGCCATCGGAGTGTCCGTAAACATTTCATATGACCTTCTTAGTACTTCTACGCTTTCAACTTTACCCGTCTAGCTCATCATCTTCGAAGGCATTGTTTGGATTGAATTATGCTTTAGGGACCGGTATGATAAATCCAAGTCTCATCTTCAGTAATAATTGGATAACAAACTCCTCTACATTCACTTCCATCCTCGTTAAAATAACTCTAGAAAATTTATCTTCTTAGAGCACAAAGTGTCGAAATTTCGCACAGACCAAAATTTATATTGAAAATTGCAAACGCCGAAAAACGCAGGATGCCATCCTTTTAAGTAATTGCATAATTGTTAAGCGGGTTGGTTTCCCTTTCTTGTTGTCCTTGAGGTTTTTCATGGCATCATTATAACGGTAAATACAATCAGAAACGACTCAATTTAGAGTGAGACGTCTCCTTCTCCCTAAAAAAAACTTGTGGAAATGTTTCTGCAATTTTAACTAGTTTCCATTCAAGATTGGTCCAAAGAATTGATGTTGGTTCACCCGACGAACCTTTCTTCCCCATGAGCTTGAAAAAGATAGTTGTTTCATTTGAACGCCGTGTAGCAATACAATCACATGTTCCTAACTGGCAGAACTTATCTACATACACCTACCGATCCAGAAGACATGATTAAACTTTTTAGGATTGGTATCAACCCAAGCTTATGAGAACTGGGACATGTTTCACGAGACCTTGAGATATCTCATTGTGTATTCACACTCCAAGCTCCAGTTTTAATCATAAAATACCATAAACACAAAGCAATGAAAAGGACATTTCGACAGAGCAGTGACGAGGAAATTGAATGGTGTTCATTACATTAGTAGCTTCATATATATGGCTAATTATATGAAGATTTTCGAGAAGTTTGGGTATTAGCTTCTGGAGTATTATCTTTGTAGCATCTATCGCTCCTTTTGATGAATCTAATGCAGCCTGGTACAGGTGGTCTAGTAGTTCAAATTATGGCTAACCTTACAGCTTGCATGTTGCATCCTGCATGTTGTAAGAGCTTAATAACCTCATGAGTCTAACACATCGACCAGAACAAAAACGTGTCATTTTAGACACCTCTGTCTACTTAGTGGACTAATTTCCGAAAAATAAATACTCAATTAAAGGTTTGTAAACCCATTTTTTCTTTCAATGTAAATATATAAACTTCACAGTAATCAGTCTGAGGTTCTTTGCGTCATTTATTTTTTTGCTGAACTTTTAACACTGTCTAATGAACGTTCGCATGTAGGAGCAGATACTTTTAATTGCGAACAAAATTTCTTATTTTTGTGCACAGTGTTTTTTGTTGGATAGGTTAAATTAATCTAAATCATTCCTATGCTGCCAAATATTTATTCACGCTATTTTTAAGAGACTAAAGAAGCAATATTAAGACCATGAATTTACGATTCTATTATTAAAAAGAAATTTTCTAATATCATTATGTACAAACTACTACTTTAATTTTTTTCACTTCTCTTCCTTGAGTGAAAATGGCTTAAACCACAAACCACATCAACACAATCTCCTATACAACAAGTGGTTTAAATCTTATTCTAGCCGCTAGTATTCTAGTTATTAGTATGCATATCCTCTTCTAGAAAATGTAGACGAAGGGAAAAAGAGATGTAAACAATATCCATTGATAAAATGAAATCATTAAATAAGATTCAAATTGGCAAGAGCTACAATTACTATTTAAATTTGTCGGCTTGATCCCTTTGAGAATTGGAGTTATCTTATTCCCAAGACTAAATTATTCATAGGTTTCTTAATCTGCCTTCATTAAAAAACAAACAAACCCTATTTCGTCTTTATATAACCACCCAACCATTTAGTTACTAAGGAACCAAGTTTGTTATTGACATAAATTCCGTGAAGATGTGTTTATGTCCTCCTAATTAAATACAAGATTTAATAAGATTCAATTCTTATCGACTAATTTATCTTCTTATTCTATAAATTTAACAACATAATATTTACATCTTATATCAATGTCTTCAAATACGCACAAAGTGTCAATAAGTTCACTTGGTATCCTATGTACCCACCAATGACCTTCAAGCTTACAAAATCATTGGGGTAAAATAAATCACTACGACCACATATGAAAATGCGAACTGTACAACCGACAGAAATTTATTATTATTAATATTTTGGATAAAAGGCACATTTCTCTAATTAGAACTTGTTTATAACTGGGCGGATAAATAGCTCAGAAAAGTAGCTAATTTTCTCCCAGATAAAATTAGTATCGAAGTAAAAACTTAGTTGCGTAGAGAGGGATAAAACCCTTAGCGCCGAGGCCAATGAGAGTTTCGAAATGAGCTTCAAAGATGCTTTTGCACACGAAACTTGGGACTTGACCTCATTATGCAGTGTCTCATTTTTAAAGGGATAATGTTTATGCAAAGAACAAGGAGAGGCGAGAGCAGTATGGGCTCATATATGACACCCTGAGGCAGATCTAATGACAGAGGAATGGGGCTCATATTCCACACCTGTATTTTTAGTAGCGTGCACGCGACTCTATAAGTTACTATTTCGGTCCATAGTTCCGTCGTTCAGTCGGTCGGATGGTAACCATTTAACTTTCCAATGAGTGTTTTAGGGGGCAATAAGAGCGTAACTCTTCATGCCGATTCTAACGAAATTTGAAATCCTTATGTTGTTTTGCATTCTCTTCCAAATGTTATAATTGTCGAGGTCATCCCAAGGTTAGTCCGGGAATTATTAAAAGAAAACTAAGGTCATAAGTCAGAATAATTGAGAGCACGCGACTCAGGTATGTTAACCTTGTTTTAATAATCCTTATTTTTCATCAAGGCAAGAATCTTTTCGATGACTTTAGGATTCAAGATATAAGCGCGGATTTCCTTTAAATAGTTAGAAAAGGAAGAAAATTAACATCAACAACACAAAAAGATATGGCTTCGTTAAGGGAAGAGCAGTGGTTCTTAACCTTTTTTGTCACGGACCCCTCCAGAATATAACGAAATCTATGGTCTATCTCCTTAGAAAATTTTACATAAGCACATAATGAATATACTTTCATTTTATTTGAAAAGAATTATGACCTCACTCTTCAACATGCAAACATTAATGGCCACTCCATCAATTAAATAAAACACCCAACTGAGTAAATTAAACAAAGGGAAACTGTAATTGTGCCCTGAAGTTGATATCAAAGAGGTTATTGTTGCTTGAACTCTTTATCTGACACTCATAGGTACAATGAAACCCCTACACGGACCCCCCTAGGGGTCCATTGACCCAAGGTTAAGAACCACTCTTTAAGCGAGTTCCCCGTTTCCCATCAGGTACCAGGCTATGCCAGGAGTTTCCTCTTAGTCTCTTGTACCTCCCAAACATCATGAATTCCATTAACCCAACAAATACTAATTAAAAATTAGCATTTGATAGGCTCTCACTGCCTTTTGCCCAAGAAGCATTTTGATCAGGTGATTATTATGCGATCGTGGGAACGGTGCCAAATCTATCGTGTTGCGCACACGATCGGTATATTGGCAAGAGGAAACAAGACTTAGCACATACCAACATGACGAATATACATTTTATGTACACGCGACTAGTGTTTGAGCAAATAACGCACATACACAGGATAAGGTCATAGTGTTCTGAAATATAAAATCATAAAATTCGTGGGTAAAGTTGAGATTTGTAAAGTTAAAACTATTTGTTATTTAACTAGGTAATTAAGCGTCTCGTTCATTTTCAACTGATAATGAATTCATTTCGACTTAATTGAAGATATGTTCTTTTAATACTATCGCCATGGCAACGGGCTTTCGAAGAGGATCGATCACTCAAACAAGAAAAGGCTTTATAAAAGATGTGGTTCTTCTAACCATTCTTGAACGTCCAAGCTTACTTGAAGGCTTTGGGTGAGAGGTGTAGGGGTGAGGGTGAATATCAGCGGGAGAATCATTCCACATTTGTTGCCAAGCCAACGGGGGGCAGTGGAGGCCGGTACTTGTTGGGGGCAAAAGCGCAAGAAAAGGGGATATCATTTGTGGCCCGATCGAAGCTCACCCGTTCTGCGTCATGGGAGAGGGGATGGAAAACACTTTAACAGCTTCCGAGGAGCGGTGTTGTGATTTTTCTTTGTGGTCGGGGATGTACGTGGCCGTAGTTATCCATGTGCATGTTTCAAACTCAACGCACCGCTTGATAGACGATAGCTTCCTGTAGGCGCCATATTTTTTTGTCTTTCTCCTACTAGGAATCAAACCGGCATGCACACGTTGGAAATCCAACTCCTTGTATGGTAGGCTCGCGAGAGCTTCAATATAAAACTGTGTATAGTTGGACTGTATGTATGACTAAGAGACGGAATGACTGTGGTAGTGGTGGAGGTGGCAAGAATGAGAATAAAGGTAGGGGGAGGCTCCTGTACTGAAAGAAATAGATATGTTTTGGTCGCACTCATTCAACATTGAGATATTGAAGGATGCGTTTGATGTGAAAGCTGCGAGAGGTGTAAGTATGAACCTATCTAAATGTATTGTGTATAGTTAAATTGGTTGGCGTGTGGATATGAAGAGAGGGGAAGGACAGTCGGGAATGGAAAGTCCAAAGACAGATTGTTAGAGCTAGGAAAAGTATAGCAGGCTGCGTGGGAGTAAATGTGAGGAAGAAAATGGTAAGATGGAGATAAAAGAATTTTAGAACAAGTAAGAGAAAGTAATAATTGATATTGCAAACGGAATACTTCATGACAAAATCTATATATGATATAAAAAGTGGAATAGAAATGAAGTGGGGACGTACTTACAGACACTTCATAACGCAAATGAGCATTTTTTCAGTGAGATTTGGGTAAATGTATGCAAGGAGAAGGAACTAGAAGTGAAACGAATAATTAGAGTAAAGAGCATCAAATTTATTTGGATGGTAAATGAAGGAGGATCCTCATAGGAGCATGAAGTTATATGAAACGAAATGGTAGATGTGTATAACCAAGAAAAAAAACGCTATGTGACCATCAAGTATAAGAATGGCAGGGAAATTGTGACTAAAGAGCAGGTTAAAGTTTAATAACAATAGTACATCGATGATAGATACTGTATAATGTGAGTATGGAAGAGGGAACAAATGTAAAGAGGATTGGTTTTGAGGGTACAATGCTCTAGCAAATGACCTTACTGTCTAAGGCAATGGAATCACGTGTAGGTGCCATTTATGACTGGCATGAAATTGATGCCTGTTCCTGGATTACGAAACAAGAGAGAGGCCAATGCAAGTGAAAACTCATATCGGATGGCAGCGTCTGGGATAATATAATAGTTAATAGTCTCTTCAATATTTCACCACTCCGATGTGTGTCGTGGTGTCTGACGAAAGAGAAAGTAGAGATGAGCAAAAGTTTTCAGCTGATGAAAAATGGCGATGCGAGTCGAATAAAGTTAGAAGATAGCTAAAAATATTTATCTTTGGAGAAGAGGTCAATAGATAGAGAGAATGATGATAAACAAGCTTAATCAGACTAGATAAGAAAGTGAATACCCCATGTTGTCAGCTTGGTCAAGATAGTTGGCAAACAGTGAATGATGTTGGCCTCGCCCATGCCACGAAAGGTCTGTTTGTTTGTTTGTGCCTACGGATGGTCAAGCTGATCGGGGTGGCTGTGGTCTAATGCGCGTTATATTGGTTTTCTAGCTCAAGGGAAATGAGGCCTCTTGTCAGTCGTATGGTGCGATGCTCTTTTGGTCTTTTTATAGCCTAGTCCCTATTAAAATAACAAAAACAGTTATCTATACCTAAACAACCGAGTTGTTGTCCCGAATTGGTATGTAATATAGGGTGACTACAAAAACAGGCTTCCTCCAACTTTAGATAGACTTCATTTCTTAATTGAATAAATAATTAAGAAATAAACTAATGCAAGCTGGGGCTCGATTTTTGGTAACCCTGTACAATCGGTGTCCTACTTCTAATTGATATGGAGAGAACCAGTCCGACGGGAAGGACTACAATACAATAGCCTTTTTGGTAGGGTGCTCTTCAAAAAACATGCCTTCACATAATACCTATCTACGAACTAATAAAAGGGCGGGGAGAAGAAGTATGACTTAAGGCAAACATGAGAACACCAACGGGGGGAGGGGGGTATATATCAGTAGACAGATCATTCATGTCATGCCCAAGGAGTGGAAATCAAGAAAGCACTATCAATCACGCCTAGGAAGTGAGATAGGAATTATGGGCTCAATTAAAGCAAAAGAGGGTCAAAATAAGTATTAAAATAATTAAAATTATAATATCTAAATATACGGAATTCATTAACTACAAATGTCCGATTATCTTATGTGAATGATTCCATAGGGCGCTTTATACTTTCGGCCAAGGGTGTAGATTTTGCTTTGATCCACATTGGACTGAAGCGAGCATCATAGTCTTCAAATTAATACAACCGTTGTGCCTCATATTCTGCAATTCTGTTTGCTTCCACAATTAATTGGTGATATTTACGTGTGCGATCTACAAGTTATGAAAGTGATCTATATTCATATTTCCGAAAAATAGATATATACGGGATTAGGTTAGGTTAAGTTAGGTTGCCTGCTTTAAATGAGGACCAAATCCGACGGAAAGATACACTCAATGTGCTAAGCCTTTTACTCCCATCGGATTAGGAAACTGAAAAAATAATTAATTTGAACATAGAAAAAATACATAAGAGGAACTTATTAATGGAGAGAATCAACTGAAAACACTTTAGTGGAAGCGCGCTGTTAGATTACAGACTTTAGCAGAATCATGTTTGTAGATTACCTAATAAGTAGAATCATTTTTGTAGATCACACACTTAATAAGGGTGATCACAAATTAATAAGAATGTTTCTACATCACACATTTAAGAGAAATCATGTTTGTAGATCTAGTCGCGGATCCAGGATAAAATATTGGGTGGGGCTAACCTAAATTCCTCCTTCAGAGTAGTCTGACAAAAGGGCATTGGTTATTGATAATGGTTATCGTACACACCATTGATAATAACTAACAGTATCTCCTAAAGGAATTAACACTAACTCTATTAGTCTGAATTATTCCCCACATCATAAAATTATGAATTATGGTTTATTGTAGTTTTATTTTAGACATGTATAATATAAGATACATTCGATCGCAACGATTTAAAAAACTGTTTTTATATATATTCTATATTATTACCTCCCTCTTTCCGAAGAGCAGAATACAAGTATGGCTTTAAAAAGAAATATAAACTAATAATAGTGTATTTTTTTGTGGGGGGAGGGGGCTTCGGCCCTTTAGTTCCCCCTGGATCTGCTCCTGTGTAGATCACAGCTTAAAAAGAATCTTATTTGTATGTTACACACTTATGTAAGTAGCATCAAATAATGTATTTTAATATGTTCTAACGAGGCTAAACATTCAGTCCAGTCGTTATTGAAATTATATTCAAACGCTTATGATCATTTCCATCTCTCAGTTTGATTGACGTCAGAGGATCTTTCACACATTTCTTACACGGTTGACTTTCGCCTCTAATATCCCAGCGGTCGTTTTTACTTTGCTTATTTTGGTCTTATCATCGCAGGGCCCGAGTGTTTGAACTCTATCATCGACTTAGTTATTAATTGCCCTGTGATCCCCTTTAATTGTAATCCTAAATCATTCTATAACTACAACAATTAAATACAAGTCTATAAGTTACTATGTCAGCCCGTAAATCGGTCGGTCGAATGGTAACTATTTTTCTTTTCGATGAGTTCTTTGGCAATAACATCGTAACTATTCCGCCGATTCTAATGAAAGTTGTAACTCTTATGTTGATTTACATTCTCTTTCGAGGGATATAATGCCAAAGTCCTCCCAAGGTTAGTCCGTGAATTATTAAAAGAAAACTAACTATGGGTCAGATTGCCACACTTGTTAAAAGTTTTGAAGGTCTTAAGGTGAGATGGTTATAAGGTCATAAGTCAGAATAATTGAGAGCACGTGACTTATGTCTGCTGACCTTGTTATACTTGATGGCAAGAGCGCATCATTATATGGAAATCAATACATTTCAGCTTCTTCAACGTCGTCCTTTTCCCCGCAAACGTAGCGGTGGATGGCATCAAGGCAACACTCCCTCCCTCCTTCTCACACCTTCCTGACCAATTAATTCTGCACAAAACGATGCATTATTCTTCTCACCAGGAGTGTAAATATAGTAGGATCTCTTACAACCGGGTTTATCTCGCGGAAGAAAACCCCAAGATCTCCACCTCACAAAACCTCTTCATGCAGGCCCATCATACTCAAAATCCTCCACCTGACAAAACCTCTCTATGCAGGCTCATCATACACAAAATCCTCCATCTCACAAAACCTCTCTACGTAGGCCCATCATACTCAAAATCTTGCACCTTACAAAACCTCCCCATGCAGGCCCATCTAATTTAAAATCTTCCACCTCACAAAACCTCTCCATGAAGGTCTATCATACTCAAAATCCTCCATCTCACAAAACCTCTCCATGCAGGCCTATCATACTCAAAATCCTCCACCTCTTGTTCAGACACCTTTCTCTTACTCTCATAAGCAGTCCATTTTTACACGATCTGACATCCTTAGTATACCAGCACATTCACTCACAAGTCTATTTTCATTTATTCTTCCTATCCACTCGTACCACCACACAACCTTCTCGGTCAGAAATTCATTCATCCCTTTATTCACTCTTTCTATGCCTCTTACTCATTCCGACCTAAACTGAAACCAGACACCCATCTCATATTGTCCATTCCACTACCCTCACTCTTGATATTTTCTCATCTCCCTCCAGACCATAGTCACACTCCTATACATTTAGTACTATGCATCTCCCCGGTCAGTTTGAAGGGTAGGATGTTCAATAGTGAAAACATCATAACGGATATGATGTTAAAGTGGTCGCTCTGGAGGTTAATACTAAAGGAATTTTTGAGATTTAGGCCCGAACCAAATTATGGCGGTTAGGTTAGGTTAGGTTATGTTAGGTTAGGTTAGGTTTAGGTTTAATTAAGGTTAGGTTTAGGTTTAATTAAGGTTACCATTGGCCTCTGTACCTCCAATATAATGGAAGTGTTTTTTGAGTTTCCTCCTTTTTACGGAAGTGTGGTGGTACAATGGCACTAATCATTGGCAGCTTAATTGATTGTGTGGATTTAATGGTGCCAAATATGATTTGCATCGGTTTATTAAATTGGCAGTTGACTTTGCCAGTGGGACCGCTTTGTCTCCATACTGGGGTAAATAATCGGCCACGCTGTAGCATAGAACGTGTGGATGCTCTAAATCACGATTTTTGATGTCCCTCATGAGGTTCCAGACAGTGGTCCGAAGATGGTTGGCGTGCACGACGTTGGACTGCAGCCGAGGCCGAAGCAGAGGTCTAAGCCAGGAGCACCGAAGTAGAGACGGAAGCAGAAGCCGAGGCTCAAATCAACCAAGACTCTCCTGCCCCCTGCAAGTGGGGGCCCAATATCACCTTTTTTGTTGCTCTGCCCAGTGGTCCCGGTCACGTGGGCAGCAGCTCTGTTGCTCCTCTTGTGGAGGAAGGGGGGACGTGGAGACCAACCCCGGCCCCGCAACATGGACATGTACACTATGAAATTAACACATCACAAAAAGATAACACCCATAATGTGCAACAACACCACAACACACTGGGTACATCTCAAATGCACAAATACTAAAATCAAACAATACACAAAACACTGGATGTACCCCAAACACCAAGCACCACACCCATCAACGCCCATCCAACCACAAAAACAAACTCACAACCGACACTCCCACAAACATCACAAAACCCTAGATAATCAAAGAAACTAAACACACACAACCAGAATCTAAAAATACTACAAATAAACATAAATGCACTGAACAAGAAAACGACAGGACTTGAGCACCTTTCAAGCAAACATGAAATAGACAGTCACCATCCAAGAAACCAAATTCCTGGAAAAACAGAAAACCCCTTAAATCACAAATACACATTAATCAGAACCGACAGAAAACACAAAGAGGGATGAGGCCTTATCACCTGCATAAAAAACAATATTCCCTATACACAGACCCCCTTTCAAAAAAACATAAACACACAACAGACTGAAGCACAAATCACCAAAATCCATCTAAGCGAAACTAAGCACTTACACCTCACAAACCTCTACATCCCAACCAGACACACCACAAACTCCCCCTTCCCAAATGAAGATGCAGACAGAACAAACTTCTTCACCCACGCAATCACTCTCACGAACTCTATAATCACAGGAGACTTCAACGCACACTCAGAACTTTGGAACTCACCCCCAGAAGAACACAGAGGAGAACTCATCGCCGACATCATCTAAAACTCAAATTACATATCCTTAAACACAGATACACCAACCCGCATACCCATACACCTCAACCAACAACCCACTTCGACAGACATCACCACTGCAACAAACACCCTACACAGATACCTTCCTTGGAGCACGATACGCGTTTTCTCCTCTGACCATCTCTCCATCTTAATCACATTAAACACAAAAAACAAACTTCAGGCTACAAAAAACCCTCAAAACATACACAAATTATCACAAGGCAAACTGGATAGAATACACAAAAGAAATTAAACAAGTACTCTCCAACATCAAACTCCCCAAAGATGCATACACAGCAAACAAAATACTAACTAACATTATCTTACAAGCAGACAAACACAACACACAAAACTATTCCCTGAACCAATCAGAAGCCTCATAGTACAACGGAAAAACAGTAGAAAACAAAACCCATCAGACCCCAACATTATAGAACAAAATAAACAAATAGATCGCGCCATACAAGAACACAAACAAAAAACCAACACATCCACAAAAAAGAAGCCACAACACCCATGCAAAAAGCAGAACACTTCAACAAACAATTCACAAACACAACCATACACCAAATAAAAAAATGAAAACAGGAAAATAGACAGACTTACAAAAAAACTCGCCAAACCACAATTCATAACCACAACAGAACAGACCATCAGAGCCATAAAACAAGCAAAAGACAACAACTCCACCGGCCCTCATGACATAAACATCAAACACCTAGGTCAAAACACCATAAACCACCTCACGCACACGTACAACCTCAACATAAACACAAACAGCATGCCTAAACAATGGAAAGCAGCAAAAATAATTCCAATACCCAAACCAAACAAAGATATAAACAAAGGGGACTCTTACAGACTAATAGCGCTGCTTTCCCCCATAGCTAAAACACTAGAAAAAATCATCCTACCCTACATCACATCCAACATCCCAAACACATCACACCAACATGGGTTCAAACCCATACATTCAACTACTACAGCATTACACACAATAAACAACATAATCACAAATGGATTCAACAAGAAAATTCCACCACATATAACCATATCATTCGCCCTTGACATGTCCAAAGCATTCGACACAGTACACCTACACAAACTAATCAACAAGATCCACAAACTCACCATACCCACCATCCTCATCAAGCACATAGCAAACTACCTCAAGGGACGACACCGATACACTCAAATACAAAACACAAAATCTAAACACAGACACACAAAATCCGGAGTTCCCCAAGGAGGAGTACTTTCTCCAACACTTTTCAACATCTACACCTCAGATATACCAACTCCCATACAACAGTAAAAATTGTAACCTACGCAGACGACATCACAATACTCTCATCACACAACAAACCAAAAGCCGCTGCACAAGAGATACAATATTACCTCAACAAAATACACACGGGGACAATGGAAAACTTATTAAAGCTAAACGCCACCAAAACAATAACTACTCTCTTCACACCAGACCCTTTAGAATACAACACAACTCTAAATCTAAACATAGAAAACATACCACTACCCACCACAAAAGAACCAAATATCCTTGAGCTCACTTTTGACTCCAAACTCACATACTCAAAACACACAAAACACAATAGTCAAGGCCACGAAAACACTCAAAGTTATCAAGGCACTCACAACTACACACTGGGGGAAAACCAAGAAAACGCTCATTAACACATATAAGACAATCACAAGACCAGCACTAGAATACGCCAAGACAATCTGGTCTCCAATCATTTCAGAAACCAACACCAAAAAACTACAGACAATACAAAACACAGCCCTCCGCACTGCCACAGGATGCACTCTCGACACAAACACCCAACACTTACACGACAAGACGAACATCATACCAATAGAAAATCACCTAAAACTACATGCATCACAACTCAGGCAGAAAATAAAACATCCACATCATCCCCTCCACCACATCACCAGACAACCTCTCGATCACTCACACAAAAAAAACAGACCATTTTCGATAACAACAACTACACCACCAACTTAGACACAGAACCTAACACAACAACAGAAGTCACAATCAAGCAAAATATGAAAACAATCCACTCACTCTCAGATCACACAACCATACTTGACAAACAGAACCCACAACTCAGAACAAACACTCACAAAGCAGATCAGAAGAACACTAGCACATATATGAACAAACAACTCACCCCTCCTGACGTCATACATGCACAAAATATCTCCCACCACCCATACAACAACAAACTACCCAAAATGCTTAACGCAGATACACGATACCACACATCTCTTCAACTGCCCACAGATACACACAGACCTGGGCCCAGTGGATCTCTGGGAGAGACCCCGACGGGCGGCGGGTCTGCTCCTGCAATGGTCCGGGGAGCTGGGATGGGGCCTGGAATAAGTGTGAGGGTCCCCGACCCACTGTCGGGCCGGGAACTGGGTCTCCACCACTACCAGGTTCCAGACAGTTCTCTAATCAGAGAGTTACCTGTTTTTTTTTCTAGGTGTTTCTTATAGGTCAGAATTCTTTCAAACACTACCTTGAAGTATTTTAGGTGTTTCTCCGGCGAGGTAGCTGATTATTACCTGCATCTGCAGTTTGGTTTGTCTCGTGTTTTTTCAATGAGAAAGGTGTTGTTACAGTCTTTGTCGTATTCATTTTTAAGTATAAATTATTGAGAAAGAACAGGATTATTTGTATGTCCCGGGTGAGTGAGGTATCCACTTCATTGTTGTTTCTGGACTGGTTAACAATGAATGGCTATATTGCCTGCATATCTAAGTATAAGAGATGTTTCGGATATGTTACTTAGTAGATGTTAGCGCTAGGACTCACCCATATGGGATTTCATTTTTGACATTCCTACTTTTGCTTATATTTTTCCCAAAATGTATATACTATGCTATTTTCTATGTCGTTCTGTTTGTAGTTCTAAGGTTTACTTGAAAATTATGATTTTAATGACTTCCAGCATTAGTCTCTTGCCACACTGTGTCATAAGATTCATGAGAGTCAATGAAAACCATGTTGGTTTTCCTTTTTATCGAACTCTGCCTTCATGGATGATATGAGCCCCATTATCTGCGCTGCTTGTCTCTCTCGAACTGAAACCAGCTTATTTGGCTGGTATGTGGGGTTCGAATAATGGGTGAGTCTTGTGAGCGTGATACACTCCAGCAGCTTAAAAATGCAAGATGTCAGGGTTTATATTGTCCGCTCTTGCGGCATTTCTCATTATCGGATGTTGTATGGCTGATCCAAACTCTTGGATGGTAACTAGTGCTACAAAAGTATCTTCCATGTTTTTTAGGAGTGGGGCATTGCACAAATGCTTGATTTATTTTAAATCAAACATAGTGTTTTTCATGAGGAATTTAAATATGTCATTAATTTTTTAATAAGACAAACCCTACCTTTAACAATTTGCTGCTGAATATTATCATATTTTGTGGGGGGTTTTCTATTTTTGGGGGAAGAGACTAGGTGGTGAGACTTTTATTTTGAAGTAAGGTGCTACCGGTATTTTGGAACTTCCTGTTGCTGTTGAGTTTTATGTGTAGAATTAATATGTTTACTTAACTATTTCTAACCTGATTTATCTTTGAAGTAATATAGGGACCGCTGCAGTGAACATTTTGATCATTTCCTGTAATACTTAAATATCAAATTATTTAATGCTAACATCCCAATTTGGGCTATTACTTTGTAGGAAAATCATCAAATAAAAATACATTTTATTTAGAAAATATCATATCTACAAACTCATATATGTAGCATTGTCTTTTTTTTCAGTGTGAACTATTTACAATGGCTCAAGTCAAAACGAGGATGAAATCAAATTCTAATTTGAGTAACTTTGTTGGCACTGGGCTGAAGTTGCTAGCGTCTGAAGTGGCAACTGTGAGGGATTTCCTGAGGTATGGCATCTACTTGAGGGAGGAAAGTGAAGATGACAGGATGAAAAGACTAGCTGATTAATGACCTCTGCCTTGGCCTGATTGGTCACTGGAGAATAGCTGATACTCTTTTCAAGGCACCTGTTATCAATTCAGAGGAGATGATCTTGTTCAAGCTTAAGGAGGTCTGGAATCCAGAAGTGAATTGCAAGTGTCAAATTACCAGTTAGGATGAGGGAAGCTGTTATGACTGTGTGATCTAAGCCCCCATTCAATGCTCCTGCAACAGAGAGAAAAAGTTTCCTGAGAAAGATCTTGCCTACATCAAGGGTCACAGAGAGAAGGTGAGAAGTAAAGGAGCCCACCAAATGTATGCTCCTGATGTACCAGAACAGAAAAGACAATTTCAAACATTGGAAAAACAGGGGATGTTAAAGAAGGTAGACTGAAGAAGAAGGAGAAAGGCTGAAAATGCATATGCATTCAATATTTTAATAAATGTTAATTTTAATTTTCTGTAATTATTAAGTGATATCCCTTAAGTCCTTTAATATCTTGTTAAGTAGTTAGAAAGGGCAAAATTGGCATTTATAAATGCGAATTGGTGTAGGTTTGAGTTATCCTATCCAAAACGAATGTCCTATTTGAACTCCCATTATCAACATACATAATAGAGATACATTTTTGTTAGGAGTTCCTTCAGATTTCAACATCTTATAGAGGGATCTTGAAGGGTGCAGCTGGAAATATACAAATGCTAATTGATGTAGGTAAAATTTGTCTTATCCAAAATATAATGTCATAATTGAGATCCCCACAAGAACACACATTTAATAAAACACCAACTATGTTAGGATTTTCTTCATATTCATGTGTGCACCTGAGTATGACACCCCCACCCCCCTAGCACTTGAATATTATTGGTATTGTGGTTCCAGTTATGATGGGGACTGTCCTATGTTCTCTTTTTGGAAAGTTGTTTACGACGTCATCTTGCTAAAGAAAATTCTCCTTTACCTTGGTCTATAGCGGGGATAGGGGTTATTTTGGTTAGTTACCAACTGCTTCTCCAACAGTGTTGTTGTATCTGTAGTCCCTGTGGTGACTGTTGAACACTTCAGTTATTACACATGAGCGTTGGAAGTTATGTAGCAATGGTGGTGGTAGGATTGTAAACATTTCCTCAGTGGTATCTTCCAGCAGTATTAAAGATTTGTGTATGTTTTCAAATTATGAGTTTCTTGCATATGCCATTGTGCCATGTTGATTATAACCTTTTCTTGCTGCTGCTTCTAGGTAGTCTGAGACTGTGTATCTTGAGGGGGACAGTTTGTTCCCCCACATGAGTCTTTTGGAGAAGGAGGATGTTAACATCGTGTTTGCTGAGTAATTTTGAGATGAATTTGCATTTTAACATTGAAAATCCTTGAATTTTGAAAAATAGTATCTTATTGTCGACTAGTATCGACTCATTGGTAAAACCTTGCTAACTTGTTGGTCCTTCTGATTTATCTGCAGTAGATGCGCGGTCCTTTCTAACCTGGGCGATTTAAAAGTCCGTTTAATTAATCTTAATTATGGATTTTTAAGGAGTCTATCCGGGAGTAGGATATGATTGCTTGTCCAGACAGCATGTTAGATCACACTTAGTTTTTCCCCTATGCTTCCACCGATCCTGCATGATTGAGTATTAGCTGTCCTGCCTTCAGGATATTTAGGGTACTACAGCCACTACACGACAGCAACGTGGTGATTGAGCGCGGTTCCCTATGTATACTAATTTACCGTCGTGTCCTAAATCCTGAAAGAACTTGGGGACCACACAAAACTCTCTCTCACCATTAAAATCTACTCAAATATCGCATATTTAATCACGCGCCATATGGCGTTTATTTAATGCTTTCAGTATCTTTACCTCGGTTGTAACCACCACGAACATTCAAGGTATCCCTATAAACGTGGGCAGGAACAAATATCACACATTTAATCACGCGCGATACAGCGTTCCTTTAATTCGTTCAGTATCTTTATTACCTCCTCTACAGCCAAAGCAAAGGCTCAAGGTATATCCCTGAACGTGGGCAATGACATAAACGTACTGAGGAAAAGCGAAGCCACCTAGAATTTGTATGATATGTGAAAATGAATGAAAGGTGTAGTGCGTGGGGTGGGAAAGGAGTGTAGCAAGGATAGTGGGGCCATATTTCAATGAAGATAAAACAAGGGATGTAGGCGAAGGGATGAAATGAGGGAATGAATTCATACTTCCGTGAGAAGGAATGGATGTGAAAGAACACTAGGGAGAGAGGCTATGCTACGGTTGAAGTATGGGATGGTATGCTATAATTGTGATCCATCGCACATTCATCTAGAAAAAAAGGATCTTTTAAATATTTCCTAAATCGAAGTCACAAACGTCATTACACGACTTAAGACTCTAATAAGGTGTCCTTCCTCAACTTGCAGCATTGCCAACAAGACGATGCTTATATATTTTTATCATGTTTTGGCACTCGTCGGAACTATGGTGCTATCAGGGTTAAACAAAATGTTGTGCTTATGTGTTCAAATACAGATTCGGGTTGTTTAAAATGTGTGTCTGTGTGTGTGACCCGAAACATAGGTCTGTGCAGTGTCTGGAAGACACCAAAATTCGAATCGAATTGAGACTCACAAATGCGATTTATCTCACACGCCATGTCTATCTGTCTGTTTGCTTGTCTCTCTGCCCGTATATCTCTCTTTCACGAACACACTTAAAATTTCATACCATCTCTGTTTGTTTGTTTTTTTTTCTTAATCACTCTCTGAACTACCTCAAAACATTCCCAATTGCAACCACATTTCCAACTTCGCGTACCTATCTACCCAACTTACACAACACCTATATCGTCTCACTCTTTCTTCCTTCTTCTATACCTGAATCTCACTATTAGACATCAACGTTGGGACTATAATGAACTCAAATGGACGAATGGAGCATGACATGAAAGAGTCCTGTGAGAACCGAGTCAAGAGTGCAACAGTAACGCGAATGTAACTGGTCAAACAAACCCACTAAGAACGGCGGAAAATCATATCAGCTACATTTTTTTCTATCTTCTCCACAGTTGAAGGAAGACTGTAAATATACAAACAGTGAGAGTACGGATGCTATCTCCCATAAAGCCGCCACTTCAAAGCAATTCTGGCGCGTTCGTTACAAAAAATGGATTTACCTGGCGTGGTTCTGACCAGGTTTCACTCCGAAAGTCGGAGGCCAGATCGGTTTACGCTCACAAACCGAAACAATCATTATCATGCCCGCATGCAACATTATTGTTCATTCCACACTCAAACCACCAGCATTTATTTATAGCTCGACAACCCTTGAGAGTACTACCATTCTGAACCTTAGTACTATAGTGTGGCTCATGCATACCACTCATTCTCAACATACCATATTAAATTTATCAGTGCTTGTTGCACTTGGTACTTGGATGAGTGGCATGCCCTTCAGGCGTCTCAAACTAAATTGAGTCTACCTGGTTTTATTATTTCTACGCATGTCCATTTTTACCTTCCTTTTGCCACTTTCTTCGCAACTCTTTTCTCATCTCTTTTCCTGACCGGTGGGGGTACAATTTTAAACTCAATCAACATGGAAAGGGATTCGGGCGTCTTAATCTCGAGTAGTCCAAAGTTCTTGAACCAATAAACTGTAGCGTTACAAGGGGGCGAATGGGGTCCTAGGATACATCGAGACATTTTGCATTTAAATCAAAATATATTCTTCTTCCTTTATCGAAAGAGCTTGTAAAACCTCATCTGGAGTATGCCCTGCAATTCTAGTCTCCTCAATACATGCGAAAGGACATTATAATACTGGAACGCGTCTATCGTGGAAATTAAATCCTGCAGTTAGAAATAGATCGTACGAAGACAGATTGAGGAACTGCAATAATTTTTTCGCTGAGAGATTGGCATCTGCGTGGCCCAATATAAATTATAACTCAATATTTGAGTGAGGTAACCGAGCGATAATGAAAAAATAATCGCATCAATACGGTAAACATACTATTTTGAGATGAATTAATACAAAATTTCTTTTAGAAAATAACAGAAACTTAGAATAACCTGCCTAGGGAATGGCGTTGAAAGAACCGCAGTAATTTTTTTATTTAAGAATTGCTAAAAAAGATTTGAAAATATGACGTCTCAGAGATAAGAGTTGTCAAAATGATTCTTTATCCACAACCCCCGACCCCCGCCTGTCTTCATTTTACCTCCCAGAAGGGAAGTACCCTGTATAGCCTATTACACTTGGTACCCGGAGATGCTGCACATCCTCCCGACCCTAGTATTAATTGGGGAAGCCCCACCGTCAGTGGGTTGACATGAACTCTCTGAGGGAGCCTGAGAAATTTGTTGGTGCGCTTTCCTCTTGCTCCCTCACAGCGCAGTCATGCATTATGAGTTGGCTGTCTCCAGCTATTTACTGATGGGAGTCGGCTCACCGGCTAACAAGAATGAAAACTATAAGACTGAAGACTCCTTGATTGGGATCCATGATAACTTTGGGAAGGATATCCATATGGAGGCCCTCTTTGAGCTGAACATGATCCCGCGGGTGACCCATCTTCTATAGGGGGCGAATTCGGGCTCAGCACCAAACACTGCACCTGAATCGGCCCCTGTGCAAGTTTCTCCTCCGGCGGCTCGGGCCCCCGAGGACTCACAATGAGAGGAGGGACCTCCTCCTCCAACTGATGCGACATTAAAAACAAAGCACTTCTCCATCTTTGAGAATGATCTTGCTGAGCTCGGTCTGTCCGGCCTATAGGCAGCTTCCAGGGGAGGGGGGAGATAGAAGCGGGTGCACTCACCACCCTACTCTCCTAAAGAGAAAAAGAACAAGAGTAAGAAGTTCTTCTCCCTCCGCGGGGGCTCCGGGCAAGGACAGCTCCGTTATCGCTCAACCAAGCAGGTAGGCAAAGATTGGCACGTCCATCCCCTAAGCTCTCTAAGACGGGGAGGCCAATACCAACACCAAAGTTGCAAGTGCAGTAAGCTGAGCCTTAGCTACACCAGGAGGACTCCTCATTCAGGGACAACCTTGGGTGTTTGAACCTGCTGCATCAAACACTTTCTGGATCATGTTGGCTAAATGCAACATGGTCCATCAGAGGAGAGCATTAGCTAGCTTGATTGGTAGAGAGCCTTCTGGCAAATGCATCGTACCCATCCAACTCGGCCATGATTAGCGCTCTTCTGAATCTTAGTGGCTCGCCGGTGAGTGTGACACCGCACTTTACCATAAACTTCATTAAAAGGAACTCTTGGATCTCTCTTTAGAGCTGGCCGACCACGGGTGGGGGGCGTCAAGGGTCGAACGTGTGATAAGAAAAAAAAGAGAGGGGCCTTCAGACCCATCCCTACTATCTTCGTCACGTTTGACAGTGACAGGCTCTCTGAATTGGTGCGTGCCGGTTGGGTTTGGTATTGCTACCGCGTGAAGGCATTCGTGCTGCTACAGCGTATATACTTACACTGCCACCGCTTCGACTATACGAATTGCTCATGGAGACGTGCAAATTCGGAGTTATCCGAAGTCTGTGTAAGTTGCTCCAAGGCCGTACGCGTTAAATTCATATCCAGTATGGCCAAGTTTTTAAATTTCTGGGAGCTGCACCCTTCTTTTTCAAGGCAATGTGGTGCGTAACTTCTGGCATAATGAAAGCCTGGCCATTCAGGCAGCGTATTGCCTTTCATTCCACGAGGCTAAGAACTTGGTCTTGGAGAGCCAAGCCCTGCATGGGGCGTATTATTGCATAATTTTAAAAGGCACTTTCTGCTCCTGGCAGCTAAAGACCTAAGAGAACGATCGTTTCCACGCCCATTCGAAACTTTTCTACAGTTTTTACCCAACCCGGGCACTCCCCTGGTAGAGCTGGCGGTGCAATTGGTCCACACCCATCCTCAGCTAAAAGCAGGGCTCTCGACCCTCCACCAACGTGACCGTTTCCCGTAAGGCGAAATGGTCTCGCGTCTCCACTGAGTCGTTTCACTCACAGGAGGCCATGCCTATCAAGTTAGTCGTAAGTTTCTCTTCTGGTGTTCCTGTAACTGCACTCCGAAAGGAAGACAGGACCAAAGAACCTTCAGATCCTAAGCTCCAACTTCAGTCTGGACTGGGTAGCTCGGATAAAATGGATCGTCCAAAGCCACTCCACTCGCCAAATTTTCCGAGGTTGGGGCAGTAAAATGCTCGCATAGCGAGCCCAACATCCCTCGATAAGTCCTTGAAAGCGACAGCGCATTCGGCACCTTGTTCTGCCAACAGCACCTCAAATTATGCGTCCTGGAAATGTACGATCATTCCCGCAAGGGTCTTTTCTTCGAAAAGGTTCTTTGCATCTTCTCTGAGCTAGGCATGGAAGGCATATTTCTTCAATGGAAATGCCACGGAGTCCGAAAGGAATGGAAGGAGCTGCGGAGATTCGTCTTCTCCCGTTCCCCCATTAGCTAGCTTTCTGCAGAAGACCATGCTGGGCGTGTGCTCCCTGCCTCCTGATCAGCATCCCTTAGTATAAGGATTTTGCAACCACACCACTACGGGATGGTGGCTGGGCAGGATGATGCGCGATTTACACCCGGCATGATGTCGCTACTCTTCTATTTGCTATAAATACCTCCTCTCAGTTAAAAGCAGTGAAGTTAGACGTAGATAGGAAGTATACTATTATTTCTGCGTAGATTCCAACTTCAGTCGACTTGGACGCGGGGGAGTTCCGTCGCATCTTGGCAGGTTTGACGAGGCCTTTTCTAGGGGTCATCTGATTTTAACGATATACACCCCTTCTGGGAAGACTACTCGATTAATCCCGTAGGTCGGCTCCTTGCTGACCTGATCGACAAGCTAGAGATACTAGTAGGTGGCCTAAATGTGGATAAGTTTACTCATCACTGCCTGAGAAATGCTTCATTTTATTACATTGATCTAACAATATGCCCTCCAGATACATAACCTTATTTATGATTGGAGGTCACCGTTGGCATACTCTGGAACCAACTCTGTAGCATCGACTCCAACAGGCATTGAACCACGTCTATTAATATGCCGAAGGGTACAGGTTTCGTTTTTTTTCGTCAAACTAATGTGGTTCACTTCTGCCGCCATCTACGGCTCCACCCTTAACCGGACTGGTTTCTAAATGGATTTCACCTGGAAGTGGTGTATTCGCACCGTTTCCTGGTCTTGATTTTGACTAACACCTCACCTGGAAGGCTCATATTAGCAGCTTTAGGGTCTCTTGAACTCACACTATCGATATTCCTCGGTTCGTGACGTTCAACACCTTGGGTGCTGCTAAAGCTACTGCCTTACCTTTCTTTGCATCCTTTGTTCGTTCGGAGCTTGATTATGGATGCGAGCTTTGCGCATCCGCAGGTGAGCATGTATTGCGGAAGCAGGGCTCGATTCACCACACTGGTCTCCGCATGGCGACAGTTACCTTCTGAACATCCATAATTGAGAGATTACTTGTCGATGCTGGGGATATACCACTCGCTCTGTGCCGTGTACAGTGCACTACGGGCTTGTACGCGCGAATTCGACTTCTTTCTCAGTCACCAACGGCTTTAAGTGCATTTGCGGCATATATCGAAGCTGTCTATGCTGCTGATATACGCCAGTCATACCGTAAGCCCTTTGTATTTAGGGCTACTAAACTCCTTCGAGAGCTCGGTGGAGTTTTGGCGCCAGTGGGTCTCGGGTTCTGCTCAGGACGCCACCCTGGGAGGTACCACCTTTGACTATTTGTCGTCACGTCTCTGCTCTCAAACTTTCTACAGCGCCGGGATTATTTATTAGACATTTTTAGATCGAACTTCATGTCGCGCTAGATCTCTACCAGTGTACACGGATAGCTCTAAGTCCCATCAAGGGTTTGGCTTCCACGACGTATTGCCTCTATTTGAAGTTAGCGGGGCTCTACCAGTTGTAGCGTCCGTCATTACGCCAGAGTTGATTGCAATATACCACTTTATACGAGAGATAACGCATGTGCCAGAGTCGAAAAGGGGATTGTGATCTTTATCTACTAACAAAGCGCCCTTAGTACTCTTTCAGTATTGGAATCTCCATACTTCCTGGTTCGCGGAAAATGAGCGCGCTGACGAGGGCACCAGAGTGTCCGCTAGGACTTGCTCATCAGATTAGCGTTTCACTCTTCCTCACACATACTACATGGCAGGTATCAGGGCAGCCCTCAGAGGCGGCTTGGCAAAGCAAATAGAAGAGCGCTGAGGGGAACAGACAATTGCATGCCATTGCGCCACGACTGTTACCATGAACATACCCCCAATGACGTGATGGTTTCAGGTTGCTTTCTCTCGTCTTCGAATTTGGAACATTCACAGTACGCACTGCCATTTGATGGAGTGCTCGTCGGTACCTTATTGCGACGACGACGTTGTCTCACAAAATATTCGGCAAATTTGTGTTGAATATACCGGGACGTTACTTGCCCCGGTACTTGGGGAGCACGAAGCCTCCTCAGAGTTCCACTTTTTATGGAGTTTGAGTTTTCAAAACGTATACAATTTATTTTCGTACCTTTGCAAGCAAATTTATTGGACATTTGTGAACTTTGACCATGTCATGTTTCACTTTCCACTCATGCTTCGGAATTTAACTCTTTTGATTCCCCTAACAATCCTTCGTTTGAATTACGGGTTGTTTAAGTACTACGCCTTGATTAACTTTATACCTCTCTAAGAGTTCTATATATATTTTTTATTATTATTATCTAGGGTCTTGACTTCTTTAAACTTTAAAGGTTCCCTGTGCCAACGTAGCGATTTGTGGAGAAAATAAAAAAAATTGTTAAAACAAACTAAAACTTTAATTAAAACACAAAAACAAAATAAACATAACCACAGAAATATTACGAATTTAAATACACAATAATGATTTCAATAAGTTTTTAAGTAAGGCTTTTTAACTTGACCTACTTGACATAATAGTGATGGTTAACCCACCACTCACTTCAATATAAAAATATACTAACTGTCTCTACTGGAGTTTAAATACCTTGGTCCCTCCGGCGACGGGTTTGAGTCTGACCTTGAACTCAATGAGCCCAGACACGGTTTTTCTCAGCAAGTCTTACCTCTGGTCCAGCAAGGCGTAACAAGATATTTGAAACACCCTGTACAGTCATGACCAAATGTTTGAGACTACTATGTTTCCAATGAGAAAATTAATGGAACTAATCAAACGTTTCATTTAGTTTTAGTATGTTTGTATCATAGTTTGAAGGTGAAATATACAAAAATTAGAGACCAAACACATTTTATATACAGTCAATTGATGCACGCATTTAAATGATGTCCCTTGTTCTCCAGGACTGCTAAATTCGTCTTGTTATTCTGGAGAACAAATATGTCTTAACTGCTCACAATTGGATGGCTTTTGTTTATCAACAGCCAATTTGATTATATCGCCCACAAATTCTCTATTGGATTTAAATCTGGCGAATTTTCGAGCCAAGATCCCAAAAGTTCGATATTTTCAAACAAGAACATTGTTATTGCTTTTACTTTGTGACAAGGTGCACCATCATGCTGAAAAACACAGTTATCATCGTCAAATTGGTCCTGAGCATTTGGAAAAAGGTGAAAATGAACCGCATTTTGGCACCATTTTGAGTTCATGGCAGTATTCTTAGCTAAATTATTATTGCTCCAGTTCCCTTAGATGAGAAACAGCCTCAGACAAAGAGAGTGTCCAGATGCTTTACCCTGGGCACGACACATGGCTCAGGAAATTGCTCTACTTTTCTATTCTGACGAAAGAGCTTCCAGAAGCTCTAAACAAGCAAAAGAGAACTTCACCAGAGAATGTCACTTTCTTCCAGTCTTTTACAGTCCCTTTTTTATATTTCCTACATAAGTGGAGCCTATCTTTAAGGTTCTTCTTGGTGTGATGAGGCTTTTTTTCAGCCCTTCCCGACTTGAGAGTTTTGTTAAAAAGTCTTCGCTTCACTGTGCGTGCTGAAGCGTTCACACTGCTTATTTCCAATCGTGAGTAAGCTTGGAACTGGAGGCAACCCGATCCTTGAGCTGGAACATTACCAGGAGGTGACTTCGGCTTTCATTTAAACTCTTGGACGGAAAAAAGACTTATTCGCAGGAGTTTAACGTCTTTTTAAAGTCAATAATGATCCTTAAAATGGTGTTCCTATATGCAATAACCTTTAGCAAATATCTCCTTGTATTTCAGGCCACTTATGTGTAAAAGAACAATGTTTGCACGCTTTCTTTCCTAAAGACCATTTGGGGAATTGATAAAGATCGAAACATTTATTTTTGACAAAAAATATTACGAAATAGTATATAATTACACAGCATCGTTCAATTAACCCATATTTGCCATCATTTTACCCTTTTGATCAAATAGTAAAGTTCCGTTCCAGAGACTGAAACTCACCTCCTACAAGAACAGGACCAAAGAGCGATTATGGATATAACAAAGTAGTATTTGAATAATAATTTCACCTTAGTTTGGTTATGGCATAATGATTCTTTTACCAGGCAATGGCTTCGCCACTCTCCCCTACTGGAGTAGCTTGCGCTTCTCTACTAAGATTAAAATTTGAAATCTAAGAAAAAGCAGCCATTGTTAATTTTTTATAAATTTTATGAACTTCGCCAATTATAATAATTTTAAAAAAGGAACTCTAAACTAAATTTATCCCCTTTCAAAATATCACGTTGCTAAAATATAGAGTTATATAAGAAGATATATAAAAATAAATTTTCTGAACTCCACCATTTGTAATTCTTTGGGTTTTAAAATTTCACAAAATTTCGATACTTATATTTATTTCTGAACTTCACCATTTTGTTTTTTGATATTATAAAAGAATTATTAGAAATAACTTTGATAAAAAACATAAGTCATAACCAAACTAAGATGAAATTATTATTCAAATACTCAAAAAATCCCCTTCCTAAATTATAGAGTTAGTGATGATGATGATTATTCTTATTACATAAATTTTAAAAACGAATGAAAAATTTAAAATATATATGAACCCGGTGCTTACTGATTAACATTTGTTTATTAAATACACATTCTCGAATTATGGTTTATTCAAACTTTGAAAATATTATTAAACCACTGTTACTTGAAGATCCGCTGCCAACTGTGAATTGGATGTTGTTCCTTGGCCAAAAATAAAGCGCATATAAAAGTGCAGAGAAAATAATGAGACACTTTTCATGCTTTCTGCAAGACATTTGTGGCTCATTATTAATTTAAATAAATATATTATCTACATAAATATTTGTAGGGTTTATGTGCTACTATATTGTATTTTTTATAATATTTGCTATTTATTTGCTACATATAGACATCTCTCAAGGTAGCTTATCTTTACCAGCTTATTTTGGGGTCTGTTGACCTCGACGAGCAGAGTTGGGTGTTGCTGATCCTTAAAAACGTCTCCACTTTCGTCCTGAACATCGATTTCAAAAACATCTGGAAGGAGATGCCATCGTTGTTCCGCACTTTTTACATTTAAGTAGGTAGGAAGAAAGAGAGATCTGTGTTGTGATTGAATGGGGGTAATGACGTTTCTGAGCTAGCTGGTTCCCGGGCCAAGCTCATTGCGTCCACCAAAACGTGTCCAGCCTTACGTACGTAGTACAATTGTGTCATCCAACAGATTTAGGGAGAAAATGTCAAAATTGCCAGTCTAGGTAGATTATATTCAGTGATCAAATAACTTAAACCCTTTTAAACTCATGTGGGTGACGTAAACCCAGAGTTTTTTCACACGGGTCTTTCCAGGCCACCTAATGAAAGTTTCGGCCGAGCCTGCCTCTGTGAAGCAAGAGAGAGAGAGAGAGAGAGAGAGAGAGAGAGAGAGAGAGAGAGAGAGAGAGAGAGAGAGAGAGAGAGAAGCGATTCTCCTCCGCATTTTACAGATACGAGTCTTGCTATCCTCCTTTTCTTTCCAGCTGTAAGCGACTTCCATAGAGACGTAATTCTTATTTAAGAGGAGACAACCCAGATTTTCTGCAATTTGGACAGTAATGAAACCAGCTTATTGAGGAGGAGCAGAGATAAGTCAGTCGTGTCAAGCCAGAGCTCATCCACTTCATTCAAGATCCGAGTAGACTAGCCTGCCTCTGAGACGCCTTTACATCTCCCGCTTCCATCACTGGCATTTTTGAAGCCTACTATCCCCATTGCATAGCAAGTTCCATTCGCGTTTCCCTTAGCTTCACTAAACGCAAAAGCCATTTAATTCACTCCGTGAGTTCACAAATTTTAACATACGCGAATCGCATAATATGAATTCATATATATTTACGATGTTAAATATTTTCTATATTAATTATCATCGTTAAATTAATTATTATCTGCAACAAAAGACAAAATCCAGTCTTTCCTTGCAATCCTCCAGAGTAAAGATTATACATTCAACGTGCTCCGAATTCACTTCGAACATTCAAACCCTCGTTAGTTTCGGAAGAGAATTAAAGTAAAGGTATATAATGGCCACAACAACCGATGTCGCAGTTTGGTGCCAGGAGTACCAGTGGTGCCTACAGGCTGTCATACGCGAACTACTACAAGGAGTCATTAAGTTTCGGTAGCTTCGACAAGTATACTTTTATTCAAGGGGTGTAATGAAGGATATCATGTTCTCATTACTTCTTTTTGGATCCCTTTAAATAAATTCTTCCCTCACAAAACAATTTTTATACATTTTTACTTATTCCTTTTTGTTTAATTTTCATTTTAACATATATTAAAAATGTAACTTAACCTAACCTAACCCAGGTTAGGTTAAATTAGATTAGCGTATGCTATGTTGAGACTAACATAGTTAATAGGGGAGGGATGTTCATGTATTTTAATATTTTATAACCATTTAAAGTCATGTGGGGAGCACCGGGCCCCTCGAAAATTTTCCTATGTAGCCTACCTCTGAACCTGGGAAATAGTTAATTAGACTCATTCATCCTTTACTTCGCATCCATAAGAAGAGAAACGTGCGAAATGCCTGAGACGAATGTGTGCTGAGACCCAAAGAGGCCTTAGTGGCTGGCTGTGATGTGAGGATTTGACTGTTTGTTTCCGTTGTAAGAACTTGTTCCGAGCATATGTATTATAACTGCCATATAGACCCCACCATATATGAGATACGATGCATGGTAAGGCAGTTTTTCTCATTCTAGTATCCTAGATAAAAGTCACTAGATTATAAAGTGGCAACACTGAACTGGATAATCGCCTAGTCAATCTCTAGTTTTTGTCCTTGTGTTTCTATACACCTCTGCTCTGACCTCAGACTACCTAACGAGACTAATTACTGATATGACATTGGACTTTGATTAAACTAGCAAGTATCTTGCGATTAGAATTATAGTCAGAAATATTCTAATGTGAGTGGCTAGATTTAATAGGTACTATCTATGTACATAATACCTATTGTGTTTCTTGGGAATAGTTCCTTAAACAAGATATACTATCTAAAGCCATCCTAAACGTTTGCTAATTATTCAGTTTTCTTTGTAGTCTTTATATCTTCACTTGTTCCTATATCTACTTCTTTATTCCAAAAGAAAAAATGTCTCGTCGTTCGGAATAGCTTCCTTCTCTTCCTTACGTAGAGCCCATTTTTCTGTCCTCTTCTTGGTTTCTATTTATTTGGGGAGGGGGGGGGCTGTTCAGGTCCATAAGGACCCAAGTAGTCTCTTTATACTAGGTCTTGGAAAAGAAGAACGGGACAAACCCAAGCTGGTGGAGCGAACATACAAGCTTCGGTTCCTCTTGTCCTAGTTTTCCTAGTCAATATTATAATTCGGGCTATCTAACTTACACACATTTTACCTTGCCCCCCCCTCCCCCGCAAAAGAGTGTAGCATTGGAAGCTATGCTGTAGGTGACACCTAGAGGATCTCTTGCCCTCTAAGCCCCACAGAAGGATCTGCGGCTGTCTTGCATACATTTTCATTTCCTGTATCTTCACCAATTACTTTACAGATCTCTCCTTACAAGCTGGCGCAGATCAAAGGGGGGGGGGCTGAATCCCCCCAAACTTCACACCCGTTTATGTTTATATTTCTTTTTTAATCCTTGGTTGTATTCTGTTATTCAGAAGATCGAATGTATCTTATATGTATGATACATGTTTAAATAAGAGGTAAATCTCAAAATTAATTATTAAATTCAGTCTTAGCTGATGGCAAAAAACTACAATTCATAATTTTCTGATGTGTGGAAAAATTATGGATCAGAGTGACTTAGTACTCACTCCTGTGTGAGTTATTTATTACCAACATTGTGTAAGTGACCATTATTAATCATCAATGCACTTTTCTCAGACTACTCAAAGGGAGGAATTCAGCTTAGCCCCCCCCCCTCCCTAAAAAATCTTCCTGGGTCCGCCACTGCTTAGAAGCCTTATTTGGGAGATGCACTCGTTGTTTTTCGCTTTAATTTTTTTTTCCCCATCTTGATATAATACAATTTATTCTTGAAAGTAAGTTTCATTTGCTTTTCTACTCCCTGGCTAATGTGTAAATCAGTCATAATGCATAAATGTCTACAAATTAATTCATCGGCGTTAATTACCGGGAGACCTAATCTATCATTTTTTACTAAGGTGTAGGTGCGTGCGACCAATAATGATCATCTACACCCGTGTTTGGTTGTATGGATAAAGTATTTGTACCCCTCATCCGACCCTCCTCCTTTCAATCAATAATGAGAGACAGTAGAAATCAGCAGAACACAACAACCTCTCGTATGCAAGCATTTTATGTACATTTAGGAATTTCTGTCGCATAATATAAAAAAAAGCACTGTCTATGGGATTAAATACAGCATTTCCAACCTTTGTATTTTACGCAACTTCAAAGGTTAGTTTGTCTCCCACCCTTACCAACTATTCGAATCATTTCTAATAATTTTTGGAAGCAATTAACCAATCACGATTTTTGTGTTTTAACATAGCCTATCCTGCCTTTCATTAAGTAGATAGAAAAATAATCAGCCACGCCTACTATTTACTCATTGGTCCCCCCCAAAATATGAGGAATTAGGGGTTAGAAAATCGATTGCCTATAAGCAAGTGCCCGCAAATGAACATTCATTTGTTTTTGTGAGACGGCCGTTTTATTGTTTTTATTCTGTGGTTCTTCAGAATAGTTATTATCTACCTAAATGCCGTAAAGAGCGTAAATATTTCTGGAAAACAAAACCTAAAAAGGTTTTTGCTCTGGTTAATAGTGGTATGATAGAGCGAGAGAAATAAAGGTCCTTTTGCGCAATGAAAAATATCTGATCTTTGGAAATACATCAATGTGATTTATTTGTTGAATGGTCAATTCTAGAAAGCATTTAAATACTAACATTTACCTTGCAATCTAAACATGGATGATGTCAAAGTTTTTAGCGAAACTGGTGCTTAGAAATTGACTTGATGGTGCTCAAAGATATGACAAAACTTTTCAAGTCTTCTCTAGATTTTATCTATCCACGTATCTTAAATAATTAAAATAAGAGATCACTGTTTCTCTAAAGTTTGTCTCTATATAAAATACTAGATTATGTGTATTTCTGTAGGTGGGATATAGGCGCAAAAACGGGGTCGCTGTGAAATATAAAAATACATTTATTTTATGCGGAGGGGTTTCATGCCTAGTTAATGGTACAATTTTCGTCCCGATTCGTCCAAAGTTAAAAATAAAGTTATGATCAACAATTCTCTTTTAAAGATTCGAGACTTTTTCATTTTTGTCCGCAATAGTCGCCAAAACTTGCTCATTGAGAGATATAGAAGTGCATTCATCATATGAATATCTTACGCGGGAGTTAATAGTAGATGCTAGATTAGGATTAGTTGCGTAATAATAAACTAAAGGTATTCCTATAATGAAAAATCACAAACACTGTAAAAAGTAAACAAACTAAAACAATCTAACCTAAGAATTACGACGGAAAAAATAACACATACAACCAATGAAACCGAATAACTGTCCACCTTTTGAACACAACAAACATCGCATAACCATTAAATAAAAACAAGAAACCCAAACAAACTTACCTAACCGCTATCTCCCGTTAACTAGTTCACAATCACCAAATATAATCAACACACCTAAAAAACTTACCTAGGAGACAGTAAATCTACCTAAAACTCCTTGTGTATCTTCATAAGAGGTTGAATGAAACCAGACCAACGGCAGCTATCTTGCCAGTCCTTAATATATTTTCAAATGCTGTGGTCGTTCTTCGTTGATTTTTACAACTAGCCAACGGATCTCTTATATTCAAAATCTCTTTTTCGTGGAAGACGAACTTGTTCAAAAATAAGTGAGATTGTTTTTAGAAAAAGTGGTTTCCCTTTAACTCAATTACCATAGATTCCTCATAATATAATAGATGTCTCTCCACACAGTCTATCTCGTTAAATATCCAAGAGCGAAGGAAAGCATATTTAACAGAAAACATTGTAATGAAATAAATAATTTACTACCAACAGGATTTCTTGTTGTAAAATTATGTTCTTTGGCAATTAGGTTTCGTTAGGTCAAACAAATTCTCCTTGGCCTAGATAACTATGGTGGTGTTGACCTTTAATGTTATTTTTCTTTGTATTTTAATGAATAATGCAAATTTGTTAATGCTGGTGTTTTCCATCATTTTAAAGGTTAAATAACATAGCACCACTACATAAAGGGATGGATGGATCATCAGACACTGAATATCGCCCGATCTCAATTACTTAGATTTTGTCAAAGATATTTGATAAGTTGATATTCAAACGTCTTAGTAAATTTGCTGAAGTTACGATATGATTCCTGACTTATAATTTTGGTTCCACAACGATTGTGGTACTTGCGATGCACATTTAACCATCTCTTCCAACCCTCATGAAGCTATTTATTTTGATCGTTAACTAGTATGATTGCTCTAGACCAGGTAGTCAATAAAGTTGTTGCGTATTAATTTTTTTTAGATATTATTGCATGAATATATCGCCCCATGTAATAAATTTAAACAACATTTACAAAAATATAAGTCAAATTTCTTCATCGCCCACTGACTTCTTTCATTAGAAATTTTCACCCACGGCTCAAAAAAGTTTCCCCACCTCTGGTCTAGACTTTAGTGCGGCATTTGATAGGGTAAATTATTCAGCCCTCAATTATAAGTTGAAGCTAATAGTTATAGGGAGCCACTTTCTTAATATTTAATAGAATTCTTAATTGGTTGAACTCAAAGAGTGGTGGCTGGTGGACAGATTGGTGATATTAGAAATGTCATCTCTGGCGTTCGTCAAGGTAGTGCCCTTGAACCAATGCCACATTAGTTGCCAGTATAACGTCTTCAAATTTGAGTTTTTTTGTTGATTTTATTGTGAGTAGAGATCTTATACATATTAATGAGTGGTGTAATTGGTGGGTTATGAAGTTAATTCTGCCCCAAACTTAGAGCATAAACATTAGTAAGGCCAGGGTCCCTCATTCACAGCATCCAGATTATTGGGGTAACTTTTAATAATAAATTTAATTGAGAAACATCTTAGAAATGTGCTGCCTCTGATATATCACAAACAAGGCCAACAGATCTATGTCACATACCTTTATTATTCTGACTTCTTATGACCTTATGACCACATGACCTTACGACCTTCAAAACTTTCAACAAGTGAGGCAATCTGACACATAGTTTGTTTTCTTTTAATAATTCTTGGACTAACCTAGTGAGGATCTTATCAATTATATCATTCGAAAAAGAATATAAACCAACATAAGGATTTCAACTTTAGGTTGAATAGTTACGATGTTATTGTCAACAAACTCATTGAAAAGTAAAATGGTTATCATCCGACTTATATGTAGAGTCGCACGCAAGCGACTAAAAATGGTATTATGCGAAAGTGTTTTAAATTGTGAGATGAGTAAAAGCCATTTGGCCAAACTGCTTTAATGCTTCTAGTCTTCCTTCCTTAGAGTCTTGCGCACCAGTCTGCTATTCTCTGTCTCATTCACACCTGTAACTCCTGGATAGCATCTTGTCTGCTATTAATTACACTGTACAACAAATGTCAGTGTTAAGAAAAGAAACATAGATCACATGTGCATTTTATTATGAAGTTGAGTATCCTGAATTCGAATTTGATAAGAAATATTTCCTATCACGTAACATTTTCTTGTAAATTGCCAATTTAATCATTCTGCAATTGATACCAATTTCCACGATACCATAAATATATTTCGCTCCCAAAGTCAGATTAAATGTGTCTATTGTAATTATACCTTTTCCCCCTTATACCTTTTTTCCATTGACGCTATATTTTGATGGAACCTCTCACCATGTTCATCACTCACATCTCCTGCATCCTCTAGGAAGAAGGACAGATGAGAATGAAGAAAGCGTATCTCCAGCAACATACTGCATCCAAGATCTTGGTAGCACTTGATTAGGATCTCCACTATACGCTCTCGCTGGGCTTCTTGGTGCTTTCCTCGAAGTCCTTTGCATACATCTTTGAATGCATGCCAGGCCACTAGCTCAGTTTCATCCATTGTCGCCTCGAAGTCTTCATCAGCTATAAGTTGTCAAATCTGAGGACCTGTGAATATGCCTCTTTTAATCTTGGTGTCGTGATATAGGAAGGACCGAGTGATGGTGTTCGTACGTATGGGTTGGTTACGTACTTCAAAACTCCGTGATTAAGTTTGATATCTAAAAGTGCTATATTTATTATGATTATGATTATTACGTTAATCTTTTATCTTTGAGGGTTTCTTGTGCCATGCTCAGCGTTTCGAGGATTGAATAAAAAATGTTTCTAAGAAAACTAGACCTTTAATTAAAAACATGAACCAAGATTGAAATTTAACACACAAACGGCACAGAAATGAATTAAACAAATTTAAGTGAAGCTTACTAAATTACAGAATAGAATTTATAGTAATGGTTGACCCACAGCTCACCTTCAATGAAACAGATACCGGTGGTTTAAATACCTTTCAAGATTACACGAGAATCGGGTTTGAGTCTGACCTTGAACTCAATTGTTATGTCACCTTCAGAATGTTGTTTATGGACTGGTGCGTGACAGGGTGTCCAGATGGTCAGAAGGTGGAATGCTTTAAAGCCGCAGAGGACCTCGGAGCGTGTAACAGATGGAGTGACGCACGCCTTCTGGAGGAAATTATTTCACCACGGGACAAAGAAAGTATGTATCTTCTAATCCTCGTGTTACTCTAGGAATAATTCGCACTGGCGATCGCTGAGTCCAAAACGTGAATCCTTTGACGACTGGGAGTACTTGAGGGAGTTTACTTTGGGGTATTCCTCAAGTGCCAGGACTATCTCTGTGTTTTGGGATACTCCAGGATAGGGGGTTTCTCTGACGAGAGTTAGTTAATCTTGCTTCTTAGATCAAGTTAACCAAAAGTTCAGTGTTACCACCAGGAACTGGCTCCGGATGAGCTTCTTCTAAGTCCTTTTTGTTGGTAGCCGGGCCCCTTGCCAGTCTTCGCTGCCTAGATCTCTCTAACGATCTACCTCTGACAGGCTTCTAAATTCGGTGTGACCACCAGGAACTGGCTCTGGATGAGCTGCTTCTAAGTCCATTTTGTTGGTAGCCGGGCCTCTTGCCGGTCTTCGTCGTCTTGCTGACTAACGTAATCTACCCCGTTTTTTCAAAGTTATTTGTTTTTTATACTTCGCCACCCCCCTGGAGGTAGGGTAAGGAGTGTGGTATGCGTGGACAGGCTGCATTAAGTCTCCTCCTCTAACGGTTTTTCTCAGGGCGTCTTTCAGCTAGCCCTCCTGGGGTGCATCTATGAATAACCTCCACTCATATGGTTCAAAAGTCAGCTTAAGGGCATTGAATGGGCCTCGGATATCATTACAATAAGTTAAGTTGTTTTGAAAAGTGAAGAATTGCTGTAGATCTGCAGAACGCTTCCTAAATACTGTAAGTCGATAATGTTCATCCAACAGGTTCCATCGTTGGAGGCGTGAGGCCAGAAGTTCACTCTGTTGCTTACTAAGTGTTAGATCATGAACTAGATCATTGAGTTCCGGTTGGGTGATGAGGTGTGGTTTCTTGTCAGATTCAAGATGTGCCATATATGGTGTATCTTGAGATTTTGAATCGTATGAGTTACTCGTGTTATCGCTTGGTAGTTCAGAGGGCGGCTGTGGTACAGGAATAATACTTAAATGTAGAACTGGGCGAATAGCAGACTGAAGATCTGGATACATGATAGATTTCTTGCCTTTTCTCTTGCAACCAGCAGTGAAATAAAATATAATCAAACTAAAAATAGATATTACTGGCTGTGATCACTTGCAGAAATAGCGGGGAAGTACAACATGCATAGGTTGTATTTTGATATTTTTAATTTATACATCTCTTGAAAAGATATTAAATATCACGAAAGAAAACACATTAAATACCCACCTTTAATATTTGCTAAGCAGAAGTAGCAATCCATTGAGTTGTCCTTTGGCTCCCTCCAGAACATTGCTACGACAATCATGAGGCCAAGCCCTTTGCCTTTCATCCAGGCAGAAAGGAAACTTGTACACCTAACACAACATATGTGAGGTGTCCAGCGTTTGTACTGGTCTCCAACTTTACATCCAATTACAGCTCATAACGTTTCTTCACATGTTTAATCAACTGTCTCTTGTATTGTCTTAATGTAAGTGATCCACATATATAACAGAAATATTTGCATTCTCTAGGCATTTTAGCTCTGTCTGCTCTAAAGAAACAGGAGGGAAAATCGCTCCAATGACCTGCTGTGTTTTGTGATAAGATGATAAATGGTTATTGCATTGATGGTTTCTTATGGTTCAAATCACTTACAAGTGCCTTTGAATGGCTAAGTGAGGCTTTTGCCACTGAATGGCGGCACCCCGCCCTAAATCCGATGACAGATTTTAAATCTCCAGGGTGAATAACCATATGTCCCATGGTCATATGGGTCATTTCATGGCTTTAAATGGGTACAATTAAACTTTACTCCTTTTGCGAAAAAAAGCGATGCCTTGACCTGCCGCTTAGCCGCAAGTAAAAACACTGTAGTATGTGAAAAATAATATAAATAGTAACAGCAACAAATATTAAATAAAAAATAAAAATAAGAATCATTTATAGTAAGTTACAAAATAATCAAGCGTTAAGTAAGAGTTACCACTGATTTGGACCCATAAAACTAAAATAATATTGAGTATACTTTCATAAATTTCAAAGGTTAAGTTGACAAATACCTTAGGAAGGTTAAGTTGACAAATACCTTAGGAACACCCCATTATAATTATATCAAAATCCATTTATAACTTTTAAGAGTTGTCAGTTTCGGCCTAATCCTGTTTGCATTCAATCCCTACGGAAGCATCAGTGTATTTAACGTAAGTAAGATGGTAATTTATGAGAAACTGGAAGGTCGCAGAAAGAAAAGGATGTTACATATATTCGTGATTTACGCAAAACTACCCCTAAAAAAGGTTATTCTCATTTTTGTTTTGTTTGTTTTGTTTTTTTCATTGTTGTGCAATGTTATCTTAGTCCAGATTTAGAAATAGATTTAAAGCATCGTAGAAAAATTAGTTTTCTGTGTATACTGTAATAATACTATGTATTTATAATGCGCCCTTTAGGGCTGTTAGCCCTCCCAGAGCGCAGGTTGTCTAACAAGTGTAGAGAAATTTTACATGGGAGAGAAGGCAATTCTGAAGATATGAGTCTTCAGGAGACGTTTAAAAGTAGCAAGGGAGGGAGAGGATCGGACTTAGGCAGGAAGAGCATTCCAGAGTCTAGGAGCACAAAGTGAGAAGGAACGGTCACCCAGAACGAGGACAGAACGAGGAGTGTTCAGGAGGAGAGTGAGGTTAGACTGGAGTGCCCAAGGAGTTTGACGACGGGAGAGGGCAGACGAGAGATAAGGTGGAGCCTCGAGGTTTACCGCTTTGTAGGTGATGAGAAGAATTTTATAGTGAGTACGGAAGCGAATAGCTAACCACTGCAGCTCCTGTAACAGGGGCATCGAAGGAGAGAACCGGGGGCGGTGAAGGAGGAGCCGGGCAGCATAGTTTTGAACTAGTGGTATGGGGCAAAGTGACGAAGAAGGAAGATTCACTAGAAGAGAATTGCAGTAGTCTAAGCGTGAGGTGACAAAGGCATGAATAGCAGTCTCAAGGCTTCGTCAATCAAAATGGGATCGAACACGTGAGAAGTTGCAGAGGAAACCGAGGGAAGACTTACAGATACGATGGATGTGCGGTTTAAACGAGAGTTGCTCGTCAAAAATAACACCAAGATTCCTGACGCTATCAGAGAAGGCGACATTGGTTTCCCCAAGGTTAAGGGAGGGGAAGAGAGCTTTAGATTTCTCCACCATCGAAGCGGTACCTACAAGGAAAACTTCAGTTTTATCGTGGTTGAGTTTGAGAAAGTTGGCGGACAGCCATTCGTTTATGGAGGTGTAGGCTAAAAGGAGCTTCGTAATTGATTGAGAGAAGGACACAGGGGATAAGGAAAGGTATATCTGAGTGTCATCAGCATAGAGGTGAAAGGACAGGTTCATATTGCGAAGAAGGGACCCAAGAGGAAGTAAGTAGATGCAAAAGAGGAGAGGACAAAGGACTGAGCCCTGATGCACCCAAAAATGAATGAGCGCGGGCTTGGAGGAGAGGTGAACGAGCGCGACCGACTGAGTGCAGGAGGAGAGATATGAGCGCAACCAATCAAGTGCAGTGCCCGAGAGACCAAGGAAAGTGTGAAGACGATCTAAGAGGACAGTGTGGTCAATGGTATCGAAAGCAGAAGAGAGGTCTAGGATGACGAATGGACGTACAACCCCTATTGGCTACTGTACGTAAACCGTCTGAAACATTAAGAAGAGCAGTTTCAGCAGAGTGCTTCGCTTTGAACTCCGACTCGTACATTTCATCGATATTTCAGTTAGAAATATGGTCATTAAGGCGAGAGAAAACCACTCTCTCGAGGATCTTAGAGAGGAATGGAAGCTGTCAGATACGGCAATAGCTAGATGGTTCAGAGGGGTTAAGGTGTGTTTTTTAAGAATAAGACGAATTGAGGCATGTTTGAAGGAAGAGGGAACTACCCCTGTGGCAAGTGAAGTGTAAATAAGATGAAGAATCAGTGGGAAGACAGCAGGGAGAATTTGGTGCAAGAGTTTGGGTGGAAAGACGTCATTAGGGATTAAGATTTGTTAGAGCGTGAGATCAAGTCAGTTACTTCCTCAGAGGACGCCCGAGTGAGGACGTTAGGCAGCAATGGAGTATAGTTAGGGAGAACAGCATGGGCTTGTTCAGACGACTAAGGTAGTACGATGCGTAGGTTAATAACTTTATCAGAGAAAAAAATAGAAAGAGCAAAGGGGTTGATGGGGGGAGAGGTGGGAGGAAATGGGGCTAGGCGAGGAAAGACGAGAGAGGAGACGAAAGATAGTCCGAGGGTCATTCTTGCTCTCAGACTAAAGTTTGCGTCAATGAGCCTCGCGCGCTGATTTTAACTTGGAAGAATATATCGGAGTAGCAATGCGATAGGCACGTGAGAGATAGGTCGTGCCCTGCCCACGGGAGCGTGCTTTACGAAGAGTTCGTTTACTAGCACGTAAGGACCTCCTTGAACGAAGGAGTTCCATGGTGAGTCAAGGGACGCGGTGATGGCGGTTTGAAGAAGGAGTGATAAGGCGGGCGTGCGCGTCAAGGCAGGCGAGTAATGATTGGTGCAGAGAGTTCAAGTTTTGGTTCAGGTGAAACAGTAGTATAAATATGAGGTAGGGCAGAAACAACGTTGTTAAAGAGAGAAGTAGTATCAATTGATGGTAGTCGCCGGAAAGGAGTAGATCTCAGGATGAGCGAGGAGGTAGGTGGTATGGAATATAGAATTTAAAATTGACCAAGAAGTGGTCGGAAATCGCATTAGAAAGGTCAGTTACTGTTAGATTAGAGATATGGAAGTTTGAGATGACTAAGTCCAATGTATTACCATGTATGTGTGTTGGGGGTGACACATGTGGCTAGGAAGATTGAAGTCACTGAGAATAAGGAGAGAACCAGTAGAGGATAGGTCGGAGAGTAGGTTACTAACCTCCTAGAGAAATAAGGCCGGAGACTAGCTGGGAGGGCGGTAAAAGACCACAATAGTCAGAGCGAGCACAGCACGTGAGATAGCAATGAGAGCCTCAAATAAGGCTAAAGGAGGGAGGGGAGAAGATTTAGGGAGAAGGATGAGTGGAAATCAGAATGACCCGGAGGGGTTGCAAGGGCAGTGCATGAACCAGAATCAGACTAGAGCTAGGTTCCTGTAAGGCCAAGGAAGGAAACCACAGTGCGAACAACGAGGTCATTGACATACTCCGACTTATTGGTCAGGCTCCTAATGTTCAGAAGAGACGCCGACAGCACCTGCTGATGAGCACAGGAGCAAGGGAGAGATTTGGAGGTGTTGGGTAAAGGAAGAATAGTAGGGCGAAAGTGGTTCCTAAGGGACGCCGAAAGTCTCGGCCCCTTCCTAGTCGGGCGAGTTAGGGAGATACCAGCTCCCTTTATCTTCGCGTATGTAGCTGGCGAAAGACAGTAGTTTAAAGAGTTGAGTGAGAGGAGTGAGTCCCTATCATACATAGTGGGGGAGAAAGGAAGGAGCAAAGGCGAGAATTATTAAGAACGCAGCAGACCTGGAAAACTTAACCCTAGATTGACTCGAAAGTGGGGGTGGGTTCACCTAGGCGAGACGTAGGTGTGGGGGCGGGTTCGCCGACGCAGGCATGGGAGTAGGGGAGGGTTAGCCAGGATGATACGAGTCGAATAAGGAAAGAAAACAAAGAGCAGCACGTGGCAACATATGAATCAATGGAGTGAAAAGGAAAAGGCAAGTTAATATTGAGGCAATAGAAATAAATGGCCATATACACATAATAATATATAGCGATATACAAATGCAGTAAAAAGAAAAAAAAGAAATAAAAACTAGTTTATATTAACGCAAGTAAAAAATAAAAGCCGATAAAATTGCGGGTGGGACAAAATAAATAAGCAAAAAGCCATAAATAGAATAAGGCAAAACTTAATTGAAGCCGAAATGAGCAATGAGTTACAAATAAAATTTGGTACTTGCAAGCGAGACTACCGGTGAATGCAGAGCACAGCACAGCACTAGCTAATTGAAAAGCATTAAACACAATGCGCTAATTATAGTTCACACAAGTAAATTAATTAAAAATAACTAAGATCACAACGCGACAACACTAATTAAAAAGCACTAAATAATAGAAGAACGATGAAACAGGAAACGGATGATAAGAATGCCGATCAAGAGCTTTGAGAATAAAATTGATCGTCGGGGAAATCGAAGACGCTCACACAACAACCTATCCCATTGCCTGACTTGTATCATTATGTACGTAATGACATATAAACAGCTTACTAATAGTGTTACTTCCTCAAGGATAAAATATGACACTAATCGGTACTTTAAGTGTTTTATCCCTGCCATAAAACGACTCTGAAATACGCTTCCTAGTGTTGATGTTCAAAGGTTCAAATTCGTTGCTAACTCAATTATATTAAATAGATGATGTCTTGGTTTTCCTATAATCTTTTTACGTTGAGTAATTTATCTTATTTTATGCATTTCTAACTAATTTCTTACATTTTCCGTAGCAAGTTGCATTTCCTGATGAAGCTTGTTGTGCATAGTCTTCTGACTTTTCCATTTAGGCTTCATTTTACAATAATATTATTTGGCCCAGTGGAGACTTAATAAGACTATGTTCACAGATTAGAGGAAAGCTTTAGAAAAGGATCTAGCATTGGTTAAGTGGGTGAATACTATGAATGTACCCCTAGTAGCAATGGTGTCTCCCAGAGTTTTGTTTTGGGTCCAGAATTATTTATTATATTTGTAAATGACATCCACTACGGTGAATTATATAGACTTGTTAAATTTAAAGTTATGTATATTGATAATCATATTTGTAAAGAAGACCTGATTGTGAGTATCCTAGCCTTAGAATTAGGTTAACGAGTTATGATTCCTGACATTCATAAATCTCTAAACAGTTCACTGAAGCAGCGCAAAAGGCAAAATCTAGCCCCTGAACTAAGAAAACTGTTATATAAATCTAAACTTAAAAGGTTCTGCCTTTTAAAATAATAAAACCGTTGGCTTCAATAGGACCTCATTGACCTATATGATTCATAAAATTTTTCAGTTAAAATTTTCCATCAATTTCTTTACTTACAAAATAATCTGTGCTTGGAATATTCTCCAATGAAACATCGTTCAGAGTACTTTGAATATTTGCTCTACAAATATATTAAATTTTGCTAGAACTAATGTTATTTCAATTACAATTAGTAAGAAAATAACATTTTTCATTTATGGACAATAAAGTGCAATTGGTGTACCGGGTAAGTGATTAAGATGCAGTCAGCGAATGGGAACACCTTTTTCCTGCTTACGAGGAAGTAAGTGCACAAATATGCGTTTTCATCTTCGTCAAATGCAAAATTCAGCATTCTGCTACATCAATTGCTAATGGCTCATTGCATATTTAAACCCCTTTTGACAATCAAATATAAGGAGAAGATAGACCAGCATAGAGGGAGAAATGGGGGAGACTAGGGAAATCCTAGGAGAAGAAAATAAAATAAAAAACATCATGGGGCACTAAATCTTTGGCCAACATTCTCTCCTCCATGAGCAAAGAAAATGAAAGATGACTTGAAGAGAAGTCATCGATCGCACTTGGGCCAAATTTAACGAATGAAAGTGCTCACTGTAGAAGAAGAATAAGGTTGAAGGGCGACCACGTGCACTTCTGCACCCAAGTGGTCTCGAGATTACCGCATGGAGCGTTGGTAGCGAGGCTGATCTACGGAGAGGATGCGGTCCACGCTGTTTTATTGCACCCTAGCTGCATTTACTTAAGGACACATTCTTCTCGTCTCGCATGTCCTCACAGCCAACTTCTTGTCCTCTGGCATAGATCGAAGCTCGTCGAACATTCTACGCTATCTTTGTCTCGTTTCCCCCGAAGGAGTCGCTGCTTTTCCTCAAGATCGCGCGAGTCGTGGAGGCTCCTTCCAGGTCATCTCAGCAACCTACGAGCACCTATATAATCCCCCGACTCGGTTTAGCGTGGAGCACTCCAAAACATTCTCGCTTATCACCGCGTACAAGCAAAGGACACGCTCACCCGTCGCGATCGGAGACACCGGCGATTTCGATTCGACGACGAAAGATAAATCGACATTCGTGAACTCTGCCATAGTAATCGGCGAGAATCTGACTAGGATTTCCATCTCCGAAGGTCAAACTACATGTGCTCCCTCATCCGACCCAAATGGTATATTCCCTTTATTCTTTAAGAAAACTGCAGAGTATTTGGCTCCCAAGCTTTCCGTTATTCTTCGGAAGCTGGCGAGGAGTGGTAGTTTTTGCGAATGTTGGAGAATTGGTAACATCATTCCATTATGTAAAAGTGCAAGTGGTAGTTTTAACCCTACTGAATATAGGCCCATTTCTATAACTCCTGTTCTATCTAAGATTTTTGAACGTTTACTAGCTAAACGTTTAAGTACATTTGCCGAGCTTAATCGTCTGTTTCCCTTTTTACAGTTTGGATTTCGTAAGGGTCTGAGCACTTGTGATGCACTTCTCACTGTCTCCACCATTGTCCAAAAATCATTAGACTCTGGTCAAGAAGTTCGCTTAGTTGGCCTGGATTTCAGTGCCGCATTTGACCGTGTCAATCATAAGGCCCTGATATTTAAGTTGAAGCAGTTGGGAGTAGGTGGTGTATTTTTAAATATTATTGAACAATTTTTAACAAATCGACATCAAAAGGTTTATGTTGACAATAATTTTAGTGATGAGAGAGAGGTGCTATCTGGTGTACCACAAGGCAGTGTTCTTGGTCCTCTACTGTTTATATTATATACCCATGATATGTGGTTTGGACTGGAAAATAGACTTATAGCCTATGCTGATGATGCTACTCTAATAGCCCCAGTCCCATCTCCTGAGTTGAGAGCATCGGTTGCAGAGTCTTTAAATAGAGATCTGGCTAAGATAAATGTTTGGTGCACTTCATGGGGCATGAAGTTAAATGCAAAGAAAACCCAGAGTATGATTGTTAGCAGATCCAGAACACTAGATCCTCCCCATCCAGATCTTTTAATAAATAACATTCCCATCTCCATATGTGATTCTTTTAAGTTGCTTGGAGTTATGCTTGACTCTAGGTTTACTTTTGAGAATCACATTCGATCTATTTCCTCCTCTATTGCTCAAAAAATTGGCATTTTGAGGAAATCTTACAAAGTATTTGGAGAGCAGACTGTTCTTAAAAATTGTTTTAATGCTTTTATTCTTCCGTGTTTTGAATATTGCGCCCCTGTTTGGAGTTCGGCAGCCAACTCTTATCTTAATTTATTAGATAAAAATTTGAGAGCAATAAAATTTTTAATTCCTGACCTCAAAGTTGATCTGTGGCACAGGCGAGCAATAAGCTCCTTATGCATCTTATATAAAATTTTTAACAATGCAGATCATCCACTGCATCACGATCTGCCCAATTTATATGCCCCTCAACGAGTTACCAGAGGTGTACTAAATGCCAATAGTAGGGCCTTTACGCCTATGAGATTCAACACAACACAGTTTTCAAGAAGTTTCATTCCTAACACAACTAAACTGTGGAATGAACTTCCTAGTGTTGTTGTTGAGTCCTTGGAACTTCAGAAATTTAAAGTGGGTGCTAATACATTTTTAATTAACAGAAACTTATAACTTTAATATTTTATTCATTATCCACACATATATAATATTATAATATTTTTAACATTATAGCATTTAATTTTTTTATTTTTTTATTTTTTTTTTTTTTTTGATTTTCTATTTATTTATTATGTTTTTCTTAATCTTTGTTTCGTTTTTTCCATACCAGGTTTCTTTCCCCACTGGGGCCCTTGGGCTTATAGCTATTTGCTCTTCCAGTTGGGGTTGTGGCTTGGAACTTTAATAATAATAATAATAATAATGAGGTAACCCAGCTTCCCCATAAGTCATTGTATCCCGACTGGCCCTTCCCTTCAACGAACACGTAAGCAGTTGCAATCGTTGACGCCTTCAAATTATTCTACAATCTGGTCTACCCAAATCGTCCCATCCTTTGTGTGTGAAACCCGGATTAAAATCCCCTTTTTAATCACCGACCTGAACCCGACCACTAATCCCATATTTATCCCTCCTGTGTCTCGTGCCGACAGTTAATCTTCTCATATACGATCATTCCCTTTAAACCCTGTACCTGTACCTATTTCAACTTTATTTATTTGTTAGTTTAGGTATATTTTTGTTATTGTCTTTTTCTTGCAACCCTAAACGAGTACCAGGTACCTGTTAACCTTTGGCCAACTTGCACTCTTAATTATTTGTTTTGAAAGAACCCCGCAATTAAAAAGTACACCATCCCTATTGAATTCTTAACTAGTTCCCGTTCACGAACCGGCTAAGGTTGAATCTTAAACCAATTTCTACGCAAACCCCAAAAGGCATATATATACTTATATAGAGTCTGGTCATTCCACGACATTTACTTTTCAGACATTGAATGGCTCGCAATTTTCTCTCGATATATTCCTAAGTCATCGCTAGCCGGAGGTGAACTTTGAAAAGTTGAAGAATTTAGTCAGTTTTGTACGTTCTGAGTACGGTCAATGGCCACAATTTAATAACATGAAAAAATTATAAATCTTTGGTTTCCATGTTATAGATAAGTGTGTACAGGTACCTATGTGAATATAATAAAATCAAAGAAACAGTATCTATTAAAGTATGTGCATTTATAGCAGTAACAATTGTGTGCTTGTATATATTTCTTAATCGCCTGCACACGACTCTACAAGTTACTATGTTGGTCCGTAGGTCGTCGGTCGGATGGTAACCATTGTACTTTTCAATGAGTTCTTTGGGGGGCAATAACATCGTACCTATTCGCCGATTCTAACAAAATTTAAATCCTTATGTTGTTTTACATCCTCTTTCGAATGATTTAATTGCCAAGGTCCTCCCAAGGTTAATCTGGGCATTATTAAAAGAAAACTAACTATAGGTCGGATTGCTCCACTTGCTGAAAGTTATGAAGGTCCTAAGATTCTTAGTCAGAATAATTAAGAGCCCGTAAATTAGGTCTGTTGACCTTGTTTTTTTCTCTTGCAGTATAATACTGTAGATATTCTCTCTTGCATGCGATCTGTAGTATTGCTGGCATGTAGTTATGTTAATCTTCCTCTGTCCATTTGCTAACGTTCCACATAAAAGACTTTTGTTGAAACACAGATCCTTGGAAAAGGTGGAGGGGGGGGGGGCTTCTATAAATGGATTAGGGAGTGACCCTTAAAAAGTCTACAGGCAATTCTACAGATGAACATCTCCAATGCTATCGATGGCGCTCCATATAAATATTTCTATTTTAAAAAATATAGCAATTTCGCTCATTAAGGCGCGGAGGAAATGTCTATTTAATATGATATAACGAAAAATAGATTTGCGACCGTATCATCATTAATTACTTGTTTTGACCTGCCCTCTCCCCTAATAATGCTTGGGTTAGGTGGTAGTTTAGATTGGTTAGTTATTTTATTTTGTTTTTAGACTAGGTTAATTTTTGTGGGTTCGTTTAGTTTTTTAGTGAGTTGTTAGGTTTTGTGTGCTGTTTTTCCCGCGGAAAAAGAACCTAACAAGAAGCCAATTCTAGCGACACGCTAGCAATTTCTAGACAAAACTCTTACCAAAGATGAAAACTGGGATAGTTACTGCAGTATTAAGTGCAAAAGACAATTAATTGATCGCAAACCCAAACCCTTTCCTTCTTCCAGCCAGACGTGGTTTTCAACAGCAGAAGGAAATGTGTTGAATTCGGTGGCATGTGAAAAGAGTTATTCATTATGAGCTTTAGACTAACAAGTAGACAGTTACTGTAGAACTAAATATTCAACAAAGGCAACATTTAAATGAAACTTTAGAACAAAAAAGTCCTAGTGGTCAACCGAAAGAGTTGTCCTCCTCATCCTCCTTTTTCAAAGTTTGCATCCACTCGCCGAATGTCTGACGATTAAAGAAAAAATATTGCGTTAGGTTGTGAAGCTTTTCTTTATCCTTCATATTCACCGGACTTTGCACCATATGATAACCTTTTATTTAAGTCATTATAACATCACTTAAATGGCAAAATTTCCTCTGATGTGAAGTAGGTAGAGAAGGAAATCAAATCAGGAATTTTATCACAACCGAATGGATTCTTCAAGAAAGGAGGAATCCACTGGTTAGTTAAAGGATGGGCTCATTGTTCATAGTGAGGCAAACAACCTTGTTCAATATAGAGTACGAGTACGTTATTGTATAATAAAATGAGTTGACTTTCTTTTCACAAACTACCATTAATTTCTTTAGAACTATGATCAAGTGAGAAGAAACAAAGAGAAAAAAATATACCTCACATCCCATATTAACTATAGCTATAACAAGCCAATCACATGTTTTATTTATTGACACAGAAGAGGCTGTGGATAAGGATAAACCATCGCTAGGTTTTCATTAGTCGTGGTTTTAGATTAATTTCGTGGTCGCATAGTGATGAATAATCCACCACCTCGCTGTACCAAGCATGTTTTGTTTTGTTTTTCACTTCTCGGGTTAGTGATAAAAGTAAATATTTAGGCTCCATTGTGAGCAAACAGAGAGCGATGGATGCTTCATTAGATTAGGAATATCCAGCTAAAAAATATCTGACAAAATAAGCATTGGTGAACAAGGCTAAATAACAATTAATACTGAGAAAGAAATTGACGCGATCAATTTCTATATTAAAGTTGTTCTGTAGAGAGTAGAAGAACTTGAAAGTACATGTGACGATTGATTTTGAATACTTAATTAATAGTGGTAGATTTCGTTTATATTTTCCGAGAGCGGATAATAATCCTATTTATGTGATACGAGTTATAAAGACAAGCATAAAATTATTGGATGACCTTCGTGTCTCGATAAGAAATCTGATAATCATAAATGTCGATAAGAAAAATGATGACCAAGAAATGAGAACGAAAACTGATGATCAATAAACGGTGGAAGAAAATTGATGATCAATTAACGGCGCAAGAAAACTAAGGATCAATAAACGGCGCCAGAAAACTGATGATCAATTATTTTTTTTATAAAACTGATGACAAAAAATAGTTCCGGAAAACTAATGATCACTTAATTCTGTACGAAAATCATTATCAATTAATGGCGTGATAAAATTGATGATTAATAAAGGCTGAAAGAAAACATCATCAATTAATAGCGCAATGAAATAATGATCAGAAATTTTTTTTCAAGGAAACTAATGATCACTCAATTCTGCAAGAAAATTTTTAGCAATTCTTGGAGTAAGAAAAATAATGATCATTAAATAAGTCAATAAAACACCAAATTAATGGTTCAAGTAAACTGATAATCAATAAATGGTGCAAGAAAATATGATCAATTAACTCTGCCATGTCCGAACCCCGAAAGGAAGCCCTATAGGGGGCGCGAAGAAAGGGGGCCCACTCAGGGGCGGAGTGTTCAGGGCAATTAGGAGGACCCTGATAGATATATTAGTTAGGTAGGGCAGAAAAGGAGAAGCAGAGGACCGTAACGAAGACGGGGAAGCTCAAATGGAAATGGACGACCTACCAAGTGTGTCGATTACGTAAAAGGAAACCGAATTTGATACAGTGGTAGTGACAGCTGCCGTGCCCTCCATACCCTTCAAAAATATTCAAGACCTATGTATGAAAATTTACGGCTCCCCAGCTGTCCTATTTCAAAGAAGTCCAAGGTTACGGATTTGATTGATGGGATCATAAAAGGAAAATTTAAATGGGATTTTGATGCCGAGATCTCAGAACCAGACCTGTTGCAAGCTCTCAAACGGGGCCATATCCAAATCTGTCCCTAATCCTACTTCAACCTTAACCAGGATCAGTTTAGAAAAAAACGATCGGGGAGAGTAAGGTCACCCGGCAGGGAAAGAGGAACTAAGGTTAAGCAACCCAATAATAATTAATAATGGCTACCTATACCAAACTCATCAAAAGTTTAAAAATCTTCTCGCTTAATGTAAATGGTTGGAGCAATAAAAGTAGGATGTACAACGAAATTATAAGATCCATTGATCCCGATATCATACTCATCTCCGAACATGGTCTAAATGATGATAATGAATACATAAAAATATACAACTACGAGTTACTGATGGCTAACCACTCGAAGGAAAGGTACGATGGAGCAGCCATTGCCATCAGAAAGGGAATCAACTTCAAGGAGATATTGGACTTGGAGGAATCTTATCTGGCAATTAAGATCCGCATGACATTTGATGACTTGGTAGTTGCGGTTGGGTATCAACCTCCCAGGCGTCCGTATCTTCCGATCCCTAACTTCCTGCGACTCTTCAGGAGGTAATCGCCAACAATCCTGATCGGATATTTAAATACCCGCTGTAGGAAAGCCGGCTATACAACAGCTTTCAATGGAGCCGGTAAATCACTAAGCCTTCTAATTAAGAGAGACATAGTGCAAAGAGAAGGGCCCAACTTCGCCACCTTCCATACAGAGATCGGCGACCATCCCGGATATAGTCCTAACAAATAAGAACTTCTCTCCGAACCAAGTGACTCTTCTTGGCCCTTTCATTCCATCAGACCACGTCAGTACGATTACCCATGTCTCCACCTCCCCAATCCAAGTACGGGTTCTTAAGCGTAGATGTCTAGCAAGAGCGAACTGGGAGTTGTACCGTGAACATTCATTTACAACAAGTGCAGGTCGGACATCTGGATGGAGCTACTCTCGAAGAAATTGATGCAAAACTTGACCATCTCACATCAAAGATCTTATGGGCTGACCGGTTGACTGTCCCATGGAAGGAACACAAAATAATGCCCGCTCCTAGATGGGACCACAACATTCAGGAGAAGATGGATCAATTAGAGACAGCCATCTATTTCGTAAAGAGATTTAAGGAACGACATCAGACATCTCATAATGGAAAAGTCAAGAGAGCAGTGGGATGATTTAATCGCTAACATTGACGCTGAAGGTGACCCTAAAAAATTCTGGAGCCAACTGCGAGGCTCTCCACCCAAGAATCGTATAAAAATCTAAGCGAATGGCATGGAATACACGGAAGACCAGGACACCGAACGCGAATTTAGACATTATTGGCAAAATCGTTTTCGCATTAGTGAAGAAGAGAATGAATTCTTTGATGAACGACATGGGGAGCATGTTCTCTCATTTTGTTAACAGAACGCAGCTTGCAAGAGAAGAAGGTAAACCCTTCTCAAACGAGAGATACGAAATCGCCCTGAAGAGATTTAAACAAAAAGCGCCAGGCATAACTGGCATCACCAAATTGCACTTACTTAACGCCCCCAATAACTTCAATCAGGTATTTAATGCCTGCCTCAACGTTGGCTACTTTCCGGACCACTTGAAAAAAGCCAGGATGATATTTATATTAAAGCCTGGCCAACCGAAGAAAGAGATCAGCAGTTACAGACCTATCTTTTTGCTAAAATTCATTGGCAAACTTCTGGAAAAGCTTCTGAACAACAGACTTAGGACTTTTCTGGAACTCAACAACCTATATAATATCCAACAACATGGTTTCCGGAAAAAACTTGGCGCAGAATCGGCTCTGGCTCTGATCACGGAAAAAATAGCTATCGGAAAGGCCAGAAATGGCAACATCGACGTCGTACTTCGAGACGTGGCCTCAACCTTCGACAAGGTGTGGCTACCTGCACTGAAAAAGAAAATAAGTGAACTGGGTATGGAACAAAACCTAACGAAGATACTATGTGTCTACCTGGAAGATGGGGAGGCAGTCGTGAGAGTTAATGATATCCAAGGGGAGCCTTTCAACCTGGAAGTAGGAGTGCCACAAGTGGGTTGTCTCAGCCCTAATCTATACGCGGTATATACCGGAGACCTGCCTTACTCTGACCAAGACCTCACTGAATAGGTATAGCTGGCGGGTGACATAACACAGGTCATCACCAGCTTGTATAAAAACCCTGCGGATATCGTAAACAGGACAAGTTGGAAGATCGGAATTATCAACAATTTCAAAAAATTGAACAAGAGTAGAACTAATGTTCAGAAATTTAAAATAATACTTATGGGCCGTCGGAAAACAGCGGACGTGTTAGTGAAGGATGAGCCTTACGATTATTCGCGAGAACTTCTTGTACTTGGATTGAAATTGACCTCAAATGGTTACAACGCCCATTACGAAGATAAGGTTGCCGATGCCACAAGAAAATTACGGGCCCTCTATTGCTTCAAACGACTATCAATAAAGAACAAGAAGAAACTGTAAATGTTGTTAATAAGACCAAACCTCCTGTATCCTGCCATCCCCCTCCATACTCTGAGCAAGACCGTCATCAGAAAAACACAAGTGGTACAGAATAAGGCAATTCGCTTTGTAACAAATGTAACCCTGTGGGTCCGCATCCCTTCAGAAGTTTAGCATGAAATGATGGATATTGAACCCATCAACGTCACCCTAAACAGACGAGCAAGAAACATATGGCAAAAGATCTATCAAGTTATCTCGGCTGAAGTACTAAACCCTATCAGAATACCCAATGAAGAGCTACCTAACTTGACCTTTAAACGATCCTTCAAATGTAGTCAACTGCTGGCATTGCAGGAGACTGGCCCGATTTATGGATTAACCTAACAAAATAAACAATTTATAATGAAGAAAACTAAAAGACAAGCTAAAAACAGAAGATCCGAAGTGGACACAATCTACAGAAAAGAATAACTTAAAAGTCTAAAAAGATCCAAAGTGGACAACTTTAGTAAAATAAAATAAACAATCTATTAACTAAAAGATCCGAAGTGGACAAAGAAGATCCGAAGTGGACAAACTTATATTAAAAGTAAACAAGTAATAAATTCTAGTAAATATGAACATAACAACCGATCTAAATGAAGAAAGAAGTGTAGCATTAAGTCTAAGACCTATTACGACAAATCATAAACCTTATGACAAAGGCTTGAATGCTTAATAACTAAAAGACAGCAAAATGTATTAAGTCAAATGAACATTTACTGAGGTAGCAAGACAACCTGACACACATACTCTACTACTTAAAAAATACATTTTCTATCTATTTCCTATGTTTTATTCGCACACCTTCTATCTTTTACGATTGTTGATCGTTGATGTGACTATTTGACAGCCGAATATTCGACTCATACGCTTTGCTGACAACCTACGGATAAAGCATTTTTACTTGCTTAGTAACGGACTTTGAGCACCGCCTACATAGAAAAGAGCCTATTCTGGAAGTCTTTTGGTGAATTTCGCTTCATCCTTCAAAAAGAGATAATACTTTTTTTCGACGAGGATTCATAATTCAATGAGGACTTAAGCACCTCCCTGCTCCCGTCCATCGCCCTCCGTGCGAACCTGCTTGGATGTCTTCCATTCATTGATTTCGTTTTAACTATGCCAGCCACTTGGACTGACATAATTAAGGACTTATGTAAAAACTGGTTTGGGGACTAGCCCACAGCGGAAGCATAAGTCAGAAATTATCTCGAAACTGGGGCATAACTGCGAGTCCTGGACGGAGGAGAGATCCTCATCGCCCGGGGGACCCGGCCCGAATCATAGAGGGAAGTAACACCCGTCTCAATGTAATTGGATGCAGTTATGGCGCAAGTGCCTGAGAGGGGGTGGCAAAACTTTAGCGGCCGTTGATTCGACCGCTACTGCATCAAGTCCATCATAATTCATCCCTCTTGAAGTTCCCATTCGAGATCCATCCATCCATCACCAATCATCCTGGTAACAAACGAGCGGGGGACCAACTGGAAAATGGACGGGGGCGTTTTTTCACCATTTTTTGGACTCATACACCAACCTACCTGCACTAACCGCTACCTCTTTTGCCACCTCATAACTTCCTTTTTCACTCCAAACACCATAATTACACTTTGGTTTCAGAAAAGAAGACATCGCAAGAGGACTTAGTAGAAGGACGTGGAAGACAATGGAGATCCTCACTAAGAGGGTCCACCTCAGGACCGTTACAAGGAGAAAAGGCCCTGGAAAAGAGAAAACTTTTTGAAACCCTCTACCCCGAACACAAGGTGGCACTGGTGAAACTGATTAAAGTTTATCAGGTTTCATTGCCATCTGTGCAGAGACAAGAGATGTGGACCGACTCCTGTCTGAAGAAGGAGGTACCACACTAAAACGCATTGGGCTGGAGGCAAAGACCCCCCACAAGGGACAGCGAACCATAGCGTCATTTGCCGCAAAGTGGAGAGTTGGGTGAGTGAAAACTCGACCAAAGACTTGAAAGAGGAGATCCAGAAAAGCAACCCGTGGGCGAAAGTCGGGGAGGTCATCAAATTCCGTGAACGTTCACTACCACCGACATGGCAAGAAAAGCGACGACGGGTTGAATCCTGGTTTTCAATATGAGAATCTCAAGATATAACATCCAACCGGAGAAATTTAATAGCATAGGAATGTGCTTTGTATGCTATAAATTCGAGGACTACACAACGACGACATGCCCGGACAAAATCAAACTGTGGTGCAGTGAAAGTGCCACAGAGGAACACCAATTCGATAAATGCGAGAGAACTAAGAAGAAATGTCTCAATTTTAAAAGGGACCACAGAAGCATGGCCCTGAACTGCCCAAAGCACCGAGATATCATTAAAAGGAAGGAGGAAGAAGAGAAGAAAGCCCAAAAGTTGATCTACGAGAACGCCGCCAAGAATAATGGAGATAAAAAAACTGCACCTGCACAGATGAATATCGCAAGAGATCTAAGTGCAAAGAAACTGATCTGCATTACCCATGTAAATGTGGCTAGTGCAGTGAAGCCTGGTTGCTACAAACAGGTACTTAATGTAATCTCAAAAGCCAACAACCTCCCGACAGTAATCATGCCTGAAGACCCTGAATGCTCCAAGGTATTCAAGGAATCTGTCATCAGAAATAACATTGTCAAATCTGGACTGGCGGAGATAGTAGAAGCTCCCTCATCGGAGAAATCCGAAGAGGATTATGAAGCGGAAGAAAAAAATATTTGAAAATGAGGAGGGATCCTACTCTTCTGACAAGGACAAGGGCCCCTGTACCCGTACACGAGACGAAGAGCAGGTTCAAAACCCGAAGTCCACCTCCGAAGAAGGAAAACCCTGAGCACAGTAAAACCGCCCAGCCAGCCCCCAAGATAAAAAAGAATAAGAAGAATCATAGGTAAAAACAATTCACCATGTTACGGAACGCACTAAAAATACTGGAAATTAATACCAACGGCTATGCGACTAAAAGAACTCTTTACGGAAATGTATTCAGAGAAATTGATGCAGACATCATCTTAATTTTGGAACACAGGCTCGACACGCGTAGTGCAAAAATAAAGAAAGGGATTAAATACAGGCAAATAAGAAATATAGAAGAATCTTACCTCGCGATTGAGGTTGAACTCGACATAGGAAGGTTGGTCATTGCTACCGGATATCAACCGCCAGGGAGAGACGTGTTACCAATTCACACTCTACTGGCCTATTTGGCAGAAGAGCATCCACTATATTAATGGGAGATCTGAACGCCAGATGCCGAGAATCCGGTTACAGGACCTTCAACGGCATAGAAAAAAGCCTGGACCTATTGCTGGACATAAATATTGCCCAGCGACTAATAGGCCCCCTATTTCCCACCTTTATCAGAGCAGGAAGTGCCACAAAACCAGACATCTGTCTGTCAAATCGTCAGCTGCCATTCAATTACTATATGGAACCAGTCCAGGTACCATGTAGTGACTATATAGAAATCCTACTCACTATCAACAGGAAACCTATACAAGTTCCAGCTGCAGTCAGAAAGAACTACAGAAGAGCAGACTGGACACGGTATGCGCACCTTCTCGAGGCCTATGATCCGCCCAACTTGGACGAGACAATTCTCGAGGAGATCTACGAGGTACTCGGCGACCTCAACAACCATCTCATCAACGCAGATAGGGCTTGTATCCCTAAATCCGAGTATAGGACCATCTCTACCTACAGATGGACCGAATACATGATGGATTTATACCGTGAGCTGAAATTATTGTATGAAATCAACATCAGCAATGCATCAGTTCATTCAATACAACGAAGTAAAGAAATCAAAGAAGAACTCAACCAGTTGATCCTCGAACAACAATGGAGACGATAGAATGATGCGATCGATAGCCTCGATTACAAAGAAACCTCCAAAGATTTTTGGAAAAAGATCAGAAATCTCAAAGGATCGACTGGGAAGAAGAAGCTCGAGGTACAAAAAGAAGATGGAAACATCGAAACGGAAGAAGGAAGAATTGAAGAGATATTCTGAAGTTATTGGGAAAAATTCTTCAGCATAACTGAGGAGGAAAACGAAGACTATGACCTAGAGTTTGAAAGCAACATCATAGACGAACTTAATGACAAATACACAAGACGTACCATCACCGCCAGGTGGATAGACAGCCCGACGGAGACGCCAAGATTACCAAGGACCTACTCGACGCGCTCATTCCGACAAAAAGCCCCAGAACAATCGGGGCTTATAAAGTTAAACTTTGAAAAGGAACCAGCCAATGTCATGAAAGGGATTAGAAGAATATATAACGCTTGTCTGAACACGGGATACTTTTCAGATGCTTATAAAATGGGTAAGATGAATTTCTTGCCTAAGAATGGAAAGGACCCAACGTCGAAAGAGAGCTACCGACCAATTTCACTTCTAGAATTTGGCGGGAAGCTCTTCGAGAAGATCCTCAACTCAAGACTGGTGACTCATCTGGAGGAGAACTCCCTCTTTAACCCACATTGATTCGGGTTCAGGGGAAAGCGAAGTACGGAGATGAAGATTAATGTCATCACGGAAAAGCTAGCCCAAGCCAAACGGGAAAGAAGTTGCGTGGACATCGTTTGTCGGGATGTATCAAAAGCGTTTGATAAGGTGTGGCAACGGGGAATGCAGTACAAGATCTTACAACTGAGCCTAAGTGAAAACTTAGAAATAACTCTCTGTTACTATGGGATGGAAAGAGCGGCGTACATCAGTTTAGGGTGCACGGACGGACCAAAGTTCCCGCTCACTGTGGGTCTCCCACTGGAGAGGGTGACTGTCCCTCACTCTCGACTTTATTTATACCGCTGATGTCCCAGTCCCTGTAAGCTCCACTTGCCTCAACATTCAATTCACTGATGGTTTCACCCAGATAATCACTTGTCCATGGAATAATGCGCCTTGGCAATCTCGTATGATAGTAGCAAAAATTGCAAACCTTAACACCTACGAGGTTCAGTGGAAGATCCACACCACCTAGGAAAAGTTAAAGTTAGTCCCCATCGGTAGGAGACTACTTTACGACGTCAAGGTAGGGGATAAGTGTTATCCCTACACCACGGAGTACAATGTACTTGGAATGAAAATTACCTTAGCCGGCTACAAGAAGCACGTCCAAGAGAGAATCACCAAGGCCGTTGCTGCAGTCAAAACTTTATACATGCTCAGAAATCTTCGTGAAATTAATAAGAAAAAGACCTACAATGCAATGTAAGATCAACGCTGCTACAACCCGCTTTCGCCCTCTCATCTGTCTCGAAGACACAAAAGAGAAAATTATAAGTGGTGCAGAATAAATGTATGTACCTAATTACAGGTACATACAGACGAGAGAGAAGACGTCAGGAAGAGCTGCACCTGGAGGCAGGGATAAGTCCCATTAACGTTGTCATAGAAGAACGGACAAGGAATATGCAGGAAATGGTTAATCGAGAATTGGACCATGATATCGTCCAAATGATTAACCAGAACAGAAAAGGCATAAGTCGCGCCAGATTTCCAAGCTCCGCTGGGATTTTAGCTCGGAATGAAGAAACCGGCAATTAACGTGCAATTTCAGCCGGGAACCATACTCCCAACATCTCGGAGTCTCCAAGTTGCCGCCGTTAAAAGAAGCACGTTTTCAAACTTCATTTTCTTTTGCCATTCTCCATCATAACGTGACCCTAACCGACCCTAATACGGATATTAATCTAATTATATACTACAAGACCAAGAAAACAAGTAGTTGCATTATGAAGAACAGCTGTCTACCTCCGACGAGCGAAGTCCAGGAGCCTAACGTCGTGTACGAATATTCGTGCAAAGTCGGTGACTGACAACACTGCAATTCAAGGTAGATCGGCGTAACCTCCATAACCCTGTCAAGGCGACTGACAGCTCACCTTCAAGATGGCAAAAATTAAAAAACACACCCTATTTCCTGGCACTACCCTAACCCGTGAAAAACTGAATAAGGACACCTCCATCATCCTGAGACTCCAAAACCGCAGAAGATTGCGGATGGCCGAAGCGTCATTATTCAAATGAAGAAACCGGCAATTGACGTGCAACTTCAGCCAAAAACCATTCTTCCGACATCTCGGGGCCTCCGAGTTGACTGCCGTTAAAAGAAGCACGTTTTCAAACTTCATTTTCCTTTGCCTCCTTTGCCAGAGAACTAGATCGGAGCCTTCCAATTTTATATGTTTCTTGTAGCGCTTAGTTTCCCCTTAATTTCCCGCGCCATGATTGGCCAATTTTGGTAATATTTATGTTCACGTAGAAATACTATATATACTGTAGCACTATTGAATAATTCCATTTGATTTATTGAGTCTGTACGCTTGCTCTCTCGCTACGAACTGGTAAAGGCTATCACAGGTAAAAGAACAAAATTTTTAGGCAGGACCTAAAGAAAACGCCTTCTCAAGAAAACTTCTAAGAAGAAATATATGCGCTCCTGGGGCTGATTCGAGATTCCTCCTGTTCCTCTTGGGCGAAGTAGCCCACCTCCCCCCGAAGGGGTTGCTCTTCCTTATTTTAAATTTTTTACTCTTTTTTCATACTTTTTACTAGCACTACATAACTGGGTCAACGGCAATGTCTGAGTTGCAGTTGGTAGTAAGGTATAGTGAACCCCTGCAGGAGACCCTCTTAAGGGGCAAGAAAAGGGGGCCGATTCTCGGTCACGAGCCAGAACTCAACGGTGAACCGCTGTTAGGGCTAGTCCCAGATAGGTAGGGTTAACCAAGGAGAGTGCGAAAATTGGAAAGTAGGCGAGATAGAACTAGGACAGATATAGTGGCTCCTCTCACTAGCGGAGACTGGTTAAGACTCCACAGCTAAAGATCGACAGAAGAACCTCTCTCCTCGGAGAGGGCACAAATCCCCAGAAGATGGACCCACCCGACTTTAAAAGGCTTCCCCTGAAACTCATACCCAACGGAAGGAAAAGATCACCACAAGAAGTAGTGCAATGCATATTTATAGATCTGGAGATGCCACTAATCAAATGCATTGAGACACCATATGGATTCACAGTTATTTGCCCAGAAAATAAAGACGTAGAGCAGCTACCATCATCTGCTGGGAGCATTACGCTAAGGAAGTTGGACTTGGAAGCTAGAGTACCACCACAAATCACGGCTAACAGAAGTGTCATCTGCCGAAAAATCGAGTTCCGGTTAGGAGAGCACTCATGCCAAGAAATAAGAGAAGAACTTCAGGAGAGACAGAAATGGCTCAAAATAGCAGAGATGGTCAAATCTAAAAATCACACTCACATTTTCAAGGTCATTTGTGAATCTACCGAAATGGCTTCAAAAATCATAGAACAGGTACTTCTCACTTTCAACATGAGGATCCCATCCGCCCACATACAAAGAGACGTCTTCACAAGCATACAGATATGCTTCAGATGTTATGCGTTGGGAGAACATATGACGCAAAATTGCCCCCCAAAAGACCTTATCATCTGTTGTGAATGTGGAACTGAATGCCATTTTTGGCGATACTGCAACAACACAGTTGAAAGATGCATTAACTGCCAAGGGAGACACAAAACTATGGTCATTATCTGTCACAAAAGAAGAGAAATTATAAAGAGAAAAGAAATAGAGTCAAACAGAAATAATACGAACAGAAATAAAACGCAAACGCAGCAGTGGCAAAGGGTGACCAACAAGGAGCGACAACTCAGATAAATTTAGATGGTAGTCTCAACGTAAAAATACTTACTTGTATGCCTAACCCTGGAAGTTATGCAACAACAGTCAACAGCATGTTACAGGAAAACAGGCTCGAACCGATGAAATTCCCCACGAAGTCGACTCATCAGCCATTTTCAGAATCAAAGTCACAGAAAAGACAAAACATGAGTTAATCGAAGAGGTGAAAGGAAATCAACAGGCAGAAGAATCAGAAGAGGACACAATAAGCGAAGACTCAGAGACTGAAAATTCCTCCGATGACACAGAGCAAGAGTGCACACGGGTTACTCGCAGGAAAGCCCAAAGAAAGGACAGATCTTAATCCGCAAGTTAAAGGGGTTCATCACCCAGATATCAACTACCAAAAGGACCCTCGATCGGTAAGGTATTGGAAAAAATAATAAATAACAGATTGTCCAAATTCCTCGAAGATAATGGCTAAAGAAACAGGTGCCAATTTGGCTTCAGGGAAAACAGAAGCACGGAGTTGGCCCTTGGAGTCATTCTTGAAAAGATAGCGAAAGCAAAGAGAGAAAAAATGAGCGTAGACATCGTATGCCGGGACGTGTCCAAGGAATTCGATAAAGTATGGCAGAGGGGTATACAACTCAAGATACTCAGATTAGGAATGAACAACAAGATCGAAAGGATTTTATGTGATTATGTAATGGAGAAACGTGCTTATGTGGAAATAAGATGTCATCAGGGAGAAATATTCGAACTCACTGCGGGTTTGCCACAAGGCGGATGTCTGAGTCCGTCTCTCTATTCAATCTACAACAGCAGATATGCCACCACCAAGAAATAAAGGCTGCTTGAACATCAATTTACCGACGACGTCACTCAACTCATAGTTTGCCCCGACAAGAACGGCCCAATGCAAGCTAGGATAACTGCAGAAGAGATAAAAAGCATTAATAGATACGAAGAAAAATGGAAAATTAAAACCAACAGGGATAAATTTAAAATGGTACCCGTGTACAGGAGGAGCATCTCAGATGTATATGTAGAAGGACAGCGCTACAGATACGAGAAATAATTTAAGGTACTTAGACTAACCATTACGAAATCAGGTTATAAAAAGCACGTAACTGAAAGCGTAAATCGAGGGAAGAGCGGCCTGGCATTACTGTACAAGTTTGTTAACTTAAGCATCAAATACAAGAGAAAAAATTATCAAGCCATAGTACAGTCCGCGATTATTTATCCAACCATCGTGATGTACACGATCTCGAGAAGTAACCTATTAAGACTCCAAATAGTTCAAAACAAAGCTATCTACTTAATAACAAACACCAGAAGAGGAGAAAGAAGAAGAGTACGAGACCTGCACAGGGAGGCAAGGATAAAGCCAATTAAAAAATAATTGCAAAAAGAGCAAGGAAAGTCTTAGAAAAGACATAGAATGAAGTAGGAGTTGAATTAACCAACCAAATTGCCTAAAGAGAAGTTTGGAGAACATACAGATTATTCCCAAGTTTCCCAATGATAGATGAGGGAGGAGAAGAAGACAAAGAAGAAATCTACACCTAGAGAAATAGAATAATACTCGACGACGACTAAGAGTAATTAATTAACCGAAGAAACACCAGAGAATAGCATATAGTCAATTATAACTAGTATAGGAATACGTAAGAAAAGATAGAGAAATAGAAACCTCCACCAGTTTTTAGTAAGAATATTTACTACTAACGGTTTGAATGCCTCATAAATACTACTAATACTTTCTAACTTTATCACGCTAGCTATACTCTCTCATAAAGAAAGTAGAGGGAGAGGTGACGCCCCCTTGTCGCGGGAAGAGAGCTTGTGTGTACCTTTCACTTTTCGAGCTATGTCGGTGAGGGTACCTCTTCTGGGTACCCCCTGGTAGGGCTTCCCTTGTCGATTTGGTCAAAAACGAGATTCCAGACTAAGTGCGTCATTCCTTCCTTTTTCTACTCTATCATTCTCCTGTTTTACTTTAATCCTATCTTTCCCACTTATACAAAAATAAAAATAAAAAAAGCCTACTCCTATCATGTCACTCTTTCCCTTTTTTTCCCTCTATCTACATATAAGGACCTGGCAGCTACCTCACGCGTCAGAAGAGAGGCTTTGGAACCTCTATAAACAAGGCCCATCGACGCTCACTGGTTGCGAGGGACTAGGACTAGAGGTGTCCTAGGCGTTGGGGCACGATGAATGGGATGAGGGTAGTGCCCCGTTAACCCCTTCCCTGGCGCGTAATTATTGACCGTTCTTAGTGCCCGTTGATGGGTTCCTCTGGTAGCATCGGTCCGAGGTGACGGCCCTTTGTTCCCAGGTTGGTTGCCCAGGCCAATAAAAAGCCTTGGGTCGAGTCTCTTGGTGGGGCGGGATTTTCATTGAACGCTGCTCTGAGATCCTGGCCGTTGTGAAGGGAACTAGTAGGAGTTTAGTAAGGGGCGTGCTTCGTTGTTGTTCACCTGGTGACAAATCGATGGCCCCTTCGGGGACCGTCTGTGCTGCTTGGTTGGAAGCCACGGCACGCCGAGGCTTGACGACTCGGTCGGACGAATAGCAGCACATGGAGCGTGCCTTCTGGAAGACTCCGAAACGACTCCGATCAATAGGCGGGAGTAAGTCACGCGGGGAGAACTCACTAACCCCCCTTTTTATCATTGATTGGTCGCAAAGTATTGAAAGAGAGAAAGTGTTCAAAATGACCGGCAATAAAGGACCAGGAGCTCTAAAATACACGTGCGCAATATGGCACATAGATAAGTGGTGCGTGGACTTTCCGGAGGGGTGTTTTTCGAAATGCCACCCGGCCAGTTCCTTCACCGACTGTATTTTAAACGGCCAAATCAAGGAGCTAAAAGAAACATGCAGGGTTTCCGAGGAAAGATCCAGGAAGTTGGAGGAGAAAATAAACAGCCTCGAATTAGAACACGCCGGACTGATTCGCAGGCTAGAGGTCAGAATAGCAGAGCTAACGTCAAGCCCTGTATTAAACACTGCATCTGCAGTATTACCCCGCAGCTAGGTCCGCATGCTACAAATAAACCCTCAAAGAAAAAGAAAAGGAAGGGAAAGAAACAGGAAGAAGAGAAAGTTGAAACAGAAGATAAAGTAGAAGCTGAAAAAGAGAAAGTTGAAGCAGAGGAAGAAAAGATAAAAACAGAAGATAAAGTAGAAGCTGAAAAAGAGAAAGTTGAAGCAGAGGAAGAAAAGATAAAAACAGAAGAGTATATAACAAAGGAAGATAGGGGGGGGGAGATGAATAAGAAAAAGAAGAAGAAAAATAAGATGGAGAAGAAAGAGGGAACTGAGAGTTCGCTTCCGCAAGGAAAGCCTCAAACCTCTGCACGGAAATGTCCGAGGGTTACCCTTGTGGGCGATTCCCAAGCACAAGGTTTGCAGCCCCTGCTAGCGGCCCGCCTTCGCACTAATGTGGAGGTATGCTGCCAGCGAGGACGAGGAAACCACCACATCAGGGTAGAGGCTGAGAAATCTCAGATCTCCGAGAATTCAGTCGTTGCCTTGATGGTAAGTGGGAATGACCTCTACCTCTGAGGAGGCAAAGTAGGCACCAGCGAGAAAATTCTCAACACGGTCATGGGAGCCGTGAACGACTGCGCATTGAGAACTCGCAAACGGGTCGTTGTAGGGATGCTCCCAAGAAGAGGTCCAGCCGGACAGCTCACTCAAGGAACGTGATCCTGAACCAGCGCCTGTCTGACCTCTGTACGGCGGAAGGGGTCTTCTTTCAGGACCCTTACCGCACCTTTTACGGTCAAAACGACCTTTACCAAAGGGACGGAGTGCACCTTTCATTCAAGGGAAAGGCTGTACTCTGTAAATTAATCCAGGATGTCGTAGAGCGGACGCAGAGGAGCGTCCGACCCAGAGTCAAGGCGGACATAAGACAGTATGCCCGTGTCACTACTGGAACGACGTTCTTAGATGTGGCAAAGAGGGGTACTGCCACACAAAACAAGCCGAGAAACGGAAGAGCGTAGGGAGTCCTGCACTGGGGGACTCCCTCAAAGTTCTTCTGTTTAACGCGAGGTCAATCAGGAATAAGTTTCTTGAGCTCCATGGCCTCGTAGCAACAGAAGAACCTGAGATGGTGGCCATAATGGAAACGTGGATTAAAACCTCAAGCCGAGATGTTAAAGGTGAATTCACGATTCCCGGTTACCAGCTCTTCCAGAAAGATAGGCCAGAGAGAGAGGGTGGGGGTGTGATGTTGTATGTCAAGCATACTCTCAACTCAACGCATTGCAACATCGTATCCGACCATGAACTACTAGGTGTTGGCTTAGAGATAGGTCCTGCCAAATACAGGACCCTGGTGCTTTATAGACCTCCTGCCCAACTCGTTGAAAAGGACAGAGATCTGTACCAGCTAATAGGAGAACTTGTCGAAGACAGAGTGTGTATCGTCATGGGAGATTTCAACACACAAGTTGACTGGGAAACCAGAGAACCCTGTGGCGAGAACGCACTACTCCTGGAGTTCACGAACAATGAGTTCCTCACTCAATGGGTGAGAGAGCCAACGAGAGGAAACAATATCCTCGACTTGGTTTTCACCTCTGAGGATGACATCGTTGAGGTCCTCTCTGTTGGCGAAGAGCTCGGTGGCAGTGACCACCGACTAATTAGATTTGTAGTCAAAGTCCCCAAGGCAGAGCCTGAAACTAGTAAATCAAGGAAACTCGATTTGAGAAGAGTAGACTTTGCAGGTCTACGCGCGGGACTGACTGACGCGAGGCTAGAAGAGTGCGAGGCTGTTGAAGACTCTTGGAACAGTTTCAAAACCACATTTATGAGTCTTCAATCGCGTTTCATCCCTCTAAAATTCCCCCGTCGGTCCTCTGTTCAACTAAAGTGGTTTAATCGAGAAATCGGGCAACTGCTTAGGGAGAAGAGAAATGTGTACCGGCAATCGAAGATCTCAGGTGACTTTGACGAATACCGGAGGCTAGCCAGGAGAGTGAAGTCCAGCATAAGGGCGGCTAAGCGGTCTGAGGAACTCCGAGTGGCGAGACTCTGTAAAGAGAATCCCAAGGAGTTCTTTAGATATGTAAACAGCCGTAAACCAATCCGTCGAAAGATTGGCCCTTTGAGGAATGATGAGGGGACATTAAAGCATTCAGATGCAGAAAATGCTAATCTCATCAACGACTACTACTCTTCAGTGTTTACTGAAGAGTGTGGTCCCATTCCCCAGCCGACGGATTCCTACTCGGGGAAAAAGCTGGAGGCAATGGACTTCACCGAAGGAGAAATAAATAAAAAGATCGCTGACCTAAAGACGAATAAGTCCCTTGGACCGGACGGGTTTCTATCCAAGGTGTTGAAGGAAATGTGCGATGAAGTATCACGACATCTGTGCACTATCTTTAACATGTCAATCCGGATCGGATGCGTTCCTAGAGACTGGCGTGAGGCGGAGGTGACTCCGATCTTCAAGAAAGGAAACCCCAGCTATCCGTCAAACTACCGACCTATCAGTCTGACTTCGATAGTCGGTAAACTCATGGAAAGCATCCTGGTGGACAAAATGACGTCGTATTTAGAGTCAAACCTGCTACTGAAGAGTTCCCAGCACGGCTTCCGAAGGCAACCGTCATGCCTGACGAACCTTGTGGAATTCTTTCACTTCGTGTTCAGTGAGCACGATCGGGACAAGGCGGTGGATGTGGTGTACTTAGACTTTCAGAAAGCCTTGGATAAGGTACCACACCGCCGCCTTCTCCGAAGAGTGCGAGCGCTGGGCATAGACGGAAAAGTAGCCGGCTGGATTGAGAACTGGCTAAGTGGCAGACGGCAACGGGTGGTGGTGAATGGACAGGCTTCTGAGTGGGTGACGGTTACTAGCGGGGTGGCTCAAGGTTCTGTCCTGGGACCACTACTATTCATCATCTACGTCAACGACATGGACGGTGAAATGGTTGCCAAGATTTCCAAATTTGCCGACGATACCAAGCTTGGTATGAACGTTGCAAAGGATGGAAACACTGCCCACCTGCAGGAAGATCTTGGGAAGATTGGGGAGTGGTCGGACACGTGGCAAATGCCTTTTAACGTGAACAAATGCAAAGTAATGCATATCGGCCACAGAAACCCCCAATCTCAGTATATCCTTAAGGGCACTGCTCTTGAATCGAGTGACACTCCGAAGGACTTGGGTGTAACTATTACTAGTGACCTCAAGTTATCGAAACAGTGAATCGAGGCAGAGAAGAAAGCCCAAAGGATGTTAGGCTACATAAAGCGCCAGTTTGGATACCGTAACAAGGAGATAGTACTTTGTCTGTACAACTCCCTGGTTCGGCCGCACCTGGAGTATGCCGTACAATTTTAGAGTCCTTCATTTCGAAAGGATATCGCAAGGTTGGAACGCGTACAAGCCAGG